>JAAWXA010000003.1:46517034-46898151 GCA_038090715.1 Florisuga fusca | reverse complement strand
GCCCCCCCCCCCCAAAAAAAAAATCCAAAAAGCAAAAAACCCACAAACCAAAGCAGACCAAAGCAGACCAAAGCTAAACTAAACCAACCAACTAACCAGACAATGCCCCCTGTATCCAAAATAACTGTGTATAACGTTGAGTATGCTTAACTGTTAATACATACTCTCTTATCCTGAAACAAGGTAGTTGTTACAGACATGTTGGAGGGAAGGATAGGTCTGGATGGATACATCTCCATGTGAAAAAAAAAACAATAAATTTCCAAGGTCCTGTTACAATAAAAAATCTTTTAAATATAGATTCTATAGTTTTTACTATAACAATAGTAATTTTTTTATTAATGAAACCATTTATTGATAAAATATTGATATTTTAATAGATAATAGTTTTTAATATATTTTTTCTATTTATTTAAGCTTTGGTCTCTCTGAAAATTTGGTATGAAGATTTCTCATCACCCTGCTTATCAGTAGTCATATGCCTGCTAAAACAAGACATAGAGTTGTTGAAAGCAGTCATGCTGTTAAAGTAAATAGTCTTAATCCACAACATCATGTAGAAAGAGACCTGATCTTCCACAGAAAAAAAAACCACCCATGCTCAAAGAATATATTAGCTAGGAACAAAATGCTAGAAATCAGAAAGAATACATTTAGACTAAGTAGGCAAAGGTCAGTCAGTCCCATGTCTGTGATGATAACAGCTGTGCACCTGCCTAATTTGAAGTCTTTAAATACAAGCTAAGAAAAATATTTTTTAAAAAATAATAATTTGTATTGACTTATAAATATAAGGTAAATTTTCATACAGACATATCCTGATACAAAAAAAGTATTTCAGAGCACATGAAAGATTTTGGTTTGTTTGGAAAAACTGAGGAAGCAAGGGAATGCTGGTGGAAGTGAATATGTTAGCACTTTCTTACTTGTTATTTATCCTATTTACTTATTTTTCTCCCTCTCTGTGGCAGACCTGTATTCACATTTTTTCTTTGCATGAAGCTATTTAAACACATATCTGAAGAAAATACCCTTATACTCTTACTTTGTTTAATATAGCTGCGTGTTCCTAATCTCTTTTACTGGTGGTGTATTTTGAATAAACTATTAAATATTAACTAGAGTTCAGATGTCTTATCTGCTGGGAAAGAATAGTAACCATGAGGCTCTTTCTCTGCTTGCCTGCCTCTATTTCTTTGTTTGATGACAGTGGAAGTTCCTAATTCACTGCTGACTTTTTGTCTCAAATTAGGTTCTTCTTCTGTGGATGGGTAAATAAAAGAATACATTCATTGTTGCTATACTACAGAATAGAATACCAGGTGATTTTTCTAAAGGAAGAAATAATGAAAGCATTAGTGAAAAGGAAGCAAGTAGTTAAAGTCTAAATAACTTCCACAGTAATAACCAGCCTCTACATAAATCCTACGCACAGCGAAGAGGCAGGAGGAAGCAATCCCACCTGTCTGCCTACAAATGCCTTGAAGCACTTCATCTACTGTCCTCTATGTATGGGCTCTTCCTAAGAGACTGGATAAGCATTTGTATGCAGAGAAAGGTAAAGAGAGAAGCACAGAATCTCTGAGGTTCTGACCATGGTTTCTGAGCCCTGTCGTCCTCTTCAGATGGGCTGTAGCTTTCTTCTGCACTTATTTCCTTTTGAAGTGGTTAATCAGTTGAAGTGTACCTTATTCTCTAGCTACTAAAATCCAAACCGTATGCATCAAATGCTGATTAATTCTTTCACTACCCATCATTTTTTAACACCTTGGACACTTCCATTAGATTTGAAAAACAGGGATATAGAAAGAGATCATATCTTCAATGATCTCAAAGGGATTGATCTCATCAGTGAACTCCAACAAGTTTTTGACTGAATGGTATTGCAAACAAAGTTAGCAGCTTCTTGGATGTTTGCTAGAGAGTTCTATTCCAAAATGACTTGTAGAATGCTACCTAAACTATTTTGACATCAACAGGTTGGGGCAGGAAGAGATTTCTCACACCTCAGGCTATAGGCAAAACCACTGTGAAAGAGAATAAAAGTGAGTAGATAGAATCTGTCTGCTTTGGGAAGAAAAAAAAACCAAACCAAACCAACCAACAACAAAGAAACAAACAAAAAACTCCCCCCCCTCAAAGACCCCCCAGAATTATCCAGTGCATTATGCATGACTGAGGATCTAAATCTAAGCCAGATTCACAGAAGACTCAAGTTGGAAGGCACCTCTGAAAATCATCAGCCCCAAAACCCCTACTCAAACAGGGACACATAAAGCTGGTTTCTCAGGACCATGTCCACCTGGCTTTTGAATACCGCCAAGAATGGAGACCTTTCTGGGCAACCTGTGCCAGTGCTCAGCAACCCTCACATATGTTTCCAGATGTTCAAAGGGAATCTTTTGTGGTTCAATCTGTACCCAATGACTCCGGGCGTCCACTGTAAAGAACATAGCTCCTTTTTCCACCTGTTCTTCAAGTATTT
The DNA here is from genome assembly GCA_038090715.1 of Florisuga fusca. Taxonomy (NCBI): domain Eukaryota; kingdom Metazoa; phylum Chordata; class Aves; order Apodiformes; family Trochilidae; genus Florisuga; species Florisuga fusca. The sequence continues at coordinate 46,895,666 of JAAWXA010000003.1, read as the reverse complement.
ATGCACACTGAGAAGAATCTACCCTCAGCTTTCTCTTATCTAGGCTGCAAAGTCCCAATTCTCTCAGCCCCATAATCATCTTCGTGGCCCTTTGTTGAACTCTCTGTAGTTGTTCTCCCTTTTGTGCTGAGGAGCTCAGAAATGGACACAGCACTTTATGTGTGGCCTCATAAGTGCCAAACAGAGAGTAAAGATTACCTCTCTTGACCTGCTGGCCGCAGTCCTAAAGCAGCCCAGGATACCATAAACTATTATCCCACTCCTCCCTCTTTGGTGTTACCAGCACACTTGCTGAGGGTGCACTCTGCTCCACAATCCAAGCCATTAAAGATGTTAATCAGGACTGGACCCCTTATTGACCTCTGAGATAAACAACTAGTTAGTGACCTCCAGCTAGGCTTCGTGACACTGATCACAACCCCCTAGGCCCAACTGCTCTGCCAGATTTCATTCTCACTGCTCATCCAATACATACTTCAAAACAAGCTCCTTTTTGTAGACCAGGGATAAACAAAGGCAAGAAGACATTTTTTTTAAAAAAAAACATCATTCTGATCAAGTGGTGCAAACAATTATTTGAACAGTATGTTTTCTTTAGATTTTGGTGTATTCTCATGAGATACTGATTTTTTAATACATTGTAGAAACCTAGTTCAATGCCCTAGTTACTAGGTATTGAACAAAGAGGCTATGGATTTCGTTGTTCCATGTAAAAAGTATGTATGTCTATGTCCTTCTGTGGATTCAGTCCAAATCTCCTCTCAAGTAGCCTTGTGGACTGGAGAACAAGGGAAGCATATAAGAAAAATAGATTTTCCTGTTCTTCTACAATTATCTAGTCTTAGAGGCATAGATAATTTCTTTTACAAGCTGATCCTTCCTTTCCTTCATTGAAATTGAATCAAAAAGCAATATAACATGACGGTTTATCAAAGTCAGAGGAAGAAAAAAAAGTGATGTTTCATCTTTAAAGCACCTTTTTTTCTTTTGTTTTTTTAATGAGTTTTTTGTTTTGTTTTGTTTTGGCTTTGTTGTTTGGTTGGTTTTGTTTGGTTGGTTCTGTTTGGTTTTTTTTAATAATTTCTTGTATTTATAGATCAGAAACATCATCCTGCTTAAGCTCTGCCCTCTGGCATTAGTGTACTTTTCATCCAGAATATGTGTACATCATCCAACTTATAACACAGTGTTTTCAATTATCCTTTCAGTAGGTTAAAATATACAATTTTAGTTAATGAACCACAGTATTTCCTCTAATCATAATTCAATCTTTGCAGCATAACTCTTAGCTGCTAAAGTATCAGATAGTTTTGTATTTATAATTTTACACATTTTAAGTTATTATCTATTAATGATTTTAAAGTACACCAGAGAAGCACAATTTTTTAGGAAGGGAACAGATGTAAATTCTGAGCCAATCTGGTTAGGCAGGTTCTTTAGTCCTGTGATTTTTAGGTTTTTCTTGAGCATTGTATTCATCTTTAAAAAGACATGAGCAATAAAAAAAAAGATTTTTTTTCCAAATATGTCAATTTACAGTATTGAAGAGATAGCAAAAATGATTCAAATCACATTTTCTTTGTATTTTTTTTCCTTTGGTAATAATCTTTATCTTGGTGTATTTTTAACATAATGGCATTCTTCAATTACTAAATGAGCATCCAATGAAGGAAAACGTAAGTGCAAGAAAAGGCATTACAATGAGAGGGTTGATATTAGAAAAGTCAGTTTAAGAGGAAATTTACTTTTGAAGTTTATACCTAAGTGTACTTTTCTACTGTAAGCCATCAAAAATCAGGTCGCTTACAGCCAATGCATTCACTCTAACCACCAGCTAAAACTAATTAGAAAGAGGGACATGATGATAATTTAACCTTTACACCTGTAAATCCAAACTTGCAACTTAAAAATATTGCTGTGCAATGACTGCCTCCATAGCATTTCCAAAAGCAGACAGGTAGCTCCTTTCTGACCCAAGAGCTTACTACAGGTGGTTTATTTCACCATCTACAGCAGCCTAGATTCCAGTATAGTCACAGTCAAAAGGCACATGTAGGGTTCAGGTCATCTGCTGGAGAAGAGGCCTAAAACAGGTCAGTCAAATCATTCCTTTAAATTGTCTGTGTGTTTATGCTTGCTTTAGAGGGAATTCAGAGCCACCAACTCAGATTGCAATGTCTACAGTTAGAGACACTGAATCCTATTCCAAAATCCTTTTGGTTTTTCTATATGTTTAAAAATTCTGAAGTCAGAGAAATAAAATGTCAGCTTTTCTGCAAGCTCCACTGGGCTCCACAAATGAAGGCAACAGACATTTTCGTATCCCTTTCAAATCCCTTCAACTTGATATCTATACACCAACAGGAAGGAGGCCCTCATAGAACTCTGGAAGAATTTCTCTATGATGTGACAGTGAAGTTGTAGTTTAGCACAACCTCCTATTTGAAATGGCTTAAATGCTTACTCTAGAAGCTATAGACTATGTTCAGTTCTTCCTTAGCATGAGTAGCCCAGATACATGTGCGGTGATCTTTTTTTAGTTTGCCATTCAGGGTCATGTTGCACTGCCCCCTAATACTCCTAAAGTACTCACAATAAAAATAACCGCTCATCTTGGGACTAAAGGAAAGTTTTAGCCCACTTATTTTCAGACCCAAAGCAAGTCTTTGGTGAAAAGTAGTGTAAGTCAAAGAGAATGATTCACAGTTTTTTTTTAAATACTACCTTAAGTCTCCTACATTCGGTCAAAATTATTTGAATCAAAACTTCTTCCATATCTTAGAAGGTAAACATAAACACTGTGAAGGGAATTGTAGTCTGTTCACCCTTAATTAAATTCTGTGAAAGTTGAAATTCAGGCACAGGTGTGTGATGAACACAACACAAGGCAGCCATTGTCCTTTTACAGTAAAATAAATCTGTTTCAAAATAGTTCTGAAGCTTTGGGGGATGTTGAGGGGAACAAGGAAAGGATAGTGTGATAATTAAAGCCCAGAAATGAGAGAGCTGAACTCAGTTCCCTCAGCTGTCCAAAATTCCTAGAAATTGTAACTCCAATTACTACAAAAATCTTAATTTAAATCTCATTCAGTTCCTTTCTATCAAGCTGAGTGCCTGTTTATCCAGTGCTAACAGACCCAGAAAATTAACTTTCATCCCTTCAGGACTTTGAGTATTAAACAATTCATTTTTCTTCTTGAGGTCAAAGCAAAAATTCTTATTTTCCATAGCACTGGTCGACAAAATTTATGGAAAAGGAAATCAGATTTTTTTCACAAGCAAAAAGAACAATCCGGAAAGCTAGGCTCAAAATTAATATTTTCAACTTTTTATTCTTACTTTTGTGCTTGGCAAATGTTTTGCTTGTTCAATGACAGAGAAGATCTAAAAAATGGAGATATCCTTTAACAAAATTCCTATTGACTTCAATGTAATTAGCATGAAAATTACATCCTTGTACCAAACTGGATCCACCAATGCCTTCCATTTCCAGTGCACTGATCTCTTATAGGGTGAACTATATTTTCTACCCTGTGGCCCAAAGTTTCAGAAATTCAAACAACTTCTTTACCTTTACAGGCTTCACCTTAGGGTTTTTATTCAAGGTTTTACATTGGCTTTTTGTTTTTTGTGGGTTGGGTTTTTTTTTTTTGGCAAATCTTGCTGCTAGTCTGAGAATTAAAAATGAAATTGCTCTTTAAAGGGTCAGTTTACAACTGAACTTTATTGAGTGGCCTATTTTTAAAGTTTGTATCTATCATCCATCAATGTTATTTGCAGTAACTAGCACAACTAGAAGTTAAAAAGGAAACAGCATATTTATGTAAAATTGAGTAAATTCAACTGTGACCTCAGTACATTGATGAAGTGTAGTGCAGCTGCCAGAAACCAAATAAATTTATTTTTGTTAAATATAATTTTATTTCTAAAACCAACATCTCACCCAAGTCACAGGAATTTAGGAACACGCAGATTTTATTCTTAAAATTCATCTAGTACTTACAGCATGATAAAATGGAATTTCTTCTTTCTCCTACTGTTTTTTTTTTTGAGGCCATGACACAAATATGTGGCTTGCAAAAAAATGCTGCATGATTCGTTCATTGCCAGAAGTTTAAATTAATCAGATTTAATTTTAAAGTTCATACATGTTCTACAATATATATTAAAACCATGGGTATTTGGTCTACAGTCACTTTTAACCCTGTAAGAAAATTTACATTCATTACTCACAGGGAGAACAGAGTAGGAAATAATTTTTCCAGTTCACTTGAGCTTTTTGAATTTTTTGAAAATTCCTAGACGGTAATGATACATGTTGCTGTAATTCCAGCCTCTGAATAACTAAATTGATAGGGCACATGAAGTGTGAAAGTATTAATTCCTCATAGAAGCAGTTCAATTTAAGTTTTCCACATCCTACTTAAATACTCTTCCCACTGAATCACCTACTATTATGGGGTCTCACTTGTTCTCTCCTTCTTGACAGGTATTCTACCCAAGAGCTGGGAAATCTTTCCAAAAATTTTTCACTGAAGTCAATTTATCACAGAAAACAAGGCCTAGTTTGAGGAAAATTGCATTTTATGAGGACAAAATAATTTCATTGAGATGCTCCTGATGACTTTTCGTCACCATCTCTAAGACTTATTTCAATTATTTTATGAAAAAAAATTTCTTACTAGCAAAAGGAAAACAAGAAATTCATGGGGAAGTCAGTGGTGCTCATGAGCAAAGTTTACTGAAATAAATATTGCCACTGGTTTACATTGTGTGACTCAGATTATTTTTTATTATTTTAAGAACACTATATTTTATATTGATTTATCCACTGGGCATGATATGCACAGGCATTCATTTTAAGTTTCTAACGAGATCTTCTGAACAATCAGAATAAAAAGCATAGCCTAATGTTTAAAAGAGAGGATGAGGAAAGTTTAAGTTGTAATCCTAGTTCTGATCAGAATTTGTTGTGATGTCCTGGATAAATTACTGATATCTTACCTTCCTCACCTGAGGAAAGAAGATGAGAATATGAAATACAGAGAGGTAGTGAGAGGGTTCATTCACTGATGAGTCTCAAAGCAGTAGAATACTCAACTGCACAGATCTGCAGAAATGTAAATTGCTATTCTAAAATAATTGTACCACCTATCAAATAGTCTTAATGTGGCATGTCTTCTGTCTTTAAAAGGTTTTTTAGTAATGCAGTGTGAATGCAAGCACCACTGACCTCAAAAATTTCTTTTTTGTGAAACTATACCTTACATTTAGATGGGAGGCAATGTAGTTATAGAAGATATTATATCACACACACAGTGTTATCTTGTCTCTTACCCCAAAGAGACAGTAAAGTCATAATTAATGCATTACATAACTAGTTATGTAGTGCTGAAGAGCATGGTAAGAAAGGTTCTTTTCAAGTTGAATTATCGTTATCACTCACATTAGTGTACTTCCAGTAATCATGCTATTTATTTTTAGACATCAAGGAACATGAATTCAGTGATGTTTTTACTAGTCTCATCAAAGTTTTCACAATGGAACCAACAAGATCGTTGCATTCATAGCACAGAAAGTTCATAGCACAGAAAATAAAATATAACCTTGAGACTGATAAATGTTCCCTCCTATATTTTACGATGTAGTTCTAACACTCAGAAGTCTTCAGTTTTCTATTAACACTTGAAAGTTAAAGTTATGCCAGGACCAAATACTACACATGCACTACGCATGTCTATTTTTTTTTTGCATGCTTGTTGGACATGGAACAAGTCAGAGTGGTTTTATTAAGAAACTCCCATTACTTTTAGAGAAAACATAATACATTTGAGAGTTGAACAGTGATGCGGGGGGTGGTTGTGTTTTGGTTTTGGGTTTTTCTTTTTCTTTTTTGTTTTTTGACTGTTTTTTGAAATATGTAGCAAGTGAAGAGAAGAATCTTTGGCTACTGTCACTCCTTAGTGGAAAATTTCCCTCCCTTGCTCTGATTTTGCAGAGCAGTTGATATTGTTTTACCTCTGAGCAAACTATTCTGGAAACTAGAGTATCTGAAATTACATTGAATTATTTAATTGTGTGGACAGCAAGTAGTTAGTGTCACTTTTGGACTGATCACATTTCTAGATAGGCATTATTGTTCTATCTGTAGCATGAACAGAAACAATTACCAGGCCAATAAAGCAAGAGGTAGTGTTACATGGTACTGAAATCATGATTAGAACAGTGACCTGGTTATGATACAAATTAACTTTCCCTCTTGATTTTCTTTTTAATAATTCAGGCATTCTTTCTCTGAGTTTGCTTACATATCCTCTGACTTTACAGTCTTTATAGTCTTGATTTAGTTCTATTGTTACAACAATATGCTCTTTCTGACATTTTTAAACAGCTCTATTAAAACCAGCTTGCAAACAGTAATTCAGATATACCCTGCAATTTAAAAGAAAATGCTCTGTGTAAATGTATTCTAAAACTGAAAAAGTTTCTTCTTTTTATTCTTTTTTTTTCTTTTTTTTTCCTGACCACTCTCAAGGCTTTGATAACATGATTAGTTCAATAAAAGGGTAATTGAACAGCTTATTTTTTTATATTGAGAAAATACTGATATTCACAATCATTCATAACAATATTTTCCATGCTGATAACTGATAAATACAAACCAGACATGTAAAACTGCAGAAAACTATTGTAATGGGAGGGGGTACAGAATAGGGAGATGAAGAGGGGAAGAAAAGGGAAAAAAAATATGATGGAGAGGACGATGGGGTGAGGAGGGAAATTCGTTTGAATAAAAACGGTTTTTAATCAGAGAATAACTTTCATATAAAAATGTTCCAGAAATCTCCAGTAATTGCTTGTTATAAAGAAGCTTTCTACATCTTCTATCATCCTTGCCAAAATACTTCCTCAAGTTTCATGTGTTTTGAAGTTGAGGATCAGCACACCTGGAGAGACTTTCACAAGCACTTGTAGATGTGGACTCACTATGGGGTTATGCACTAATATAGTGTTGTTTTCTCTAGTGTTCTTTCATTTTTTTAATAATAATTCTTAGCATGTCTTTCTGAGTGCCAGTGAGCACATAGCTAACACTTACAAATTACTGTTCATTGTGAAAGCAAGAACTCTTTCCTGAAGGATACCAGATAATTCAGATCTCAGATTTTTGTACACATAGTCAATTATTATTTTACCCACATATTAATTTTTTGTAGTCAACAATACTGAATTTAATCTGTCATTTTATCTTCCAGACATTCAAAATTGTAGATACCTCAGAAACAATTTACAGCTCATAAAAACTAAATATACCCTGAAGAATTCGGTATCATTAATTTTTGTTACTTTACTTACTCCCTTGTCCACATAAGTTATGAATAGGATGAATAGGTCATAGAAAAATTCCTTGAGAGGCTGCTTGTTTTGTTTTGTTTTGTTTTGTTTCTTATACATCTTTCTTATCTTTTAACTAGTTATTTATCCATGAGAGGATACAATATCTGAAACCAGGGCAGCTTCATTTCTTTCAACCTTCCATATCAGTCATTGTCATTACACCCCACTTGAACTCAATATATCTGAAACATTTAAGCAGTCTGAATATAAATGCTGTCTAGAAAACAGCAACATGAGAAAAGAACATGAAATTTCACCCTCTAAGAATATTTCTTGAGACAGTCATCTCCATATATAGCAATGTGTTAAAGGAGAATTCTACAGTACCATAGACAACTTCTCTGCTCCTGCTCACTCCCTGCACCCACAAGTGTACAGATGGTATTCCAACTAAAGAGAGATGCCCTTTCTGAGTAATGAGGATTGCTCAAAATATCAGGTTGGCAACCCATTCCAGGCAGAAACAGAAAACAGAAGAGGACAGCCTCAGAGGAAAAAAAGGTTGGGTAAGAATCACAGACTCATAAAATCATAGAATATGCCAGGTTGGAAGAGACCCATCAGGATCATCAAGTCCAACTACATAATCCTGTGTAGGGCACACCAAGAATCACACCCTGTGCCTGAGAACATCATCCAAATGCTGCTTGAACTCTGGCAGGCTTGGTGCTTTGACCACTTCCCTGAGGATCTTGTTCCATTTTTATTGCATTGTACAGCTTGCCCTAGTCAAGAAGTTACCAGAACATCCTTCAGCTAGTATAAGATGGTGCTAGATCTAGATACTCCAGGTCATAAAAAATGTAAATAAAATTTAAATTTAATCAATCTCCACTGAAGAATAAGAGAATATGAGGCTATCTAGGTATCATAAGAGTTGTGTTGTATGCTTCTATGATTCCTGCAGGTGCAAATAAGAGAATGTCTGAGCTGTGAATAGATCCATAGCACAGATTTTCTAATAAATAAGAACTAAAGGTCCAGACACTAAGAAACAGGTGAGAAACTGAGCTGCTGTCAACACATACTAATGAGCATACCAGGAAAGTATACAACCACCCCACCACAGAAACTTTTATGACTAGTAAGCTTAAGGAAACCCAAACACTTACCAAAACAATTTTCATCTTCTTCGCTTTCATGTACCCAGAACTTTCACTGTAATTGCCACAGTTTACTCTGCTATTCACATAATCAGTAGCAGTTTGGAGACTAAAGGACATGCAAGCTTTCATATTAGTAGGATGTTTGCTAATATACTCCATGATCACTGATGTCAGTCTATTTGTTCAGGGGGATGGCTTTAGCTTTATTCCCAGCCAGCCTCTCATATTGTTCTGTGAGCAGGGGCCAGAGAACAAGGTCAAAGAATATTTAAATAAAGTTAAGAAAAATCCTAGCTTAGGTGGCTTTCACTATTTAACTCATTCTTTATTCAATCTGATGCAGCTCCTGGGTCATGGTAAAGTGTTATAACTATCATTTTCATGGAAAACAGGCTAAATTCTTACTTGCCAATTGTCAACAAAGCAGTGACATTTATCCTAGCTTAAAAAAAAACAAAGTGAAAAACAAAGGGAAAAAACAAAGTGATAGTTTGTTACTTGACAGTAAGAAGCAATAAAGGATTCTGTCTTGGTTTTGTTTCTTTGTCTGTCGTTTCAGTTTTGATTTAGTCTTTACATTCTTTTCCTTCTTTTTTCAGAACATGGGCAATGTAGACATATGACACAGGATATGGCAAGAGGCAAAAATTAATACCAGGCACTTACATTAATTATACCAGAAAGTATTTACAAGAAGACTAAATAGATGAAAAACCTGTCAACCTGGAAAAAAATGTCTGGAAATACACACATACAGATCTGACATATTTTTCCATTGTATGGCTCAATATAACCCTACAGAAATGAATATCCTTCCATTTCAAAAATTATCAAAATAGAGCTGAAATCTGATATGCTTATTCCAGCTTAGTAGAAGTCTACTTTGAAAATAAATTCAGTGACTTAGAACAACTTGAGGAGCTAGTAACTGTTCAGAATAAATGGAAGCATCATTCTGCCAGCTCATCTCACAGAAACCTAATTATGATTCTTTTATCTTTTCCCTGTTTCCAACACTTGATTTCTACCTATTCCACCACAAAAAGTTAGCATATTGATATGTTCCCACATATCACCTAGAATGTCAACAGCTTCTCTGAAAAACATGCAGTCCCTACTGGATGTGTCAGAATGAGAAAAATGTATCATTTTCAGTTCTAACAAAAGAACTTCTGTATCTTGCATAACAACATTTATTAAAGATTTGCTTTTATCTGAAGAAAGAATCATAATTGTACATATTTTCTTAACATTTGAATTTTTTTTAAGCAACATTCCAAAGAGATTCTAAATGTGATTTATTATGACAGAGCAGGTGGAGCATAAAATGACTCATAGCAGAACAGATGAGAGGTCTATCAAAACCAGGATACTTTCTCCAACAACTTCTTACACCAGATGTTTCTGAAAAAATAAATAACTCAGTAGAAAAACGAGCTGGAGAAATGAAGTAGAGAGTGCCCTTTGTGGAGCTAGGATGAACTCTGTTTTCTCCTGATTATGATGGATTGATGACCTTTATGAGATCATCTGAAGGAGGTTATTTACAAATTCTGTTCTTCAGAAGGCCACTTAGCCCTTTCCTAATCCATTCACTTTGAAAGACTTTGGAAACAAAAGATAAAGATTCTAAACAGTCTCTTACTTATACACTTTTTCATGTAGGGTAGTTTCTTCCATTACTGGTTCTGTTCTTTGCTACAGGCACAAGATACAACAACACTGAAGTCCACAGTTCAGTTAGTATATTCAGATATTTACCCCAGGAAGATAAAAATCCCTGAATCCTAGTTTTGCCAAGCAATTTTATACTTTATGCAAGCAATGACACTGATTGCTTTTTCTATATAACTTCATTACTGAGCTGGAATAAAGTAATGGTAAGTGAGCATGTATGTGTGTATATGTAATGGTTTATTTATTTCCTCGGTACTTAATCCCTTTGCAGATATCAAGAGAGGGTAAAACAGGTGTGGCTGTGATGGAAATTAGATTGGCATTAGATTGACATTACCATACCTAGGAAAAACCCTCAATGGTATTCACTGACAGACTTTTTAAGTTCCAGTTGTATTCCAAGGTAACACACTGTATTATGACTCCTGCACTATATGTCTACTATCACTGAAAACCATTTTTAGTCATTTTTGGTTAAGCAACAATCTGGATCTTCAAGGTTTTTGGTCTTTTCAAACTTCAATGTTATTTTTCTTTTCCTCCACCTTTCAATTTAACAGTCTACATATGGAAGTCCACAGTTAATCGAGGCTTTTACTTATGTAGCTGAAATTATACCAAGCCTCTGTGATGTCTTTACCACACTCAAAAAAGAAGTTTGCTATAATGAAGTTAAAAGATTTGCAATAGAAGCATTTCAAGGATGTGGTATATCTACCCAACGTGGTTGGTAGAAAAGACACAAGGTGGCCAAGAGTCTTGAAGAAAGTGCAGATGTGCAAAACTGATCTCAGCTCACCCTGAAGTTAGAAATACTGAACACGTTTCAAAAAATCCATTTGTATTTCTGCTCTAAAGAAACCAAGTAAAGGTAACAGCTTTCAGATTTGGTACAAGTATGTCTTCTAGTTGGTCAATTTGCTTTGCCATTTTAATGTTTTTTTATACTGATGGAGCATCAAAATAAATACTCAGTAAATAGTTCCTTTTCCACAGCCCCTCAAGGTCAATTCTATTTTTGATGGTTCAATATGATTTTTAATATGAATCAAAGGAGGGGAGTTGGAATGTCTTTCAAAATAACCTCCAAACCATGAAAATTTTTCAACTTGTTCTCAAACTTGAAGGGAATCACTATTTTGTCCTTTCATCCATCTTTCTGTTAATGTTTTCTTTCTGCTACTATTTTCTGGATACTATCTTAATTTTTTAAAGGCTGTCGTTGACTGTTTCTGAAATGAACAGTGCTTAATTATCAACAGATTCTGTGAAAAGCAGCAGTTTCTTCCTCTAGCAGATTAAGATTATAGAGGAAATATCCATTGCTAAAACTGCAAATAAGGTCACCATTTTATTATCTGATAGCCCTGTTATGTCCAGCATGTATGGTATTAAACATCATACTCCTTAAGACTGTAGGACTAAATACAGAGGAAAGTGTCTTAGAGAAATGGTATCTAATGAAAAAGTACTAAATACATATCCTGCTTTTAAGAAAGATTTTTATGTATAGCAAATTAAATATGTTTTCTCTTCATATTTCATATGAAATGGGCATTAGTTACCCATGCATGCTTTAGTGATTTGCAGTTCACATGGCAATACTTATAAATAATAATCAGAAAATGCTTGGGGAGACTAATTCATTTGACAGAGTGAATCAAAAACTCTGCTCTCAGCTGATAAGTTAGGCAAGAAGAGCATTTGGGGAAAAAAAAAAAAAAAAAGAAAAATGTCAAGGGCTGAGGAGAAGGCAAAAATGAGCAATAATAATGATTCATGAGTTGGAGAACTATTCCACGCAGTGAAAAAGTTAAAGAACTCAGTCTTTTTATCTGATCAAAAAGAAGAGAAATGTCTTGATTATAGTAATTAGACTATCTCTGGGGAGCTGGAATGGTGAATACGCAAGGTCTTTTTAAACTGGTATTAAAAAAAAATCATAAAATGACCCAAGAGCTAGATATTGAAGCAGTACTCTCAGAAAAAAGGGGATTAAGTCAACCTTTTTAATAATAAGAATGATTAACAGCTGGAAGAAATTAAAGTAGAGGATTTGTCATCTGTCAGATGGTACCAAATCACAGAAAGGCTTTTCATAAAGGTATGCTTCAGTGAAAAAAAAAATAGGGAAAAGCTGCTTAAAGATATTCAGTATATTAGGTTCAGGATGGATAATTCTATGGTCAGTTCTGATGTTAGCCTTTAAATACCTTCTGAACAAAACTATTGGTTGGTTCTGTGAGTATCTTGAAGGTGGTGGTTGATTCATCCTTACCCTGCAGGAAGTTAGGATTATTTAAGTCTGGTTTTAGTTTTTTCTTTTTGTGTTGTCTTTCATAACTGCAGCTATTATGGTTCAGGGCTTTCCTACTTTTCAAGGTATTTAGTTTGCAACCATGTCAAAATAAATGTGTTTCTAAAACTACAAATATTTATATGTAAATTAATATTCAATTTAATATTTCCCGTCAGTTATCCTGAATGTGCTTAGTCTGGAGAGGGGAAGACAGAGGGGATCTAATTTATGTGTATGAATATATAAGGGCTGGCTGTCAAGAAGGAAGGGACAACCTCTTCTCACTTGTGCCCTGTGATTAGGATGAGGGACGATGGATTCAAGCACAGGAAGTTCCACCTCAACATGAGGAAGAATTTTTTTTTACTGTAATGGTTACAGAGCCCTGGAAAAGGCTTCCCAAAGAGGCTGTAATGTCTCCTTCTCTGGAGACTTTCAAGACCCATCTGGATGCATTTCTGAGTGACCTGCTCTAGTTTAGGTCCTGCTCTGGTGGACTTGATGATCTTCAGAGGTCCCTTCCTACCCCTGACATTCTATGATTCTGTGATTCTATCAGATTAGTAGTCAGTGTTAGATTTGCCTTTCCAAAGGTGCCATCTGTGTCAACCTTATAACATGGACATAAGCTTGTAATGCAAATTTAGTTTTTCACAATACCAATTGTGAAGGTGAGCAAATTAGAGAATCTGAAGGAATACTGAATAATACAGTATTTTCAGTCAATTTTAGCTATCTAATAGGTAAGCATTTTGTATGCTGTCATTAGCTTCATTCTTTAGTGCAAACAGGCAGTTCCAGAAAACAGTTTGTTCCTGTTTGTTAATGCCTTTGGATGGGATGTCTCAGACTGTGGAGCACACCCTTGGTTCCCTCCGTCAGCTGGGGAAGTTTAATGAGATACTTGCCTTTAGGAAGTTCAAGTTAGGCAAGAGGAATGGTGTCTCAGCACTTCTTACTCACTTCTTCCCTTGTATTCAGCATCACTTTGATAGTGCATGCTTTCTTTCTCTCACATATATGGGTCCAGGAGAAGAAACTTTGGCAACTGCCCAATTATTTTTCTCACCAGGAGAAGAAAAGCTTCAACTTCACCACACTGTGGTCTCAGGCCACCTGTATACTTCTCTGCCAACCTGTTGTAGGCTACTGGAATCTTTGGATAAGATCACAGTGCTTAGGGAAAAAAAAAAAAAAAAAAAAAAAAAAAAAAAAAAAAAAAAAAAAAAAAAAAATAGAGAGAGAGAAAAGTTGTATGCTTTGTTTTCACTTTTCTAATATTTCTTCTGTGTTCTTTTCTATAACAAAAGGCTTTTACCAAGTAGAAAGAAAAGAGAGAACAAGGAATTTCCTTTTTCCTTGTGTCCTTATCCCTGGCAAAACTAAATCTTGTATCCCTGCTCTTAACCACAGTGGCCAGGTGAGCTGGTAGGACCAAGCTTGGACATACCAAGACTTACCCTATGTTCTGAGTTGAAACTGGGATTATTAAAGCATTTGTCACCCTGATCTGTCCATGTCAATCCTCTCCAAGCACCTGAACTTCTCTAATTTACAATTTAGTCCAATGAGAGAAACAATAGCCAAATGTGACTCCTTCAATGTGCCAAGCAAGGTTACAGTGGCCATTCATAAACTTCTGCATGTTAGCCCATCCGTGTTTCTGGGGGAGAAAAATCAGGGAAGAAGGCAGGTGATAGCTGTTTCACTCATGCACATCTAACATGCAGTGCAGTATGAATCGATACAGCTAAGGATACTTCTAGCCCACCTTGGGCATAAAAAAATTAGATTTTTAAATCTGAGCAGTTCTTATTGTCTGAGAGAAATAGACATTTTCAGAGAGTGATTGAAATTATCCCTTGTTGCTAAGGTCACCAGTGTAGAGATTTACAGAGCAATTCAGAGTTCCCAGTTTAAATGAAACTCTCTTCCAGCTCCACCAGGTTTCTTTTGTATGTGAGATTATATCACACGCACAAGGACTGGGAGAAAAAGAGATATCTGTATCATCTTCACAAGCATTCTTTTCCAGGAGTACTTAGTAAGAGTGCCCATAAAATACCATGTGTTTTCTTCAGAAGTATACATCTAACAGTACTGATTAGTATGCAGGTATGAAAGAGCTATTGTTATGTAACTCAGATTTATTTTATTTTGTTTAAAGTTCTATATTAAACTTAAAAAAAATACCTTTTAATGTCTTTGAGATCAGTTTATCTTTGTTACAAGAACTTCCCAGGTGGGTAATATGTTTAATACAATATGCCTAAAAAGAAAATTTTTTTAAAACAAGGCAAGATTGTATTTTGCAGACCGTTGAAGTAGAAAAATTAAATAAGTAGCTTTATAAGTGTATTTCATTAAAATAATCTATGGTGTTTGAACAATACACTTTTGGAACCTTTCAATATTATTTTTTTTTTTTTTTTTTTTTTTTTTTTTTTGTGTGTGTGTGTGTGTGTGTGTGTGTGTGTGTGTGTATGTATACTCCCGATTTAGCCCTCTCTGAGTTACTTGGACTCATATTAGCTATACTCAGTTGCAGTTAAATTGGCTTTCCACTTATTCCTTTTATCAATATTTCATACTATGATGTAAAATAACTGCAGCTGCTTCTCCCTTTCTTGTTTTAACATTCAAAGGTAAATATTTAGTTTTCGGAAGAAAGCTCTATCTTTGTTCTGTTTCCCACATTTCCAAAAAAAAGTTGCAGATCACCACACAACCACACTTTGGAAAGAAAGTTCCATTATTTTAGAAATAATCTTGATGGAGCAGGAGCATATCAAAGTAATTACCTTATGGCAAATCCATTACTGAAACTATAATGAGGAGGTTTTGAGTGTTTTGTTGTGGGTTACTGTGTGGGTTATTAAACACCAAGTTTCAGTAACAACAGACAGCAGTTCCATAACGTATGTGAAATAAATAACACTATTTCATTTTTGTCTTTCAACATGAAGGGTGTCAATAATTACATGTATATTATCCATAAAGAAATATTTCCTTAAAATACAGGCTCATTTGAGGTAAAACTTAGCAACTGCTGTATATATCACAACAGTAATACAGGATTAAAATCCTCGATTGTCTTACATAATGAAAAAAATGTTTGAGCTGGAGGTTAATAATTATCCTAAATAGATTTTTTCAGGATAACCTACTGAAGAGTTTTAATGATCATGACCCTTAATTCTATTTACATCTCTCACCATCAAGATTAAAATTAATGACTAAGTGGGTCTGAAGATGTCTAGGGGATTTTTACTCCGTTTTCTATATTTTCACAACTTTTAGTCCTCTTAAAAGATCTTAAGATAGAATTATTTAACTTCTTAACCTTCCTGAAGGCAGAGTCACATTCAACAACCCACTTCTGCACTGTTCCAGTGATGTCAGACAAAAACATGATTTAACAGGACAATACTAGGCTTGTAACTGTATAACCACAACTACAGGTAAGGAAGAGGAATAGTGGTCTAAAGGCCATGGTGTTAGCCTGGAAATTAGGAGTTATGTATTGCATTTTCCATGTGGCCTCCAAAAAATTAATTTCTCTGCTTTTCATACCACCATCTATAAAGTGAGATCAAGGGCTTTGTTACTTTCCAAGAATACCAGAGATTTATTGGGGCATCTTCTAAGCAGGTAAATCTAGAATGCTTTAGATGAGATTCAGCATTTAACAAGTTTAAGTTAGGTAACTCCTGGGCTGGAGCTGACTCATGAATTCATAAAAGAATTACTTCATCTCATGTTGTTCCCTAACCATCTTCCTCTGAAAATCATAAAGCACAAGTCTTATGAGGATCAACTCATGGAACTAAGATTGCTAGTTTGGAGAAAAGGAGGCTTAGGGGGGATCTTATTGCTCTCCACAACTGCCCGAAAGGAGGTTGCACCAAGGCCAGTGTTAGTCTCTACTCAGTAACAAACAATAGGATGAGAGGAAATGGCCTCAAGCTGTGCCAGGGGCAGTTTATGTTAGATATTAGGAAAAAATTCTTCAACAAAAGACTTGTCAAGCACTGGAACAGCCAGTCCAAGGAAGTAATGGAGCCACTATACCTGAAGGTATTTAAAAGACATGTAGATGCTTAGGGACAGGCTTAAGTGGTGGGCTTGGCAGTGAGAGGTTAATAGTTGGACTTGATGATCCTAAAGTTTTTTTCCAACATAAAAAATTCTATGAAACCACCACTGACATAATCATGAGACAATGTGAATTTAATAAATGCTTATAATTGGTTGTAACAGGCTCCAGTGGAGAACAACAGATGTTGGGCCATATCTAAAGTAGACACCATGGTTTTGAAAAACACTGGATTTACTTCAAAGGAAGGATTTAAAGAACTTCTGTATCTACCTAAACATCTTGAGGTTTTAAGGGAAATTTCTTCAGGGATATCAGTGGACAGCTTTCCACAGCACAAAAAACATGTCTTCTAAGAATAAAAACACATATATTAAACGACATTTTAAAATTAGACTTTGTTCTGGACTTATTTCACAAAATTTTTTCAATGTAAAGCTCTGGGAATATAGTTCAACAAATTCATCATCACACTGTATTAGCAATTCTTTTTTTTTTAATTTTGGAGAAGCACTTTTATAATGCATTATTTCAAAATCATAAAAGGGAAGCAGGAGCCTCATTACAACTGTTCAGGGCCATTACAGCTGTCATGGCTGCATCAGGCTTATTAGGCCAGTAATCCCCTGAAAAAAGTTTTTCACAATAAAAGTGGAAGATAAGTCAGATGAGAATTGAAATGAAGAAACAAAAACAATTGTAATGGACAAATAGGATTTTCACAAGCATACACTAGAATATCTCAGGATAAGGAAGACAACTCTTAAAAACAGCAGGAAGGAAATTACACCATCTGTTCAAAAAAACCGAGCCTTACCAAAGTACCTTTAGGGCTGCACATAAAAACTGTCTCAAGTGCCTTTTGCTGTGTGCCTATTACTGCCTAGAAATGCTTCAGAGTAACAACCCACTGAGACCTATAATCTGCAGTCTAAAGCAATTATTATAAATGTATCTGAAAACATAGCTGAGCTTTCAAAAGCTCACCACTGATGTTCTACTGTATTGCAGAGGTCTCACTCTGATGTCATGATCTACTAATCCAAGGAAGGTCAAATAAATTGAAGGTATGTGACTATGGTGCAAACTACATATAAAGAATGCAGTAATGCCAGACAAATACAGTCTTACCTTTGTCAAAGTTTTTTTCAAGAGAGAACTTCTTCCAAGATGCAAACCAACAGCAAAATTGTCTGCATAGTAGTATCTAATCTGTGTACCATGTATAGATGAAAACCAGCCTTAAGTCTGAGTGTATATATTGTGTAAGCAAAAATGTACAGAGTATAAAAAAAATACAGAAAAGAATTTTTTCACCAGGTCCCACAAAAAGATATGTGAGAAAAAGCCCACTAAAGAAAAAGACAGTTCTAAATCACATTTTTGTTTGGTTTGTTTTTTTAAGAAAGACAAGTAGGACTAAAGTAACCTTCCACTCAGACAGAAATGCAGCTACTTTATCTTTGTCCTGAATCACAAGGTCAATTCCTCAAATTTATGTTTGCCTAGAAGTATAAAGGGAAAAAATTGTATATACATACATGTATACACACACTCTAAAGTAATCAAAGCAATTATATTACGATTCCTGAATCATAGCATTTGACCTCTGCTTGAATGTTTGGCTTCACCTTTTGAGTTGCTTAACACCCCAAATTTTACAAGGAAACAGGTTTAACTGTGCAGATCTGTAATATTGTATTGTCATGACTAGTAACAGGCCACAGGATGCATAATGAGTTTTCACAGACTCAGAAGTGAGGCTTGTCAGGGCTATTGTGTCTGAAGTACTTTGATCTGCCTATAGCTATGTTTTACTTAGTTCAGCTGTGACTGTGGCTTTTCTAAGCTGTAACAAAACTTACACAGTCACTTGTAGCTGGGCAAACCTGAAGCTCAACAAAGATATGAGTAACAAGAGGACAACAGTAGCTAACATACCTGAACGGCACCACATAAAGTACATTTGGATGTAATGTGTTGCTGCAGACTTATGAAAGTAGAGAAAATATAAAATATAAAAGTGTGCTACAACACACAAGAAATGGATACCAGCTGGACAATGAAGTGAAGAGGAAACCACTAAAATGAACATAACAAAATCTAATAAAATATCTGAGGTATCTTCTATTTCACCCCGTCATTTTGACTGATTTCTGCAAAAAGTATTCCTTACTAGATGATTTTCTATTATGCTAGGTGTCTCAGATTTCAAGTATTTCTTGCCTCAAGATATTTGCAATGTCATGCTACTTAACCTCTAACTGGAGAGATGTATTGAAACGATAGCAATACATCTCTTTGAACCTTTGCTTTGCTTTCAAATTTAAAAAATTACTATTCCATTTCTCCTTCTACTGTTTTAGCATAACTACATGCAATTTCACATAGGTTTTGTCTGTGTTTTGTTTAGGGAGACTGTATCTGTTGGGCTGCAACATATTTTTTTCAGTCAGGTTCTGCTAATATCTGGTTTTCCAGCTGAGTTGATTCAAGCAATAAAGAGGACAAATTCATTCAGTGGTCATCTTTATTAATGCAAGTCCTAGACTGAAGCTTTTACCTTGTCTAGCAGTCACAGAGAGCCCAGTTTGCTTTTGTCTGCTCATAAGAGAATAATAGACTTGTGTCCTTGTGTCACTAAAAAGTGAAATACATTTAATTTTAAAAATGTATTTATTCCTCCTCAAAATGTGTTTTCCAAAACAAAACATATAAGCCTCATAAAAATTTATAGGCTTACAAGGAAAACTAACTCCAAGATGTTGCTGTTCTCTTGCACATAAATAGACTGCTGGCAGCTAATCTCTCTGATTATGCAAAGATGGAATTATAGTATGAATTACTGATGGGGTTTTAGGCTTGGATTCCCCACTTCAAAAAGACTGAATTCTTTTATGTTCTGTGACAAATGACCTACCTAGCTGCTCGACCATGCACAGAAGCTGATGGAACTGTTGTTATTGGTGAAACTTGACTGCAAAAAAACCTCATCTACCCTGAGTGCTAGCAGATTGTCTCAGTATAATTAATGTTATTTTCTTTGTCTCAGCTTTATATTTCGTTTTCATTCATTTCAGCCATAGAATATGAGAGCAAGGAATAAAAATAGGAATGTACTTTGGGAGGTAGCCTGCCGGGTTTTCACAGAAGGCATTCACAAAAATATTGGTTTAAAGGCACAGTTACAGGTATGCTCAGTGAAATTTAGTGAAATTGAGAATGTTCTTCATCACCCTCATAAATTTATATATATATTAAGCTATAATCAAAGTGATATAAGAGCTCCATTAAAAATATCCCTTGAAATCAAAGAAATATGTGTAGAGATTTTCAAGGTTTCATAGTCCTCACAGATATCTATGGGATATTAAATAAGGACTCAGATCCATTCAATATGGAAAAGAAATGTGCAAGGAGTCTCACAAGCACCTTAGCATCATTTCTGCTAATGACATAGCAGTGTTCATGGTTTGATCTTACAGTGGCTTCCTGTTTTCTTCATTCAGAGAAGAATTCATTGTGTTTTTCTTCTTCTATAATAACCTACTTACGCTAATAATAATAATAATAATAATAATCAAAACAAAAATCAAAATTCCAAGATATGCAAAGAACCTGAAGTGGTCATGCATTCACTGAGTATTTTCTTGTGATAGTAAACAACTATCACAAGTGGTCAACGGGGAATTTTCAGACTACTTCAAATGCAAAATACAGCAAACTATGGCAATAATATTCTGGAAACTGAAGACTTGATAGGTAGGCTATGGCAGGTATAAATTTACTTCTATGATCTGAATTCTTTCTTCTTTCTCTTCAAAAGCATCTATAGGAGAGCAGAGGGAGATTGATAGGAAAACAGTAATCTAGTATCAAAACATATATGCAAGGTGTGTCAAAGCTGCAATTTGTTGGACTGGTCTACTTTTTAAATAATTTTTCAAATCTGTATTTGCATCCGGACTACATTTTCTTTTGATATAACATTTTTGAACAGAGTCTTTTTGAATGAAAATATAAACCCTACACCCAAGTTGGCTGCTCAGCTGTCAGCATCATTCCCCTATTGTTAGCAGGAGGTATGGTGCAGCAGCCTTCAGCATTTCTCTTGAGCAATTGGTTTATTTCTATTAGCCTTGAAGGCTGTTGTAACAGAGAGGGCTGTATTTCTATAGACTTTTAACTTGAATAGTGCCACTGATTTAATAGTCCACAGATAGTACTCTGTACTTTTTTCAGATTTTTTTTTTGTCTGGGCTTACTTTGGGCTTTCCTGGCACTTTGTTTTAACTTGTTTAGCTATAGCAGCCATTGTTGAGTAGTTTAGTATCACCCATTTTGTTTAAGTTTTGCTTGGCTTTGAAATATTTTTATAGTAGGTGCAATGTTTAGTGTTACAAAAAACTTAGATTAATTTCAGTTAGTACTGGTAAAAGGTTTTCTTTGTATAACCTGTTACTGTAAAAGAATGATGGGATGTAGAGGAATAAAAAGCACCAGATGATGGTAGAAGCCTTTGAAGTGTGAGTACAGGACAATACCAAAGGCCTCAGGGCTGAGAGCAAGTAAGCAGTAACAAGTAGCAATCATTAAAGGAATGCAACCTTGCATGCTGGATAGAATTGGTTTCAGTGATTAACAAAGCAAAGAGTACTCTGATTACATAAACCACACCATATAAATGTGGATCCAGTGTGAAATTAGAGAGCAATGAAGAAAGAACAAGGTGTTCTCAATGCGTCAAAATAACTCCCAACAAAGAAGAACTCCCCCCCCCAGTGCCAACATCTGGATGCTCACACCCGGATCTGTATCTTGATGAAGGAGGCAGGATGTTTACAACTTGCTAAAAAACCTTTGGAAGAGTAGTGACTGTGTCAGCAAAAATCCCCAGAAAACGTTATACAAAAGTTTTTGTATAATGATGTTAGTGGTAATAATAATGTGGTTTTTTTACAGATGAATCGGATAATTTAGACTAAAACTGTTAGCATCATTATGCCAAGACTAACAACCATAAAGAACGATTGTATTTTGACCAGATTAGATTTTAATTAGGTTAAGAATAAATTCTTGGCTTTATATGAGTGATGTGCTTCCTTGTCCTGCAAAGATTGCACCAGTTGTAGCAGAAGCATATGCTTTTCAATTGGCAAAAAAATTTTCATGCTCCCATCATGGAATTTCATGAACTACAAAAAAGCACTTTCTGCTCTTTCAACTTTCAGCAGTCTGCTCTGCCAAGGGAAGTATCAAAGCTTCAAAGAAAAATTGTGCACAGAAACCATAAAAAATGTTGAGCAAAGTAACTGTATATGGGTCATTCCAACCCATGTAGTTATTTTTAATGGTTATTCTAGCCCTTCAATATAGTAATTTTTCTAAAGCTTAAGGGCCACAATCCTCTGAAAATGAAGCTCATACTATGGTAGTGAAACCATGTCAATTTTCACAATCTATTATTACGTCTCCAAAATACATCTTTGGAGTACTGGCTTGACTCAGTAACTATTTCTTTCAGTCTGCTGTACTTAGTGAAAATCTTGAGGAAAAGATGGAAACTTTTTTAAGATGATAACTGGAAACAATGATTCTAAGGAATTTTAGGTAATATTAAACTTATTTTGCTCCTATTTCTTTACATTCCAGCTATGAAATTGACTCCTGAATGGAAAATACCCAGATTACTTTCTGACCGAATAAATAGAAGTGTCAGAAATAAACTGCTGGAAGTCAATTTGTTAGTCTCTGTACAGCATACTTGATTTTTTTCCTAACACTTTTACCAAAACTAATTATTGCATTTGCATATATATATGCAGACCCCCCCCTTTTTTTTTTTTTTTTTTTGATTAATTGCTTTAGTCTTTGGCTAGCAAATATTTTTAATATTGTCCCACGCATTATTTGCAAGCAAAACTGATTCATATCATTATACAGTAGCTGCTTTGGTCTTTGATTCTGTGCTTTTGTTCTGTCATTGTGCATTACTTTATTCAATTCTGGAAGTCATATCTGAAAAAGTTTATTCTGTTAGAAGTCCATTCTATTGCCCATTTGCAGCAAGGGAGCTCAAGTGCTGGCAGTACATCCCCTCTCTTTCAGTCTAGCACCTGTATCCAGAGGAATGGTAAGATTCTTCTGTACAGAATATGAAAAAGACACAGTTCTCTTAAAGAGAGCTGTATGGGAAAGGACTACATTATATGGGTAACTTTCCTGTGGAAGCCTTCTCTATCTTCATGAAAAAAAAAAAAAAAATTCAAACTGACTCTTTCATCCTAAACATTTGACTGATTTTCAAGAAAAATTTCTCTATGTTTGTTCTCTGAAGAAACTATTTGACCATGGTTACTGATTTTATTTATGAGACTTGAGATTTGAGCTGGGAATGCAGAAGGATGGGAAGGATGAAGATCTGCTCACAGCAGATGGCATCACTTTTGCCTTTAATTCCAAGGAAGCCCTAGGATTGTCTGTATAAACTATTAATCAATTACTTTTTGGAAAACAGTAACAATAATTTAAATAAAAGTTTATAAAATAGTTAACTTCTTTCATTCTTCTATCTGGAGATCCCAATCCTATATACTCACTAAAGTTAACGCTGAGATCAATACACTTTTTGCTTGACTAAGGAATGTAAAGTTTGGAGAGGAGACTATTTATAAATAAGAGAACAACTTCTTTGCACACAGCTCGGAATCATACAACAGATTTGCTGAACAGAACACATACTGCCTGCAGCTGAAGATCTGATTATTTGTGATTATAAGTCAGATAACATTCAGCAGAGGACAACTTTAGATTTTAGAGATCAAAAAGTCATTAGGAGTTAAGGATAGCAGTCAAAATATATTAAGTATCCAGGCCAAGTAGGGCCTGAATTTCTGTTCCTACTCCAATGTTATAACTGACTGAAGGCCACCTATTTTTCCATATTTTGGGCCTGGTCTGGAAAGGTTATATATTTGCTGCCCACTGGCATTGAACAGGAGAGAAAAAATGATGCTGCTAAGGCTTCAAATCACATGCATATATAAATGGAAAAAGCAATCAAATACTGTATTCCAGGTTGTGTGGTTTCAGTAGCAATATTTATGCAAGGGATTTGGAGAGAAAAGTTCCACTTAGTATAAATAAGAAAACTTCTTTCTAATATCTTTGTTTTGTTTGCTTTTAAATCCACACAGCATGCCTCAGAGCAGAACATACTGGCAATATACAGCAACCACACAGTGATATTAGTAGCTTAAATGTTTTAAAAGCTGGCTGCCAATCTACAAAAGATCTACTGCCTGTTGCCTAGATACTGACATCAATGTTTCTTTCTACTTTCCCTTTGCTGAACTTTGCCTGCACTTCAGTCCCTATAGCTATCACCATCTGCAGAGGGTAAAAAAGTCTTTAAAAGAAAGAGATAAATGAGAAAGAGAAAATTTGCTGTTCTATTGGTAAGCTCCTATTCTCACTCCATCAGAGGTTATCTTTTATCATATTTGATCACTTTTCAAGGCATATCAGAATATTTTGGCATAGAAAAATCCTTCAAAATTATGATTGAAATGGAGGCGTCAATCTTTCACAGACCCATATTTTCCTGACTAGTTTTCTACTGTCATGTCTATGCTACAGAACTGTGTTGACTGAAGGCTTTGCATCTGGTCATGGCAGCAACTTCTTTCATCTCTTTATTTGTTTGAGGCACTAGGCAGCACAGTGTGATTTGCTTACCTTCTTTTACAAAATTGTCACAGAACTATGACAATCCACCTTTCTCTTGAATTCAACTACTTACTTGCTAACACCTCTTCCATTTTTAGGACTTTCCCTTTTATATTCCAGAGTTCATGCCTGTTTGTCCCACTTTCTAAAATGTTACCTTGGTGCTTTTACCATGCACAAAACCAAAACAGACTATCTTCTGCATGTTATTCTACCTACTGAAACAAATGTCTTCTCTTAAAAGCATGGAATAATGGGATAATGTCCTTCTATGGCTATGGAGTTAAAGATTTCAATAGTCCATTATTTTTTACTTTCTATTGTTTTTTTTTCCAAAAAGTAAGGCTAAGCAGCCCACACAAATAAAAAATTGGTCTGCAAATTCATGCCTAAGCTGGTGTAGACTCTGCGCTGAGGCTCCTATAGGCTGCAGATCACACAGAGCATATCCATCTGCCTCTTGTGGCATAGGTCATTGCCTCTACTTAGTGTGTGCTAGGGAATAAAACTCTTACAGATTAAGTTCTCAGTAAACTTTTATCAGATTAAGGTGTGATCATAATACAGTTTGTGCAATCAAAAGAAACTCTTACATTTGTGCAATTAAAAGAAACTGTTTTACATTGGCTACATTTACATCCTGTCTATCCAGTAACAACCAAGGCAACAAATGTGGTCATCCTAGATTATGCAGATGTGAACTTGGATCAGCAAATGTATGTTCATCATAAATTAAGACCCTGCACCATGTATTTTTCTCTCCTCACATCAGGTTATAACTTTAGGCTTACGTGTCTAACTTTGTGATAAAATTTCAGTAAACAAAACTATGAGATTTACCCACTCTTTTTATGTAATCATTTAACCAGATCATTTTGAACTTCACCTCAAATTGAGTCAGCATTACTTCTTTCTCCTCTAGGTGTCCGTGTCTGAACTACTCATCCTACACTCTCCTCATAGATGAAATAGGAAAAGATAAAACTCATCCTTAATATTATTTTGTTTCTCCACTGATTGCAAGGAGATCTTAGGAAGACTAGCTCATATGGTTATCTATGTTCAATAAGATGAAACCTATTCCAGGTGTCTAAGTTAGCAGCCCCTGTCTCCATTGGCCATCTATGGAGAGAGCTATGGCAAGAGCTTGCTTTCTTACTGCACAAATAAGAACTCAAGTCTCCCCAGGTTGTTCTGAGACATGTCGTTCTTCATACATTTTGGAGAAAGTTACATAAACTTCAATCTTTATCTCAGGCATCTCAAGTTGGATGCTAAATGCAGACAGTGTAAGTGCCTTCCCCATCCTCCCAGCAAATCAGGGGGGAACAGCTTATTTAATCTGGCATTGATTTGGAGAAACTTTTATAAGTCTGGGGCCCACAGAAATTTTAACTCTTGGGAGTTCACGAAATCATGGAACTGTTGGCTGCCAAAGTTCTCTGTAGCTCACCCTTGTGTCTTGAAGCAGGACTTCAAGACATTAGATCGTGTCTTGATTTGTTTACTTAAGTTTTAAAAACTTCCAGAGATAAATATCCCTCAATCACTGCTGGAAATCTATTCTTTTGTTGCACTGCATTTTTAGTCACTGCATTTGTTCTTAGTGTTCTAAAATTTATTTGAGCTATTTGGAAATGAGAGGTATGGGATATGAATTGCTCATATAAATAGGGAAACAAATCATTAATTCTGTCAGAATAGAAAAAAAGTAACAAACACACTGTGTTTTTAAAACACCTCTGCTCTAATGAGATAATATGATTATAACTATGTAGATAAGAAATATATTTATATGGAGCATTTATGTTTCACAAAGCATTGACATATCCTTTCAACTTCTAATGTTACTGCATTAGACTAAATTTTTCTTAACAATACTCAGGAATAAAGTTTTTCACATAGTTTCACAAGAGAGGACAATTTATTTGTTTATTTTTTGAACTAAAGAGCATTTGAAATTTGGAGTCATGATCAAATGGCTTACTGCTTGGGCATTTTGTCTCTAACTTATAACATTTGTAACTTATAACTTAAAACAAATTTGTCTTTAGTTTACATAAGCATAAAACATCCCTAAGCATGCCATTCCCGTAAGTAATATGTAGAACAGTTTTATAGCCATGTGGACTAAGGATACAACATAAGTCAGAAGCAGCAGCTGTTCCCTTTTCTTGCCAATCCATTTAAGCATCGTTTGCTCACCAGTTCATTTTTTCTTAGCGTGATCCAAACACAGTGACAGAAAACAATAAGTGTCTTGGCTGACAAAAAGACTGGGTTTAACCACACCATTCTGCCAAAATTAAATGTTTATACCCATTTCTGGTTTTGGCTTTTCTTCTCAAGGACAATTCAGATATTCCAGTTTAAAGCAAAACTGTCTGCAAGGGTCTCATCTAGATTAAGAAAAATATAGCTTGCTAAGTACCACTTTCATTCGAGGACTACTAAAGGGCTTTGTAGGTTACTTTGACTTACTAGCTGTAAAGACTTATCTTTATTAAAAGGTCATTTTCAAGAAGCCTGGACTAGTGGAAATGAAATATTTTCATAACATCTTTTGTGTCTGTTTTGGTTAATGAGCCAAAAAAAGTCCTTAAGCATTAATAGCCCAATCACCCTCTCACTGTAGTCAACAATAAATAGAATCATCATGGATGTTAATTGTAAGACTCACTGGGCAGAGATTCTGCAGCCAAGCAGTTCACCACCAAAAAAAGAAAGAAAAGAACAGGAAAAACCTCGTTTTTTGAGGCAACTGGGAATACTGCAGTAGATGCCACTGCCATTTCTCATCACAAATTACCAACTGATATGTCAAGGAAAGTACCAATGGCAGAAACAAATGGAAAAGAAGATGAGAGAATTAAAGAGGAACACAGGTCATTAGAGTCAAAGCTCAGACAGGGCACATGCCCAGTTGTGTGAAAGGGCTTCAAGGAAGCTGATTGCTGGACTTCTGCTACCTTCCATATCCTGATAACATCAAAAAGCAACCTGAATACAAAGAACAATTTCAACTAATTGAATTGTATATATTTGCTTACCTAAATTCTCGTGAAAATTGATTATGTAATGTTTATGATATGCTTTGAAAATAAAAAGCATCAGATAAGGTATATTTGTTATTTTAGACACAGTAGTGACTGTGGTTAGAACGATGAACTGTTTTTTCATCCTGAATTCTTCATCTCAGGAGCTGCAGCTTTCTGGAAATTTTTATACTCCGGGCAGATGCTACATATAGTCTGACTTTGAGCAAGGACAGTTTGTCTATTTTGTTAATCAGACTTCATGAAGACAGAGATCAAGGAAAACCCATGCATATCTAGTTTCACCCCCGCTATAATATATAACGTAACGTTTCAAAGAATATTTTTTTTTATAATCTATCAGCTCTGCCCCCTAAAGAATTAAAAATTGGACTCTGTTTTCACAGGAGTAAAAAAATTTTAAATGCATGCTATACCCTCATTTTAGCTTCTGTTGCCCCCAAGTAAAACATAGAGTAAACCATCAAAGTACTACTTCAAGGAAATTATCTGCAGAGTAACATATATAGAGTAACATGTATAAGAGCACAATAGTTCAAAGGAAGACTGTTTCCCATCAGTTTTGGAGATGTAAAGTCTGAGTTAGCTTTTTGTGTTGGCATCAAAATGTAGAGATAATTATAATTGCAGACACTTACATGGAAGCAAAAAGACCCAGTTGAAGATGGTTTATGAATGGTGACTCCCCTGACTACAATTACACAGCATTTGTGGCCCTCGTAGACACACAGATTATTAGGCATTGATGCCTATATACCTGTACGAAAGGCATGTTCAGAGGAATTAATCTGTGACTGAAGCTCATCATTGTGTGTACTTCTTGCTTGTAAGCAGCTCTGAGACATTATTACCAGCTTCTGCAGCTTAATAAAATGCCACTGAATACAGTGATCAGTCTTTGAAAACTATAGAACGAAAATCATGGCATAAATCGTAACTTAATAATGTACTGTAGACTGAGAACTGTGCAGAGCAATAGCAGACAGATGCCAGCAACATTGGGCTAAATAAAGATATGAACCTACAAAGACCTGCATTCACTCTGTTGAGTAGCACATGAGTGGGAACATGGGAGTATGTGTTTCTTCTTTATAACAAAAGCATTCAGAATCAGGCTATTAGTTTTGTAATTAATGGACATAGCTTCTAAAAGGCACCAAATAAAACTAGCACTGCTCAGACATATGTCACTAAATTAGCTTAGTTAACTGGCTCACCCTCTCAATTAGATTGAAAGAAATCTATATGTCTAGAAAGGAAATACATTGTAGTTGCTGATTAAAATTCCATTCCACAAAGCTTTTCAGAAAGTGATTAGTTTGAAACACCTGCTTAATTTCTACTGAAGTTGTGGAAACTTCTATAAATGTTCTAGGGTTTTCCTGAACTACTGAGAGGTGGTAATATTAAAATATGTATCATAGACATAAAAAAACCCATGCTATATAAGCAGGCTGATTTACAAGACACATGTTCTCACACACACTTCAGTTTAATCACAGAAGACTGAGGAAAAAGAAAAATGGAAGTCATAGCTATCCAGGACACTAGTACCAAAAAAATACAGATAATATTCTAAGATACTGCTTTGAGTTATAATGTGCATGTTCTTAAAGATTACAAATACTTACTATTCACTGGGGATATACACAAAAATTTGTCACACCCTGTTTTATAGGTTCTCAGGCTTGGTGTTCTCTCACTGTCATGAATTTACTACTGATAGAGATCATCTGCTAAGATTAGCATTTTAAAAAAGGGTAAACTGTGAATGGTGATCTAATCACTAGAAATAATTGTCAAGAAAAATATTATAAACAGTCATATATTCCAGGGCATAGCTCTGCATACCATGGATGGGTGTATAAAGTTATCAGAATGCATTAAAGTAAGATACCTGGTTTCCTTCTGATCCACATGCAGATCTATATGAAATTAATATTAATAGAAGTTTGGAGATGGCACCAATGTAAGTGATTACAAAGGATGAAAGTCATCCTTTCCCCAGTATCTCTCACATGCAGTGATTTTTTTTTCCTTTTATTTTTTATTTTTTAATTTAGCTTGTTTCGTGGCATGAGTTCTGACTATGAGTAAGAAGGATGGTCTGTATATGTTCCCAGAGAAGTCAATGTTATTTAGAAGTCTTTTAAGAACTATTATCAGTAAAAGGAAAAATAAAATAAACTTCTTAACGTGCAGAACATGAAGTCATTTAGCATGAAACAGATGAGAGAGGTTTTTAAGCTATTTTTGCCTCAAGCTTCCCTGTGGGGAGAGGATACAGAGCTAAGAAGATCTTTGGCTTTATTTATAACCCCACTTAAACCACAGAAGTAACTCTCCAGCTTTTTCATAAGCTATCTCATAAAAATATTGCTCCAGAAATCTGTCTTTAGTTTGCTCTCGATTAAGAGATTTGCATCTCATTGCAACCAGAGTGTCATGACATATCAGGAACCTCCTTCTTAATAAAGATGCCATTTCTGATATTTAGGAAGGGAGTGAAAATACAGAAATATTAGAATATAGAGAGTATGTATTTCCTATACATATAATACACAGGAAATATATTTTATGTTAAATAAATAATATTAATGTTAAATCAAATAAGTCTGATATTAATCTTAAGTCAAACGTATATAGGTCAGGTACATGAAACAAAATATTCACTCAGATAGATGGTGAAATACTTTCTCATTAAATGAAAAAAGAGGGAATGAGTTGCTTAGAAAGAATGCAGGAAATGGAGGGAAGAAATAGAAGAGTGGATAGAATGTGTTATTACAGAGATTATTATCACAGGGAATCAATAATTTCATGGATTCACAAACAGCAGCAGATTGAATTATGTAAACACATACTAGGGGTGGAAAAATCCATAAAGAATCTATTTAATCCATGACTGAGTCATCATCATATAAAAGTTGGCTACCTGGATTTTAATACTATCTCCAGAAGCATTTGAGAGACCAGCTGCAGAGAACATAGTGATGCCCTGAATGGAGACAACTTCCCTTATGGAAGCCCTTATGGAAACATGCAACAGAGTGCATGCCCATAAAACAAAGGCAAGAGTAAAGGAGGTGTGTGTAAACATAGAAGTGAATCACAGAAACTAGGAAAAAAAAAATCTGGGTAAAAGTGATCCCTAAGGGAGATAATTTTCACTGCATCTCTGTTCAGGAGAAAAATATTTTAAACCCCTCTGCAGATTTAAAAGGTAATAATTCAGGAGTCCGAACCCTATATCTTGCCTAAATTTAATAGCTGACTTTCAGGTTGCATTTAAGAGAGTCCCACATATTTCCAGTGAAAATAGAATATGCTCAGACTTGTGACTGCTTAATCTACTATTTCAGCTATTCCCAATTAGAAACTAGCTACCCTCTTAGCTAATCTGGATATAGAAACTGGAGGACAGATATTTCTTTCCTATTTTTGGGTGCCCTACATCAAATATTCATTACCAACATTTAATTTATTTAAAGTGTTATCTTTTTTCCCCATCAGCTTTCGACTGTCAGGACTAGACTTTATGCCCAAGAAGGAGATTTAAATGTAGAAATGACTAAGCTGACTCTAGGTGGCAAATAACCTCCCTGCATTTATCTGGAATTAGTGAGTATGTTGAATCCAACAGAAAAACAGAGAACAAAAAGCAAAGTCACAAACTGAGCCCCTGGCAGTCCACTTACCTTATTTATTTAGACCATTTCAGGTAGCACTCTCTAAGACAATGCCTGAACAAAGGCCTTAAAGATCATTTTTGGCAGCACCCCCAAAACCAGAATTACCTGCACAATTTTGCTACTTTCATTCTGAACAGGCCTGTACCACCTCAGGTTTTTTCACCCTCAAGGATCACTGCTTTCTCTTCTGTAATTTCTAAGGCCTGAAACAGTTTCAGCTATAAAAACACTCTCCTGGTTGGCCTAAGTTCAATCACTACGTTGTTTCTGACACATTCAGCTGAAAAAGCACAGAAACTGATAACTGTGTGACAGGGCCATGGAGCTGCAGCATGGGGCCCAGAGGGCTGAGTGCAGTGTAGCATGGATTCAGCTGATGTGCTGTTGAAGTATCAGCCTTAGGCACCATAGCTATTAGACAGTCACCACCAGGTACCCTTAGAGAGGATGAAACATAATCAGCCCATATTTCTCCATAATTATCAGCAAGGTCTAGTCCATGTATCCAGTTAGAAGTGCATTTCAGGTTTATGAAATCTATCACATGATCCAGCAATGGATAATTTCTAAGAATTTCATAACTTCTAAGAATTAATGGAAAAGTGAGCAGCACAGTGCAGACGTTCAGGGCTGAAGACAATCATGGATTAACAATCTATAAAGATGGAAAGCAAAAGAAACAAATGCCATTGTTATGCCAGTTTCAGTAAGCTGAATGTGCCCAGGACAGTTTCGTGGCACAGAGGACAAGCAGCATGAAATGGCCTACAACCTGTTACACACTTTTTACCTCACCAGATAGGATGGCAGCATGCAAACTGCCTCTTGAGAAAGCTCTACAGGCTGTGACTGTTCATGATAGGTATCGAGGTAACATTTAGCACAGGACCATCATCTGGTTTCCAGCATAGTTTGTTGAGACCTACATTCTGGAAGGATAAAGAATCACCTCCTCCAAGTTCAAGAAAAGTTCATCCCAGAGAGAAGGAACTAAAGCAAGAGTGTACAAGGAGATCATAGAATCATGGAAAAATAGGGGTTGGAAGGGATTTCAGAAGATCATTTAGTCCAACCACCCTGCCAGAGCAGGGTCACCTACAGCAAGTCACACAGGAACACATCTATGTGGGCTTTGAATGTCTCCAGGGAAGGAGACTCTAGAGCCTGCCTGGGCAAAGGAGTGTAGAGAAAGGGAAAGCAGGAAGAAACTAAAGAGGAGTAGACAGAAAGTGTTATAGAAAGGATTGATTGTGTGTCTTTCCTGTCCTAAATCCTGTATAAAGGAATAGTCCACAAGAATAGTCTACAGAGGTGCTCCAGAAGTCTGTAAAGAAAGAAGGAAAAAAGGAAAGAAGGAGAAAGAGAAAGAGAAAGAGAAAGAGAAAGAGAAAGAGAAAGAGAAAGAGAAAGAGAAAGAGAAAGAGAAAGAGAAAGAGAAAGAAAGAGAGAGAAAGAAAGAAAATCTTATACATTGAGAAGTAAAATAGAGATTTAAGTTATTTTGGAATGTTCTAAAAATTAAATGAAAACTTTAGTTTTTAATATGGACAGTGATATTGAATCTATTATCAAAGAGAAGATGAGAATAGAAAATTTTAAGATTCATATCTGAAATGACAGCAAGATCAAGCAATCTAATGCAGTCAGAGATGAAACATCTCTTTCTGAAAAACAATTGCAAATGAAATTGCAGGTGTAATGGCAACATTTTTCAATAAAGGCATCAACTTAGACATGGTTCTAGGTGATTAAAGAAGAACATACATAATAAAAAGAGATGATCTAGACAGTAAAAAAAAATCAGTCTTAAACGTATGCAAACATTTAGAAGGCATTTGGAAGGAAAAAATAATTAGGGGCATGAAGAAAAATGGTAAATAGGATAGCTTTTAACAGGGATAGATCATGTGAGCTATATATCTTTCTCTGACACCTATTTTTCAGAGAAGGGAAATGTAGTTGAAACACATCTGAACTTCAGTGAAGCAGATGACATGTTGCCACAGGAGAAATTATTCATTGAACTTGAGAAGACAGCAATTCATGGGTAGAATAGGAAGGTGCAAAAATAAAGGTTAATGTAACAGAAACCTCTTGGAGAGCTTTGAAAAAAAGTTATTTAGCATTTCTAGTTTTACTTGAATGATATTTGCTAAGGAAGTGAACATTGAACAAGTAATATAAAGTTGGGAAACAATTTCTTTTTAAGTAGAGGCAGAACAGACTCCTGCACATAAGGCACTAAATATCCATAATGATAAAGAAAAGAAGGCTGGGATAGGACAAGGTAAGATAAAACAGACAGAATACAGCTGGACAGAATGAAAGAGGAGAGGAGAGGAGAGGAGAGGAGAGGAGAGGAGAGACTGGGAAAAAGCAGTGCAGGCACAAAAAAAGGCAAATATGATCTAGAAAGTATTCCTCTGAAGACAGATAAGAAACAAGGCACTCAGTTACCTTAATGTAGAATACCATGAACAGTTTTGGTCACCTTTGCTTAAGAAAGATTAGTTCAGGTTTCATGCCTGTAAAAGAATGTTTATAAATAAAACTTTGTGAAAGGTAATGCGCCTTACTACCCTATGAGCAACAGACAAAAGAGCATGGTTTGCTTACCACAGAAAAAGAAAGAATGAAAGAGAGTATGATGGCTCTTTAAAACTGTTGGGGAAAACACTGGATAAAGGAAGGAGCTACATTCCTACCAGATGTATAGAAAGTCAAGATTAAATTTCTTTCATAATACAAATAATTACAAGAATTTTTCATATACTGACATGAAATTCAGGCACAGTTTTCAGTTTGGGAGCTGGGTCTCACCTTCTTTGAAAGAATGTTATAAACTCTGTAAATGGGATTGGATTAGATAGTTTTCTTTGAAGAAGTAGATGGGATCTGAAAATGGTAGAGGTATCTTCCATCTTGTTATGATTTAACCCCAGGAGTCAACAAAGCAGCACAAAGCCACCTGTTCACTCTCCCTCCCTCATTTCTTCTGATGGGATGAGGGAGAGAAAGAATAAGAAAAATCACAAGCTGATATAAAGACAGTTTAATAAGTGAAGCAAGAGCCATGCCAGCAAGCAAAACAAAACATGGAATTCATTACTTTTCATCAGCAGGTAGGTGTGTTCAGCCATCTCCAGGAAAGCAGGGCTCCATCATGTGTAAGTTACTTGGGAAGTCAAATGCCTTCATTCTGCATGCTCTGCCCTTCCCTCTTCTTCTTCCAGCTTTTTATGCTGAGCATGACACCATATGGTATGGAATAACCTTTTGATCAGTTAGAGTCAGCTGTCCTGGCTGCGTCCCCTCACAAGTTGTTGTGCACCCAAAACATCCTGGTGGTGAAAGTAAACTTTTAAAAGTAAAACTTCTGCTATTTTTCTCCTATTTTAATAAGCTTAAGGACAAATACTAAGGGTTTTGCTCTGATAATACTCATATTGGATTCAAATTCCAATTGCTCTGAATGAGAATCATAGAATGGTTTGGAAGTCACCTTAAAGATCATGTACTTCCAACCCCCATGCCATGGTCTGGGAGTCCTTCAACTCTGCCAAGTTGCTCAAAGTCCCAGGTCTTTTCCATTCCCTATACTATCCCTTTGTTCATTCACTGTGTTGGCACAAGTAGTCCCCCCCAATAAATCCTTTGGATAGAAGACCTTGTAGAACTACTGCAGCATTAATAAATGGGGTTCTAGAGAAGCTGAGTGGCTTATAAATAAAGTATTTTATAATTGCTATAATCATAAATAAAAATTGTGCTTTACCAATTACACTTGCAGTCTGTAATGAACTTGGTTTCTAGGCTTTTTTAAAAATCCTGCAGGTCATTCTATATAGTTTTCACTCTGGCAATTTACAGAAATTCCATAACTCTAATTATTTTCCCTAGTAGACATGTTCCACTATATTATTTAATGTTCTTAAAGCATCTAGCTAGATCCCTTGAAAAACAATGTTGAATTAGCTACTATGATATTAAGTACTCATGAGTCAGAGGTGATTGAGTCCAGATTAATTCATCATAATAAAACTCAGCAACTGAAAAGAATCTGATCAGGTTTCCAAGGTACCCATAAATGCAACAAGTTGTAAAACAGAGGTATTACAGCAATGTGCATGTCTCTGTGCAAATATGTGCTGAGAACTGATGATGAATTAGTCTACATCTATGTCCTCTTACTTAATTTTAAATGTTTAAAAAAATTAAAATTTTCCTTCTCTTTTGATCTGATCTTCAGCAAAAATTGAGCTAGGACTAAAGGTAAAAGGTAATTAAATTAGGAAATTAAACGAATCTGCTGTGTCAGTTAAATTTCTTTGCCTGTTCTCAATTATTAAATCAAAATGTACTGTAAACAGAATTATGTATCTGGTGATAGGATTATCTGACATAAAGTAAAAGAATGACAGGATTTGCAGACTTTATAAATTAAATTGTGTGATTCATGCTTTTTGTAATGATTTGAATGACTTTCAAATGATGCAACCACTTTATGCTTTCTAATCCTTCTTATGAAATAAATGGGAAAATTATGCTGCTGTCACTTTTTCTAATAATGTTTTCACCTAAATATCTTTAATATATATCAATCACTTTCTTTCTTTATTTGTAGTGCAGACTTCTGAATAAGTTTTGGGTGTGTTGTGGTTTTTTACTCAATCAGAAGTTTGTAAAACTATTTAAAATGACCTCTCTTCCTCCATGTGGTACTAGACCTTGAAGACTGGAACAATCCCCAGATATTTTCACTAAAAGGTTTTCAGACTTAAAAATAGATTTTATTATTTGGGCTTCTATTTGATAAGGATGTTCTTTCAGGAGCTGGGAGAAGGAAGAGAAGTTAATCCATGTGTTATTTTATTAATTGAAATGTAATTTGGTTAGAGGAGATCAATATATTTGCATTTGTGAGCATTTGCTCTAATATATGAGAAATGAACCTTAAGTGAGAAAGAGTAGAAAGAGTACACAAATGGGTTTGAAGAACATAATTGGACTTATGTACTCATTGACATTTTTCAAAGATAAAGTAAATGGGAAGTTATCTATTTGTGTGAGTAAAGTCCTAGCCATTACCTTCAGTCTGGAACTTTCAATGCTGTGACACCAACAGTCAGAGTCTAAAAGACTGATGTTCATGCCACAAAACCACAGCAGGCAGATCATCTCAGAACTGAGCTTTGGTGACAAGGACACTTTGCTATGTTTTCACCTATCCTCAAAGTGTCCTTTCAGCAGAGTAAAACACTGTTGGGATGACCTGAGGTGAAGGAAAACAGAAGTAGAAGAATGTTTGCAGTCTGGCTCTGAGAAAAGTAAATTGTTAGTAGCTCCAGGGAATGAAATATTTTGTTTCCAAGGAACAGCATATATTTTCTATTCTACAAATATTCAGTGGGATTAGGGGGAAGAAAAGACTGAAACAAAATACAGTGTCTATTACAAAGTGGAAAAAGGTGACGCGTAAGTACACATGCTACCTAAGATCAGAGTCACACTGTAACTCAGAACTTCTTTCTTTTCTGTTCCTTTCATTTCCAGATTACCAATACAAACCCTTCCTACATAGAATCATAGAATGATTTTGGTTGGAAGAAACCTTAAAGATCATTTAGTTTCAACCCTTCTACCTGGGCAAGGATACCTCCTGCTAGACCAGGTTGGTCAAAGACGCATCATGGCCTTGAATGTTTCCAGGGAGGGGGCATCCACAACTTCTCTGAGTAACTTATTTCACCCACCAATGCTGTAACCCCATCATAGAAGGTGACCAAATTTCTCAGGGCTAGTTTGCCCTCAGTTATAGAGTTGATGGATAAGGGAAGAGAAACTGATGTCATCTACCTGGACTTGTGCAAGGCATTTGCCACTCTCCCGCATAACATCCTTGGCTCTAAATTGGAGAGATATGAGCCTGATGAATGGACTGCTCAGATGACAAGGAACTGGGAGGTTGGTCACACTCAAGGAGTTGATGTCAATGGCTCAATGTCCAAGTGGAGACCAGTGATGATCAGTGTTCCTCAAAGGTTGGTATTAGGACAAGCACTGTTTAACAACTTCGTTGGTGACATGGACAATGGGATTGAGAGCATCCTCAGGAATTTTGCTGATGACATCAAGCTGTATGGTACAGTAGATATGCTGAAGGGGGGGGATGCCATCCAGAGGGACCTTGGCAGGCTTGAGAGGTGAGACTGTGCAAACACTATAAAAGTTCCACAAGGTAAAGTGCAAAGTCAGAACAATCCCAAACACAAATACAAGTTGGGAGGAGAATGGATTGAGAGCAGCCCTAAGGAGAAGCACTTGGGGGTGTTGGTTGACATGAGCACAACATGAGCTGGCAACGTGCACTTGGCAGCCCAGAAAAACAACCAGCTTGGGCTGCATCAAAAGAAGTGTGGCCAACAAGCTAAGGGAAGCAATTCTGCCACTCTACACCACTCTTGTGAGACAACACCTGGGGTACTGTGCCTAGGTCTGGAGTACTCCCAACTCAGAAAGAACATGGAGTGAATGTTGGAATAAATATAGAGAAGGGCCACGAAGATGATCAGAAAGCTGGAGCACTTCGCTATGAAGACAAGGTGAGAGAGCTAGGGTTGTTCATAGTGGAGAATAGAAGGCTCCAGGAACATTTTATAGCTACCTTTCAGTCACCTGTCTGTGATGTATCACTGACTTAGTGTAACCTTAGGCATGTTTCTTCTGTCCTCAAGCTCACCTTCTATACTGAATGTATAGAGATGGTATAAGAGATGTTTAGGAGCTGCAGAAAGATAACTAAAGAATTAAGGTTTTTAATTCCTTTAGGCATTTGTGTAAAACTGAGAATTTGCTCTTGGTTCTTCATCTTTGCACTGGGAAATAAAAATTATTAATTGTTTTCCCTGCTTTCTTATTTCAGTTAAGACCACACTGTTAATGATGTTTTTATTATTTTTAAGTTAAAAAACATCAGGTATTTCTGTGTTCTCAAGGATCTTCAGCCAAAGTTTGGTTTCCATAAAGCTCAGGATACTACTTCATTAAACCTTCAAGGCTAACTTAAGTGTACATGTACACTTGGTAATCAGAGAAAGAAAGTGAATAGTTTTGTTACCTTTTAAGGGACACAGGCAAATTTTATGGTAACAATATAAGGACCCAAAGAGAGGGTGTCCTTTAGGACCCCAAGGGCAAAACAGAGAACTGCCTCTCATCCTGTTTCTTGCCATACCCTACGAAAGCTAGGAGGACAAAAAGTTTGTCTTCCTCCTTCCTCCCTCCATTAGATTGTCCACAGAACACCTTGGAGAGAGGATCATGCTCTGCAGCATCCAGCTCCATCAATTGCTGAGAAGAGCCCTGCACTCTTTTTCCTTTTTGGCTCTGCCATGGAGGACTTTCAGATACATCAGAGACAGCTGAAACTGGGTTTTGTATATATTAGTCTATTTTTCAATATTATTGCATGTTACTATCCCTTCCCTGTTCTACTAAACCCATTCTAGTTTTTATTTACAACCTCCAAGTCTCTCTCCCTTAATCCCCTTCTATTGTCTCCTGAGAGGGTGTGGGGCAGTAGAAGACAGCAATTCTGTTTCCTTGGTTTTAGTTCACCTAACCAAAGACAGGTTTTCAGGATAACATAATTTCCCTATGTCAGGAAAGCCCTTTGTTTAGTGTTAGAAGAAATAAATTTATAGCTGTTTTAACTAGTTTATCGAGTTTCACTGAAACGTTTTCCTATGTTTATTTTTGAATTTTGATTTTTAAAAATTTTTTCCCTCTTTTTCTATTACTATACAAATAGTTCTAACAAATTTCACTACAATAAGGTCTTTTTAAGAGTTAAACTTAAAGAAAGAAATTAGGTCTCCTTTTATTCTCTTCTTTCTCACAATGGATAGAAACATAAAAGGCAGTACATAAAAACACTTCAGCTTCCATCCAAACTGAAACTGTTTAGAGCATCTTTGCCATTTTATCTTTCTTATTTTTATCTGGTTGCCAATAATGTGCAAGTGGATTCTCCCACAAGCATTTGCCCAGGAGGTTTTATTTCCTGGAAATGGTAATAAGGCCAGCAGACCTAGAAGCAAGAATGTTTTTTTAATCAAGATATATCCAGCAAAAGCATTACCATGTACCTTAATGTAGAAATGTAAGGAAACTGATATTTAGTCTCAGTGAGTTCCAGACAAGAATTCATGGAACATTTATTATATTTTTCTTGTGCTGGTAACTGTGGAGAGTTAGCATTAGAGCTCTGGAGAATAACTGTGTACCCATGTCCTCAATACACAGGACCTTAGCATCACTGTAAAATTGCAGCAGTTCCAGGAAACTGGGGAGAACAGACAGTCTAGAAATCTCTTTTGGATATGCTTATAAGATTTATTTAACTCATCTAGGAATTCTGTTCACATCTGAGGATGATCACTACAGGAGTCCTTGATAGAAAAGAAAAAATTAGAGATCCCCAGAGTATAACTGATTGCAGAGTGCTTGCTCATTTTCAGCTCTTCTCTTCAGCACCAAGTACGATTTGAAAAACATTTGTACTCCTTTCTCACTTTTGAAGATAGTAGCTTTACAGCTTTTAGTCACATCCCAACTACATGTTTTCTTTTGGAACTAGTTGCTTAAACTACCATGATTGATTTCTAAGACAGAAAAATAAAAATTTACTTGAAGTCTACTCTCAACCATCACAGTAAGTGAGCTATTTTAGCCTTCTCTCAAGGTCTACTCAGCTTGCACAGCTTGAAGAAAAAATACCTAAGATGTCCACAACAGTTGCCTCTGTACAAAGCTAAGAACATATTGTACATATTTGTGTTCATCCTTTCATACAAAAACACAACAAAAAACATGGCATTTTAGGCAAATTTTACCTCCTGAAGAGAAAGTAGTGTAACATGAAAAGTTGTCTCTCCAAAAAAAGTGTAAAATACCTTCCTGAAGTCTGGAGTAGACAATATCCAGGATTTTCTCCTGCTCTACCACGATATTCACTTCCTAGTAAAAATTGATCAAGTTGGTTAAGCATGATTTCACCTTGGTGGAGCCATGATAACTGCTACTGATGATTTTCTTGTTCTTAATGTTCCTGAATAATCTGTAGTTCCTTGAGTCCTCTTTCTTGCCCTTTTTGAGAATGGGAGTTACGTTTGTTTTCCTCAAGTCACCATGATTGATAAAAGATTATTGAGAATAACCTTGCAATGACACGTTCTCCCTCAGCATTCATAGGTTCATCTCATCAGAGCTCATGGACTCACTTCCAGTTTGCTTGAGTATTCCCTGACCTGATCCTCCTTCACCAAGAAGGATCTGCTAAGCTTATCTTCCTTTATCCACACTTTCCCTCTGATCTCTGGGACCTAGTACCTCTGAAGGCCAGCCTTGCTAGTAAAGGCTGAGGCATTCAGAACTGCAGCCTTTCCCATGTCTAGGGTAACCCAACTTGTTGAGCAATAGGTCCACTTTTTTTGGTCCTCCTTTAGCCACATATGTACTTACAGAAAGCCCTTCTTGTCTTTGACATACCCAGACAGATTCAGTTCCATTTGAGCTTTAGCTTTCCTAACTTCATCCCTGGATGGCTGGACAATGTTTCTGTATTCTTCTCAGGCTACCCATCTTTGCTTTATACAGCCTTTTCGTTACTACAAGTAGTAATTTCTATTCTCATTCTATTTCTCTGTATTACTCATTCATGTATGTATAAATATTTGACCAAGGGAAAATTGTCACAGAAGCGTTCTTCTAACTTCTGTGAAAGTAAGAGCTCTCTCTGTTCTTCCTGTGGTATGCTCTTCCAATACACAGAGACTAGAATACATTTGACCCAAGAACATTGCCAAACCTGTATGTCAGACTATTGTAAGTCACCTGTGAAATAGAGTTGGGGACCTGTCAAACAATAGAGCTGGTCATAAAAAGCAATCCCTATTTCAGTGGGATAAATCTAGAAGTCTGAAACAATATTGAGAATTACAAAAACCAAAATTCTCTTATAGGTGTGTTATCAAACATGTTTTTCAGGCTCAGATGAGACACAGCAAAAATGCATTTAATCAGTGTAATTGATTACAAATTAAAGGAAAAGCTGCCAAAGTGGAACAGGCAGCTGCAGTGAATGGGTAAGAAGGAAATTAAATGATGCCTGCAGGTTACTTCATGCTTTATAAAAGTTAATTATAACATCCATTTTTCTTTAAAGCCCAACAACAGAAAAATATATCCTGAACTACTCTTATAACAAAGAGATAAGCTTGACTATGCCAAAAATGCAGGTTTATTGAGCACATTGTCTGTATTTTTGGAGGGTGTGGGGATGTGAGATTTTAATTGCTGTGTTCTGTGCACTGAGAACATTAGCAAATAAGCCTTATATTTGCTATAGTTCAGTCATTTTGACAGTTACTAGGCTGCAAACCATATCTGAATCCCATTAATAATACAAGGTGAATACTGATTAGCAAGTGTGTGTGTTTAAGATGAAAGACTCGATCTTAAGGAGGACTTCTGTATCTAAAATTTCACACAATTCCTTAGGAGACTTTTGGGGGACTGTACCCTTGGCAGAAATGTGGGAGCCCAGGCTCTGTAACCAGTCCCTGAAAAGAATTAAGATCTTACTAGAGGTCAAAATATACTAGGACATTGTGAAATGACTGACCTAATCTCAGTGAACTCTGTGAATTTAACTGAAAGCTTCTCTAAATGAAACATTGAGTGTAAACCTGGATCTGACATCTCTCCTCTTCTGTACCATGGACAAAACGTCTGTGTGATCTCTCTTTGATCAAGGCTGAGAGAGCACCATTCTTTCTTCTACAGGACACTCTTCTGCTTCACCCTTTCCAGTTCTGACAGTACCATAGGGTTAAGGTGAGTATGGATCCTTGTGGTTAATATGCTCCCACAACAAGGAAGGAACCAAAGCTTAGTCTTTTCTGATGTCAATGAAGACCTCAGATCTTGTTTTCTACTTGCCAGAAGAACTTCTAAATTGCTAGTCTAAAGCAAGGTGTGTGCAGGGACTCTCTCAACCCCTTATACCACAGCTTTGACCATGGTCAAAGAGAGAGGAACTCAGGGCACCGTGGGCCAGGAAGAGAGCAGAGAGAGGAATTAACCTGAATGAGGAGATTCCTTCAAAGCAATAACAAGCAAAGCACAACTTTTATGATCCAAAGTTATCCAAAGTACTGAACAACTACTGTATTATTTATGAGGTAGAAGTTCTAACCAAAAATTATAAGAAGAAAAAAATAAGTTAAAAATGAGAAGCTGCTAATATTCACTGCAATGATTTCAGTGTGAGGATGGAAATACACAAGTTTTTTGTTTGTCTGATACCAGAATCATCTGGTCTGAACTCCGAATCTCTCCACATTGTACGAGTTCTGCAATGGAATAGGGCTGAGAGCAGTGAGCAGAGAATCATGTAATAGTTTGAGTTGGAATAGACCTTTAAAGGTCATCTAGTCTGTCAATGAACAGGGACATAGAATCATAGAATTCAGGGTTGGAAAGGACCCTTAAGATCAGCTGGTTCAAACTTCTCTGCCATGGGCAGGGACATGTCCCACTAGATCAGGTTTCTCAGAGGCCCAACCAGCCTGGCCTTAGAAACTTCTAGAGATGGGGCTTCCACCACCTCTCTTACAATTTGTTCCAGTGTCTCACCACCCTCATGGTGAAGAATTTCTTCCTAACATCCTCCTCTAGTATGACTCCATTCCCCTTGGATGTCATGTCCCCATGTCCCCTTGGGTTCCCCTCCCCATCAAAAGTCCCTCACCAGATTTCTTGTAGGCACCCTTCAGATACTGGAAGGCTATAATAAGGTCTCCTCAGAGCCTTCTCCTCTCAGAACTGAATAACCCCAACTGTCTCAGTCTGTTGTCATAGGAGAGGTGCTCCAGCCCTCTGATCATCCTCGTGGACCTTCTCTGGACAAGTTACACCATGTCCACGTCTTTCTTGTAAAAGGGGCTCCAGAACTGGATGCAATACTCCAGGTGGGGTCTCAGCAGAGTAGAGGGGGAGAATCACCTCTCTCAACCTGCTGATCACTTTTCTCTTGATGCAGCCAAGGATCTGCTTAGCCTTCTGGGCTGCAAGTGTACACTGACAGCTCAAATTTTCTCCCCATCCTTCTTATAGTACTGAAAGACAATGATAAGGCCTTCCCAGAGCCTTCTCTTCTCCAGGCTGAGGAAGCCCATCTCTCAGCCTGCCATCATAGAAGAGGAACATCCAGAGACTTCACAGTTTCCTTCCAGGAAAAACAAACAAATAAATAAACAAAAACAAACAAACAAACAAACAAACAAAAAAACAAACAAAAACCCAAACAAACAAGAAAACCAAAACAAAACCAAAATACACAAAAATACCCTTCTTTTTGTCTTTGAGAAAAGACAGACTTGGAACTATGAAGAGTTCAGTTGCATAGCAGGGTTACTTGTCATATTAAAATTCTGTTCAGAAATCTTCAGTATAGGTTGCTGTACATCATTATAGATTCTGAAAAACTTGTTAAGGTGATAAACATCTCCAATATAAATACTGTCTTATACTCTTCTTGATAAGAATTATATGCAGTGAGAAACATTTTAGAATTTTAAAATCTTGTAAACAAACACCCGTACCTTACTAGTTGCTCATTACAGATAGTGAGGCTAGAAAGGTGTTTAAAGCAGGAGGTAAGCAACAGTGGCCCAGAACTTTTGCAGCTGTTCTCATCGTTATCCTGAGATGGATGCTGAGAACACTCTCAGGACAGAAAAGTTGCATATTTTTCTTTGGAAAATGGCTCTGTATTTGAAAATCACAACTACAATAAGTCTTTTGAACAGAGCACTTCTTAATCCTTTGGTTACTTCTGTCCAGTGCTTTAAGCTCCTGTTTGATATGATATCAAGCAGAGAAAGAGAGAGAGGATCAGAAATTTTGGCTGATATAATAGCCATTGTTCTGTACCCATTGGGGCTTCCTAAATCTTAACAGCTTCACAGCAATATATACTATATTGCTACTGTCAGGTTAAAAGATGACAAAACCATTAATAACTGGGACCATGCCATTGCCAGTTGTGTTAAGACAGATTCTTCTAGATAGGCAGAGATGACAAGAAGCATTACTCACAGATACTGTGATGGCAGTGAAGACTCCAGTTTTGTTTCTCTGTTAGAAAACTAGACTCTTTAGTTGAGAACATGCACCTTCAATCAAAGAATATTGCACCTGAGGTAAAGATTTAACGTGTTTTCTTTTCCCTACCAATGGAACATTAGTCTTGCTCAGATCTGAGTTCTGAAAATCTGTGTTATACCTTTGAACTGTCTACTACCTGTCTGCATTGTTATAAGTGAATGTAGTGTAGGGAAAGGAGAAATTGTCTACTACTTGTGAGTCTAGATGCTAGTTCCAGGCACAGTCAAGTCAGGTGGTCAACTATGGTGGCTATTGCTGGGAGTGATAGCTTTGCTGAGGATCTTTCAAGGTTCTCATGACTGTGTTGTCTCTGAGAGAAGAAATAGAGATGAACTGAAGGAGTGGTGTGTGCTGCTCTACCATGTAACTTCACAGCCTGATTTTTGCTGCTGCTGCTTCTACAGGAAGAGGGAACACATGGGACTGTGACTATTACCTTGGTTTGGAAAGGTAGTCTGGATCCTAAATATGACTAGGAGGAGAATT
The DNA here is from genome assembly GCA_038090715.1 of Florisuga fusca. Taxonomy (NCBI): domain Eukaryota; kingdom Metazoa; phylum Chordata; class Aves; order Apodiformes; family Trochilidae; genus Florisuga; species Florisuga fusca. The sequence continues at coordinate 46,850,898 of JAAWXA010000003.1, read as the reverse complement.
TACTTTGATGGGATATGAAATGAAGGGCTCAAATGATTGAGAGTAGATTTACTGTTCCTTCTCCCTTCAGGTGACATTTGAAACGTTTTAGGTTATTCCTCTGAATTTCTGTCATCTCTCTCATATGCAATAGTATTGTATGATAAACAGCAGTTTTAGTTTCTATAAAGAGGATCCAGAAGTATGGAAGCTTTAAATTGATTCTACCCATTTAGTGGATGCTACTTAGCAGTGTAATTAGTGTCTTCCACCTTCTAGTATGCTGGACCTAGTGCATTTTTTTCAGTAAGAAGATGTCAGAGTTCACCACTGATTGTGTGCTCTGTTAGTTCAATTAGCATGGTCAGAGTCAGCTTACTTATAATGTATACCAAGCAACCTTTTATAATTTTAGCCAGACTATTTCATGGTTCTGACAGGGGTCACATCCCTGAAAATCTTCTAGAATATTTAGTATGCAATGGAATAAGCAAATGTATGTCACCCATTGCAGCTGATCACCAAACTTAAAAATAAACTCACTTTTTCTGGATGTATATTTTTCATCTCTGCATGCAACCAAAGTCCCACTATCACAATCTCATTCTCAGGCTTATTTTTATGTATAAAGAAGCTCAAGCTTTTTGTGACAGAACTACTTTACACTACCCCCTTTCATATGCAGTCAGCTGGATTTACTGAAGACATTTTAGCAAACTAAGGTTGTATACTTAAGCAGCCTCCATTGAATTTCTAGTTTACATATTGTGACAATAAATTAAGGGCTTATCTTTTGCCCTCCAATATCCAGGATAAGGTTAGTTAAATGTTTGAATTTCACTACTATTGCCTCAAACAATTTGTTTTTTCACTTATTTACTTTGGAACTGTTTATAGATTGAAATAGCCTCAATTTTTAGTTTGGTTTTGCTCAGGTTTTTTGAGAAAAAAGATGTTTTTTTGCGTTTGTTTTGTTGGGGTTTTTTTCTCTTTTGCATCACAGGACAAGCACAGGGATCTTAAGTCATACAGAATGAAAATAAGACAGTCAAAAGCCCAGCTGGAGTTCAGTCTGGCCACTGTCATAAGAGACAGCAAATTTTTTTTACAAATACATTGACAATAAAATGAGACCCAGTAAGAATCTCCATCCTTTATTAGATGCTAAGGGAGGGGGGGAAGGGAGAGTTGCAGCCAAGAATGAGGAAAAGGCTGAGATACATAATGCCTTCTTTTCCTCAGTCAGACCAGCTACCCCCAGGGTATTCAGCCCCCTGAGCTCAAAGATAAGGAGAGCAACACAACACCCCTATAATCTAGGAGGAAGTAGGCAGTGACCTGCTATGCCACTTGGCCACTCAAAAACCTATGGTCCCAGATGGGATCCACCCAAGAGTACTGAGGTAGATGGCAGGGGAGCTCACAAAGCCTTTACCATAGTCTACGAACAGCCTTTGTTAATAGGGGAGATCCCAAATGGTTGGAGGCTTGCCAATATGACAATGAGTTCAGATAATTCAAGTCCTGCTTGACCAACCTAATCTCATTCTGTGACTTGTCAACGCACCTAGTAGATGAGGGAAAGACTGTGGACATCATTTGCCTGGATTTCAATAAAGCTTTTCACACTGCCTCCCACAGCATTCTCATAGAGAAGCTGGCAGGCCATGTCATAGACATACACGCAGTTCATAGACAGAACTGCAGTGAATGGAATTAAATCCAGTGGGCTGCTGGCCACCAGTGGTGTTCCCCAGGGTTCCATTTGGGGCCAGTCTTGTTCAATATCTTTATCAATGATCTAGATCAGGGGATTGAGTGCTTCCTCAGCAAGTTTGCAGAAAACACCATTGGGCAGGAGTGTGCATCTGCTTGAGGGTATAAAGACTCTCCAGGAGGACCAGGACAGGCTTGATTGATATCCAGTTTTATGAGTTATAACAAGGCCAAGTGCCAGGTCCTCCAGTTTGGTCACAGCAACCCTACGCAATGCCACAGGCTTGAGGAAGAATGGCTGGAGAGCTGCCCCAGTGGAAAAGAACCTGGGGCTGCTGTTCAATACCTGGCCATTTGTGATCCAGCAGTGTACCCAGGTGGCCAAGAAGGCCAACAGTATCCTGTCCTGCATCAGAAATAGTGTGTCCAGCAAGAGCAAGGAAGTCATCATGACTCTGTATTTGGCTCTGGTGAGGCTGCACCTCGAATACTGTGTTCTGTTTTGGGCTTCTCATTACAAGAAGGACATTGTGTTGCTGGAGCATGTCCAGAGAAGGGCAACAAAGCTGGTGAAGGGTCTTATCACTCTCTACAATTATCTGAAAGGAAGTTGTAGAGATGTGGGAGCTGACCTCTTCTCCCAAGGAATAGAGAAAATGGCCTAGAGTTGCACCAGAGAAGATTTCGACTATAATAATAGCCGATAATAGTATTATTATTATTATAATAATTCAATAATAGGAAGAAATTCATCACTGAGAGAGTAGTCAGACTCTGGAACGAGCTGCACAGGGAGCTGGTGGAGTCACCATCTCTGAAGATATTAAAAAATGTTTAAATGTGGCACTTCAGGACATGCTCTAGTGGGCATGGTGGGTTTTTTTCAGAGTTTATTGTTGGAATCAAGGACCTTAGAGTTCTTTTCCAATGGTGAAATTTCTGTGATTGTGTGAACACATTGAATAGTTTATGAGTTCAGGTTAACTCCGCACTAGGGAGGAAATAGTCTTTTCTAGAGTGTTCTTGCCATCCAAAATGCACTTCAACATATTTCTATCACAAAACAACTCTTTCTAGTGACTTTTCACTCACCAATCCAGACCATAAGGTCTGCACAAGATTCAGAATTCATCTGGTTCATGCAAACATGTCTGTCAACTACAGAAGGGTGGACCACACTTCTAACTTGTAAGCAAAACTATGTTGCCTGCTGATGTCACTGTCTTCATCAAACCATGAAAGGCCCATCATTCAGGAGCCTGTCCTGGAATAATTCTCTTCCTTTTGCCAGGAGACTATGTGAAGCAGGCAATAAGAATAAAGTCTGTTGTTCAGACTTGTTTTCTGCAGCAAAGGGAATCTGTGTTTCCCAAAATGGAATGTTACCTTCAACTTTTCCCATACCTTTAGTGTACTAAGACATGACTGAGAATGTCTTTACAATATGTAATACAATAAACCCCTGACTATCTTGGTAACCCACCAGTAGATTCTCTCCAGTTTCTGTACATCCTTCTTCAACTGGAGGTTGGGAAACATAAAACCAGACACAATATTCCAAATGCAGCCTCACTAGTGCTGACTACAGAGGGATGATACCTTTGCTAGCCAGCTCTTTTGTAATACAGACTACTAGTGTGGTGTCCTTCATTCAAAAGGTGCATGATGTTGACTTTTATTTGACCTGGCATCCAACACAACCCCCAGTCCTTTCCAGCAGCCCTGCTACCCAGCAGTATCTCCTCAGTCTCCACTATTCTGTAACATTAACTCACTCGAGAGGCAAAGCTCTGCCCTTATCACTGAAATTTGTGAGGTCTCTGTTGACAGAATCTTCAAGGTTATCAGTTTCACTTTTTTGAACAGAAGCTCTTCATGTCAGTCACTCTTAGTCTGATTCACAAATTCACTGCCATGCCCTCATCCATATTGCTGATGAAGATGCTGAAACCTACAGGTCTCAGTATTGTTGCCTAGGGTAATCTGTTGCTAGCTGTCATCTGGATCTTATGGCATTAATCACTACCCTTTAAGCTCAGTGGTCCCATGAAATTCTACTCCATGTAATAGTCCATACTTCCTCATCTTCAACATGGGAAAGCTCTGGGACAGAGTGTTAAAAAGCTTCATTAATATTTCACAGAATATTGTGTAACACCCTCTTCAGCTGCAATCTACTCTAACCTGCACTTGGTTCAGTATGAATTTTTGGACTGTGGAGAGACCAGTACACAATCTCAACACTAATAGTTGGGGAAAAAATCAGGCATCACTCAACTTCTACCAAAGAAGCTGGGTATCAACCTCTGAAAGCAGTCACTGATTACTAAAATATCAGTAGTCAGAGCTGCTGTGCAGACATTGCAGTTTCACAGAATAGCATAATTGCTGAGCTTGTTGAGCACCTTTGGAGATCATCCTGTTCAGCCTGCCTGCCTGCTCAAAACAGGGTCATCTGAAGCAAATTGTTCACGGCTCTTTCCAGCTGTGATTTTAATATATCCCAGGCTGGAAACTGCATATCCTTCAGGATTAAACCTTCTCCACAGTAGAAAGTGTATTGTTTAGTTGTTGGGGGTTTTTATGTTCAAATGAAATTTCCTGTATTTCAGTTTGTGCCAAGTGCCTGTTGTGTTTTCCCTGAACACTGGTGAGAAGAGCCTGGCTTTACCTACTTTGATATTCCCCTCGGGAGTTATTTATACACACTCGTAAGGTCTGCCTAAGCCCTCTCTCCTCTGGGCTGAAAAGCCCCAGCTTTCTCTCAGCTTCTACTTGTATGACAGACACTCCAAAATCTTGATGAATCTCATTGCTTTCCAATGGGGCTACATGACAGTAAGTCCATGTCTCTCTTGAACAGTTGATCCCAGACCTGGACTCAGTACTCCAAATTTGTCTCTCCAGTACAGAACAGAGAGGAAGGAACCCCACACTCCACATCCTCTAACAGTTCTCTTAATGGAGCTCAGAAGATACTGGACTTATTTGCCACAAGTTGACATTGCTCGCTCATGGACAAAATATTGTCCATCAAATCTTCCAGTTCCCTTTCTGCCAAGAGGAGAAAAGTGAGCTAGAGCTCTGATTCATCAAGGTAAATAAGATAGTAATAGTTTCAGGATATTACAGAATATTTATTTTTGAGTAGCAATGTATTATATAAAACACTGCATTACCTTCAATTATATAAGCTTTGCTGACTAAGCATATTCCTTCTTTTACTCTGAAATTTTGTCCAGACCATCTGAAAATTTCTTTTCACTATCAAACTTCCTCTTCTCCCATCCTTGTGGGGAAGAACATTGACTCTCTTTTGCTATGTCTACAAAATCCCTCTTCTTGTTCTCACCTATCATGTCCTACCATGACAGCGGTACATAAAGGGGCCACAAAATTGCTTTCTTCCCTCACTTTTAGAAAGTAATTCTCCTCTACTCTAGGAAACCGTGTCCACTTCCCACTGACCTCAGTCAAGAACTAAATTGTAAAGTAGCTGCAATCCACCACAGACATTGTGATGTCCTTTTGTAGGGATGCAGGCATGTTTTGCTGAGACACCAAAGCATGATGTTTTTCAAGATAATAGATGTCTGGTGGAGATCTCGTTTCAGAGACCTTGACACCTCCTTAGAGGCTAAGGAATTGTTACCTACATGGGTTCATAGCTGTAGCCTGAGTACAAACAAAATACCAAAATATCCAGGGAATCCATGGAAAATATCTCATGCCAGATCATGTCCTGAAGCCTGCAGAAGAGATCACACACTGGTCCTGCAGACTTCCAAGCCTCCTCATGGATAGCCTCCATATGCAGGACAGCTGCAGACAAAACATAATCTGAATCTTCGCAGCAACAGAGCGTGCTATGAACTTTCAGCCAGAATTGATGTGCTTTCTTCAGCCCAAAGATAAATTTCCAATTTCTTACGAGGATGCTTACACTGGATTAACTTCCTCACAAAGTCAAATTTTGTCCCAGGATGACTATGTGGAAAATAGCTTTGGTCTGAAATGCAGCTGTTGTTATAGAAATTACTCTAAATCTAGGAGAAGTAACAAGACAGTGTGGTCATCTTAAGTATTGGCAGCAAACTGTAGACTAGAATGAGTAGATTGGGGGGGGAAGGGGAAGGGTAAGGTGAAGGTTAGTAAGTAAAAAAAAAAGTTTTATATAATCTTGCTGAGGATGCCTACCTGCACTTGTGTATCACCGTGTATTATCTTTAATTCCTTAACACAGTTAAGAAACATGTTGAAATTCAGGTGTAGGTATTCTTTTTGCTCTTCCCCCAGCAGCACCCACAGTCAGGATTCACACCAGACACAGGCACAGGCAGCCACCTCCCCTCCTCCTCCTGGGATGACAGAGGCAGAAGGTCACTGGTGCAGCACACAAACCATACTCTCCAGTTTCACAAGGACATGCAAGTTCATGGATCCCCCAAGCACCAGCACAGCTCCTTTGCCCACTCAGATCCTCTGCCTGGATCCCAGCCCCCCTTACCTACCCCACAGGTCTCCAACTCTCTGGCTGGTCCAGCTGGGTGCTCACTGCAAACACACAGCTCTCAGACACTCATCCCACAAACACCCCATACTTGGGAGTCCCCCTAAAGATGCAGACTCTCCACCTGACAGCCCTGCCTGGACTGGTCCATCTTGGAGTTTTCCGGTGAATCCACATGCTCATTCAGCACACGCCTGATTTAGGGAAGATACAGATGGATGCGTCCACCCATCAGCTGACATACAGTCCATCCACCAGCACTCTGTCACCTCACTCTTGCTCATTCTCCCCCTGAGTAACTGTCTCTTGGCCTTTGCAGCACTGACACATATGGGATAAACAGGAAGATTATGCAGACAGATGATAGGATTTAATATGGCAAGACATATTGGAGTGATCAGAAGCAAGGCTCAGCTGAACAAGAGAACTCACCAGGGACATTTTACATGCAATCAGCCTCTTTTGGACCACTTTCTGTCTAGCCCTTCCTCTCTGCTCCTCCCTTTTCTACCCATCGCCTCATCAGTTGGCACAGCCCCCTTGACCCTCTTCCAGTGTTCTGGACCCTCAGATTTCCTGCAAAGTTATGTTCTGCTTCCAGCTTCTTGATAGCCCATTAATTAGTGCGACTGACCAGGTTTGTTTCTGTTTATGGTTTTTATTAGCACTAACTGGTCATGTTTTCAGCCTCTGTTCATTCTCTTCCCTTTCACCATCTTTCCAGCTTTTTAAATAAACATCCTTACTGTTGACCAATTAATGCATCTGGTCAGGTTGGTTGCACTAGTGTTGGTGAGGTGTGTCTGTATGATCTTGTTTATGGTTTCTTTGACCAGATGCCATTAAAGGAGCTGACATTCTCCTTCCACATACTTGTACAGTCTTCTATCTGTAGTTGATGGCTGAAGAAGGAACCTCTAGTAGAGGATTCATCTGTTCCTCAAGTAAAAGTCTCAGGGACTAATTGCTGGTCTTTGAAGGTGCATGTCTCTATTGCCTTTTGAAAGGATAGAGATTAATGGATCACATGCAACATCTAAAGTGAATCTCTCTCCCAGTTAGGTTAATTGGGAAGACTTACTGAAAATGGCAAATTAGAAGATAAGAATAAATAAATAATTGTAGTCTACTTTTTATTGTTATAAATTATTTTGATATATTATTTTTGTACATAATAACAAGTACAAATCAAGATATTTGTAAAAGATTGATTTTTCTGCCGTATCAAACCTTAGTATCTTTTTACCATGTACTCAGAAAAAGGTGCTGTTATCACATTTTGAAAACAGTGTTGCAAAATATTTTTGTGTTTTTATTGACTGAATGATTGTATTTGATTACTTTATTAGTATGCTGCTTGGCTCATTACCTCAAGACATATTTTTGTCTTCATAGTTTCAGACTTTATGGCTATTCCTTCGATTGCTTAACTGCAAGGAATAAAATCGTAAAATTCATAACTTAAATGATTTCTGTTTATAGAAATTTATGTACCATAGAAACTAAAGGTTATTTGGAGATTTTCATTCTTGTGTTTATCCTTTTTGCCTTTGCTCTTAGGGATGACTAATGGAGTACAAATGTACAGTGTCCTTCACTTTTAGCATCTTGCAAATGATATCAAAGTACTTTAAAAAACACACCAAAAGAAACCCACATAGAATCAAGTTTTAATTAATAATTATAGCAAATAAAAATGTCACCTCCTGATGAAAGTACTTTCTCTACATATACTGGAAACATAGAAATCCTCTTAATAATGTTGATGAGTCAACATTATTCAGTTTAAAAATTAATCAAAAAATCAACGTGAAACCACTCAGAGAAATTCTATGACTTTTTATTGAAAGACTTTTCTTGATTGAAAGTTCAAGCAAGTTACAATGTTACTTTTTGGACTAAAAGACAAACCCCAGAGATGCCCCACATGTAGTGAATTTGAAATCTCCTTTTGGTGCTTTAGCTTAGATTAAACTTTTGCACTTTTTTGGTGGCTGCTTTAGAAAAGAAAAAATAGTATGGCTGTCCATCTAAACAGTGACATTTATATTGCCATGAAGGTTGGTAATTTTGTTTTATAATACTACAGTATACAAGTATACAAAAACCTGGAAATATGTATGTATCTGTGCTCCTCAGTATTACAGAAATGAAGTCAAAGTGGGAAATCTAACTAATCTGATGAGTAAGAAACTGCATTTAAGGTTATAGTCTTGATGCTCTATTGCTGCAAATTTCTTCACTGAGGGAGTCTGTTAGTTATACAACCTTCATGTCTTTCATGTAATGAACTACTGTAATGCATTTAAATGCAGAAATGCAGAAACTGAACACAAAAACAAAGGGATCAAAAGGAAGGTTAAAAAAATAAAGATTTTTTTTTTCTTCTAGTGATATACACTGCTAGAGAGGCTACAAGAAAATCAATCACTTTGTTTAGGACATTAAATGAAGTATTTAAGATAACTCTGGCAGCCATCATGAGTGTATTTTGATCTCAAATCACTTAATGTACTTTCAGCTAGATGTATTATAGATTTCATCAAGCTTTTGCAAAAAATTACATTTTACAGAAGATATTCTGCTCTCTCTGGACTACCGTTTTTCTCTAATTCTCTCATTCTTACAGCCAACAGGCAAAGTTTTCTCCAGCCTGAAGTTTAAATTATGAACAATTACTTACCTGGCACAGATGGAATCAATTTCTGCTCAAAATCAATTTGCAGCTGTACAATTAAAAAAAAGCAATTTTTAGAGAAAATGAAGATGTAGTTCAGTCATTTACATTTAGATCAAAACTAGCAAACTTTAAAAGTGATCATATATTTTGTTGTTAATTCTTATAACAAATAGTACTTTAATATTTTATTAACAAATATCCCAGACATATGGGTATAGATATTTAAATGCACAAAAGTACAAACCTGAATGGCACAATGCCTCGTGATATATGTGTGGGGTTTTGCATATATGTACCTAAATATCTGTAAGCTACATATATAGAAGTTGTACCAAAACATAGTCTTTTGGTGATAGACAAAAAGGGAGTTCTTTCAAAGTCCTAACACCAGGATGGAATATTTTAAGCCAGGGACTGTAGTCCTCAGAAAGTATAAACTCTAAATTAACAATGAGAGCACCTGCCATCTGCTTCAGTCTGAGCAAATAGTACCCCTAATTTTGGACTTCTGTCAAGATGCCAGTTTCAAAATTTGGGATCTCTGCTGAAAACAGCAGTGAACACCTGGAAATAAGGACAACTATTCACATATTGCCTCCAGTTCACTTGAGTGTAACTGAGAGTATATAGGCTGCCAGCCTAATAATATAGGTAAGTCACATCCAAATGAAAGCCAAAATATCAGCTGGCTTGCCTTGCAAGACAGGACAGAATAATTAGTATTCAGATAACCTTTCTCCCAAGACATCAACTTTTCACACAGCAAAGGTTAAACACAAAGACTTATCTCAGTCTTCCAGGCTCATGCATCCTCTGCAAACTGATTTGTCTAGTGATAGCTCTAATTAAATAACTGAAATCCCTATATCCCAGTTGCTGTACCTAATGTGTCTAAATTGCTGATGGGCCTTTTCATTCTTAAGTATTCAAAATGACAAGATTAAATTTCCAGTCTTCAGGTCTTCATCTTATGGTTATTTTGAATACTGGGAAATTCAAAATGGTTGTGGGGGACAGACAAGAAAAAAATGAGGGTTGGAACTAGTTGATATTTAAGTTCCCTTCCACCCCCAACCATTCTATGATTCTAAATTAGGATTTAGCAAGACTGGACATGTGACTGTTTCTGCAGTGGATTCCTGACATCGAATACATCCATGGTTTCTACATTTGTAATGTCTGATTTATGATACTGAAAAAAATGTGCTGAAGGAAGCCTGTGGAGGGGAAGCCTGTCGAAATCTCACACAGTCAGGGGAAAAGCATAAGGAGGCAGGAGAAGCAGAGAGAAGCTGTTGTGGACTCACCACAACCCTCATTCCACATCCTGCCTCACCACTCGGAGAGGTGAGTGTCAAGTGAGGGATTTGGGAGTGAAGGACTGAAGGACATCCTTGGAAAAAGAGGTGAAAGTGAGGGGAAGTTGTTTTGATCTTTGTTTTTTACCATTCAAATCTATTTTAATTGACAATAAATTAAGTTCATTTTCTCCAAGTCCAGTCTGGTTTGCTCATGAAGGCATGCTAGGCAATCCCTCTGTCTCTAGCTTGACCCAGGAGCTTTTAATCTTCTTTTCTCCCTCTTATCCTGTTGAGGAGGTGTAGAGATAAAACAGACAGCCAGTCTGCCAGCCAGCCAAGGTCAACGCACCACATTTCACTTAATCTTTCAAGTTTGAAAACTATGGAATGGATAAAATTTCACAGAAGTCAAGGAAAAAAAGAAAGGTCTTTCAAGCTATGCAAAGGAAACTGTTAAAGCTTCCATCTTAATGACTTTTTTATAGTTTTCTTCTAGAGTGACAGCAATATGGAAAATTAGAACTGGCAATCAAATTTGCTGGGAAAAAAACCGCTTAAAATCAAGTTAGCCAATCAAAAAATCTAGGTCATCAATTATCTAATCACTGCAAATTCCTGTGTAAAAATATATTTTTTCCATGTGTCAGAAGTGAAAGTCTGTATTGTATAAATGTTAGATAGAATTTATTATGTATATAAATATATATCTGATTTAGAGAGCCATCAAATGAAAACCATCATAATCCCTATGAATGTTTCTAATTATTTATTCTGTGGTCTCTTGGATCTCTCTTTTCTGCTGTACTTTTTACATACCTCCCTTTTGCTGTGTCTTTTTTACATTTACTCTGCGCTAACATTTGTAGGAAGCAAGAAACAAAAATGCTATCTTCAGAAAACATTTTATAACTTAGTACAAAAAGACATATGAGTGCTTAAAAAAAAAAGCACTTAAAAAAGGTGGATCAGAATGTAAAGCAGCAGTTACGTTATTTACTGTTATATAGAATGCATACATTCCAAAATTCAAAATGTAAATACCTAAGGAATGTTTTAGCAAATAATCCTCAAATAAGTGAAAATTAAATAAATTCACTTCTTACAATTAAGTCATTGTGTGTTAACAAAAGCAGAGGGAAAAAAAATAAAATAAAATAAAAAATAAAAAAATAAAAAAAATAATAATAATAAATAAATAAATAAATAAAAAAGAGAAAAAAAGTTTACTCTTTTCTCAGTTGAGTGTCTGCTTAGTGGAATACTTCAAGAAATGCTGTTCAGTCTTGCCATGACACTGAGCTGCATATATGGATAACTTAAAACATTTTATTTATCTTACTAATTAAATAAAATGTTGGATCTAATACAATGAAGAAGTATGTTAAGACACACAAACTTATGTAAACTTATGTGTTTATGGACATATCTTTAATTCTAGTCCTCTTACTTAGCTTTGAGCTAGTTGTTTATGAGACCAAAGAAATTTGACATTTTTCCTCTTGAGAAGATGTTGAAATTAAAGTCTCAAAAACCTGAAATGTGACTATATAAATAAAGTTAATACAATTTTGATCCATGTTATAAACATTTTTTATTAATAGTATCCCTAGTGTTTGACTCACCTTGATTCATTTAAAATATCTAGAATGCTTATTTCAAATCAACCAAGTGTACTTGTATCAGCAGTTTGATCCTTGATATATGATTTATATGATACATACTTTTAAGACCACGAGCAATAAACCGTTTAATGATACCATCTTAAATGAGATCACTTGGAAAAAAGAAGTACAGCACAATACATGACAGGGAGAAAAAACTCCTCTTTCTGAAAACTTATCACTGATAAACATCAAGGATACTTTAAGAATACAAGTAAATAGTTGAAAAAACATATCATGCAAGATCTATGTCTAACTTTAAAATTCCATCAATAGGGAAGACATACATAACCACCTTTTTATGTTCACACCAAAGGAGAAGAAAAAAAAAAACCAAACAAAAAAAACCCCAACCACACTCCAGGGACTACCTAAAGTGTGATTGAAAGCTACATGCTGGTTTCTTAGACTTTGCAGAATTTGATTGAAATGTGAAAGCAAGCGAGAAAAGTCACTCATCCTTCTCCCTGTCTGCTTTACAAGACAGAAATTAATTAGCACAGAAATAAAGCAAATATCCCAATAGACAATGAGTTTCAAGAATTATCAACACATCTTCATTCATTCTTGAAAATCATACCAAGAAAACACAAGTAGAATAGCCCAACTTCATATGCATGTGTATAAACAGAAATATACCTCCATACCAGCAGAGCTGAGGAAATCAGGACCTGATCTCAGTATCTAGGAATGTTTAGTTCTTTACTGAAATTGTCTATCTTAAATGTATGAATGATGTTAAATCACTTTCAGCTGTAATGATCTACAAATAGTGGAAAAAATCCAGGATAGAAAATTTTTATGCTGATTATTCAATACATACTTATGCATTTAATTTAAGAAAGCCCATGTACAGAGTCAGAATCTCTATGAATCCTGTTGGAAATGACCCATCACCACAGGATGTATCTACACAATTAACTTGGTTAGTGTCCTAGGTGTCTATTAACTATGACTGCAGCTTAGATAATACCATCCTGACTGGTAGTTACCTAAATGTAGCTGTCTTCAATAGTAAGACAAATCTGATCCTCTGGATTCATGTTAGCTGCCAAAACATAGGTGTCCAGAGCTATTGGGTCATCTCTGATGCACCAAGACAGCTGGAAAGTTCTCACAGTGATGATGCAGAGGACACAATAGCTATTGGAAAATCACTCTTCTGGAATGGCATATGGGTGGGACTGCCTTACATCTAAGGGCACATTGCACATCTACGTTCACACAACCAGATCTTTTTGTTTCTCTACCTAAGCTACAGTCACCCAGTTCTGTAATGTTGCTCACTTGCCTGCCAGGACCCTGAAAACTCAAATTTTCCCTGCCTTAGCATACTGATATTCATTCAACTTCAGTTATGATTTTTAGAGAATCATAAAACTATTTTAACCAAAAACATAAACTATATACATCCCTTCTATAGCCCTGAGTTACATTTGCAGATTAAATTGTCCTTTCTGCCTTTTGAGCCTACTAATGTCACGTTGAAGCACACTCAGATGAAACCCTACAGAGGGCCTGGGTGAAATGTCCATGAGGTTAACCTGTGAGTTCATGACCCATAGCAGTGGTGGGCAAGAAAAACCGTAAGGCACAATAGTACCCCATCTGATCCAAATATTATTCCTTCTCTTTAGAAAGAACCCTGTGAAAGGCCCCAATGTTCGTAGAATGGTTTGAGTTGGAAGGGACCTTAAAGATCATCTAGTTCCAGTCATCTTGCCATGGGCAGGGACACCTTCCACTAGACCGCATTGCTCAAAGCCCCATTCAACACGGCCTTGAACGCTTCCAGGGAGGGGGCAGCCACATCCTCCCTGAGCAACTTCTTTCCAGTGTCTCACCTCCCTCAAAGTGAAACATTACTTTTTAATGTCTAACCTAAATCTACCCTCTTCCAGCTTAAAAGCATTGCCCCTTATCCTATTGCTGCGTGCTTTAGTAAGAAAGTCCCTCCCCAGGTTTCTTGTAAGGCCCCTTCAGGTACTGGAAAGTTACGATAAGGTCTTCCTGGAGCCTTCTCTTCTCCAGGATGAAGAACCCGAACTGTCTCATCCTGTCTTCATAGGGCAGGTGCTCGGCCTCTGATCATCTTCCTGGCTTCATCCAGACTTGGTTCAAGAGCTCGAAGTCTCGTACTGGGAGCTCCAGAAGTGGACAGAGTACTCAAAGGGGGACTCATGAGAGTGGTGTAGAGGGGAAGAATCAGCTCCTTCAACCTGCTGGTCACACTTCTTTGGATGCAGCTCAGAATACAGTTGGTTTTTCTGGGCTACAAACACACACTGCCAGCTCATGTTGAGTTTATAATCAACCAATATTCCCAAGTCCTTTTCCTCAAGGCTGTTTTCAGTGCATTCTTTGCCCAAACTGTAATTGTGCTTGGGATTTCCCTAGCCCAGGTGCAGGACCTTGCATTTGGCCTTGTGGAACTTCATGAGGTTTGCATAGGCTCACCTCTCAAGCCTGTCAAGGTCCCTCTGGATGGCATCCCCTCCTTCCAGCATATCGACCACAGCATACAGCCTGGTGTCTTCAGCAAACTTGCTTCCAGATGACAAAAATGTTATGAGAATTAATCAGAGTATGTATGATTCTCCCAACTGATGAAGGTCTTGAATGCATTAAAAAGCTCTGACTATGTAGACAAAAAGGGGTTTAAATTAGTGACTCCCACTCAGATGTACTGAGGAGTTTTGAATGAGAACATAATCTTAATACTTACCACTGCTAAAAAGTCTAACATAACAGAAACTAAAAATCAAAACACCTTTATGTCAGTGCATTAATCCAGGATAAGCTTGTTTCAAGAAGATGTGCATTTCTGGTGCTGCTCTGTCTCAGGCAAGGTAGATTAGGTTAAGAAAAGGTATCAAGACATGCAGTAAGGAAGATCAAAAGAAATTAACAGCCTGTGTACCAAGGGATATTAGTGATCTCTAAATACATTGAAGATACATTAATTGATAATAAAGTAAAAATGAAGAAGCAGCTATTACATACTGGTTTTCATAACGTGAAGAGCAGGCACCATGCTGTTGAAATTTCAGACAGAAACTTTAGAACTAACAAAATGTAATGCTGCCACTATGATATAAAGTTAAATAGTGGAAATTTTGCCACAAAATTTGTAGATACTAAAAGTTTAAGTGAGATTTTTAAGTGATTAGACTTCTGAAAAAAAATGGGCATAACCTGCATCTGAGGGAGTCCTTGTACAGTAGATTGCCAGAAGCCATAGAATTGCCTTATTCTTGTACTCTTTTCCTAAATACCAATGAATTATTGTTATATGCAGGCTTCAAGGATAGATTAAGCCAACACATATTTTTATGTATTTGTATTAATGTAGTAGAAGTTGGTAACAGGAAGAAAGTGCAAACCTTAACAACTAACAAAAATACTATTTTTATGTAATTTTATCTCCTCATTATTTTCTCACAAGAAAGAAAATCAAAAGCTATCTTCAGCAAGCACTCAGGTGTATCCCTTCGATCCAAACAAATGAGATTTATAAGCCTTAGTGAGGAAATAATGGAAATTATCACTTGTCTGTGCGTTTGCAAATACCTGCATGCATACCTGCAAATACCTGTTTGCAAAAATGAATAGGCACAAAAAAAAAGTTTTATGCTACTTTTATATATTTATTCAAGTTTCCAGTAATAGGTTTTTGAGGAATATACTTCAGATGGTTTTAGTGTATTATTTCTGGAAAATTCCATTTGCTGTTCCATGTTTAATTCAGTATTTTACCAGGTATTAACGAAGCATAGCAATAGTTATTGGGTTTGCTCCTTGAGCAAAGGATGGGCTACTTGGCATTGCTCACTTCATAAAATGAAACAATAAAGAATTGTGCCACTGAAAGATGAGTTCTTTCATAGCAGAACTTGAAGGGACAATAGTCTTTTTAGATATCTGGGTATAGCACTTATCTGAGAGAGATACCATTGTCCCGTTCTCTGCTCCTTATTTTTGCTTTTTAGCCAGTGACTGTTTAATATAAAGTGAATTTGCAAGGTTCAAAGCTCAGGATGATTTTTCCTGTGGCAAATGATCATCCAATTCAGTGGGGCAAGGACTTAAGGAACTGGGGAGTTAAATTTTCTGAAAGAAGAAAGGAAATCTCCAGAAGATGATCAGATGCAATCCTATTTTTGTCCTGAAAGATTCATACAGGATAACTGATTACACCAGCCCTTGTGTTTTCAATTCTTTTGGAATCTAAAACTACACATTAAGACAGTCTTCTTTTCCTAGCTAAAATCAAGAATTAACTCTCACAACAGTGAGCATAATTCTTAAGTGTGAAGCAAACCAACCAGCTTTGGTGGGGTCATCTGAATGGAAGGAATCAGCTGTCACATAATAGCACATCTTCAGCTCTGAAGGTTTACTGACAATTAGACAGGGTTCCAAAAAACAGCAGTCATCAAAAATTAAAACATAACAGCAAGTGAACAGAATTTTCATTTTTCCAGAATGAGCATTTAGCCCTGTTGTTAGAATATTGCATCTATGTTTGACTGAGACACAGAGAAGCCTACCATGATCCCCCCAAAAATATACTAAGGCTTAATTCTCAAAACCGTTTAAGTGCCTACCTGAATTCAAATGGCGTTAGACACCTAATCAAAACTTTGAAAGGGGATTGCCTTCTAGAATGTGGGCTGCTTCTCATAATGTGTAAACTGAATATCTTGCAAAGTCCTTGGGACTCTTAGCCATGACTTAAGAGCACAAGTCATGAGGAATGGCTGAGGGAAATGGGATTGTTTAGTCTGGAAAAGAGAAGGCTGAGGGGAGACCTTCTTGCTGTCTACAGCAACCTGAAAGGAGGTTGTAGGGAGGTGAATATTGGTCTCTTCTCCCAAGAAATAGAGAAAATGGCCTAAAGTTACACCAGAGGAGATTTTGATTAGATAATAGGAAGAATTTCTTCACTGAGGGTGCAGGCAGACTCTGGAATGCACTTCACAGGAAGTTGGTGGAGTCACCATCCCTGGAGAGGTTAAAAAAAGGTGTAAATGTGGCACTTCAGGACATGTTCTAGTGGGCACGGTGGTGTTGGGTTAACAGGTGGACGTGATGATCTTAGAGGTCTTTTCCAACATTAATGATTCTAGGATTTTATGCTATGATTCTATAACTTCATCAGGAATTCTATCAACACACATGTATATCATGCAAGGTAAATATTTGATGTAGACACCCCAAAATAAAATACAGTAACTTTTGCTCGTCACTGTCTGAAGTCTGGCAACCCTTTCAGCCAAAGAGTACATCTCTATAGGCTAAAATCTTCTCAGTAGGAAAAAAAAAAATAATTACTACAGAATGGAAAGAGGATTTCCAACAGCTAGCTTGCCAATAGCAATAAAACATGCATCAGCATCCAGGATCTTTTGAGTGATTTATTTAATCAACTAATTGAAAAGGTATAAAGCTGACAAAGGCAGATAATTGGTCCTATATTTGACTGATCTTAATTCCATCCTGTCCCCTGTCCTCCCTTGCACAATATCACATGCATAGTGCCAAGGTATTGCACAGGGCATTACAGAATTTGTATTTTGTCTAGGCTTTTGGCATGAGTTAAAATTTGCCTCTCTAGTTGTCCTGAATGAAAGCAAATAGCTGCAATTAAATGTACTAATGCAGGTAATGTACTACCTAATTTCTTTTCTAACTGTCATATCAGTCTATTAAGATGAACAAGTCACCCTGTAATTGGAATGAAATCACAACATTGAGAGTACCAAAAAGGAGCCTAGGGCTTGTGTGACATTTGCATTTCTGGCTTTATGTACTCTGATTAAAAAGTATCTGGTATTTCTAAAGTAGTCTAAGGTATTTCTAAGTACATAAAAGTGGATTTATGAAAAACAAAAAAACAAACAAACAAAAAACAACAACAAACAACCAAAACACAAATCAAACCATACCTTCATGGGTATGAAAAAAACTCCAAATAAACAAAAAAATTGGAAAAAAATAGGCAAAAATATGTACAGCGTAAAGATCTCAAAAATCTCAATATAAACTGTAGCATGGTGCTCCATCTGTGACCCATGTGATTCCTCCTATCTCTTGGAAACATAGACTCCTGTCTCAGACTGTGATACCTCAGGTGCTGGTTTTGCCTGATATAAAGAAATGTAGATGCCTGCACCCATGCCTGTATAAGAGCTGGGTACCCCAGGCTACCCTTAACGAAAATCACAAGTCACTTCAAAGGATTGAATGTTCTCATTGTGATGTCCAAAATTAGTTAGATAATTCAAACCAGAGGGAATACAGGATAATTATCTCACATGCTTTAAGATGAAGATCCAGTAGTGTGCTGCAGAAAGTCCTTTTAGTTGCTTAAATTTATTTTACTATTAATGTGGTAAGTTAGTGTATATCTCATAGAGAGTGATTTGAGAAGGTCAAGACATGCACAAAGATTTAGGATTGATGCTGAAATTTTAAACTATTTGGAAAAAAAAAAAAAAAAAAAAAAAAAAAAAAAAAAAAAAAAAAAAAAAAAAAAAAAGACATTTTTAAAAGCCTTTAAAAATATGACCTAATTCTCCTTAGAGCTTGATCCTTGATTTTGGCTGTGGCTTATTTTTGATATTTCTTCCTCTGAAGTGTGTATTTTGTAGCTTCATAGATGGGTTGTTTTTTTTTTTAAATCAGCTTTTGAAAAATATGATTTTATGGTTACATAAAGTGTTATGGTAAAGACATCAAAAGAGAAAAATAACATGAGAGTATATCATTCAAATGGAAAGGCAGTTAGGTATAAATAGAAATACTTAGAATGAAGTAAAGAATTGAGAGAGAACACATCCCAGAGTTCTCATGACCTGTTCTCTTAAATTGTCACTTTCAGCTCCATAAATTTTGTGAAGACATAGACAATTCAAGGAGCAGAACAAATTTAGCTGATAAAAAATAAAGTTCTGGCTCTCTTTTTTCCAAACTTATTCTAAGGATGGGGGAATATTAATATTCTATCAGCTGAGGGAATCAGTATCAGCATAGAAAAAAAGCAGGTGATGTTGAGTCAGCACCAGGCAGTAGATTTAGTAAATTATCAGAATTATTAAATATGTTGTATTTCAGAGTTGTGTTTCAACAAAAGGAAACAGATTTTAAAGTGTCTGCAAACATTCAGTAGAGCATCAGAGGGAAAGAGTCTGATGTAATCATCTAGGGCTTGAAAACACTTGATTCAAATGACAAAAGACTTGCGGTGTAATCTAAAGCTTACTAAAAAGCTCATGAATGAGCTTATGATGCTAGTAAAAGGATGAAAAATGACATTTTTGTTTTAGAGAAACTTAAAATTCCCCAACAACAAGAATATTAATTGGTGCAGGGGTTTTTATTTTTAATTTTTCTTTCTCTTTTTTTTTTTTTTTCTAGAGAGAAAAATACAATTTCAGCACAATATGACTGAACTGAGGGTCAAGAAAAGAGTTCTTCTTTTGGGACATAAAAGGAAAACTACTGTGTCTGTTTCTCCTTGGCCTTTTCCTCCATCATGTCAAGGAGAAACACTTAAAAAGATATTATTCTTTGCCTTTAAATATTTTTTTCCAAAATTCAATTTTTTTTTTTTTTCAAAACTGGTATCCTCACATACCTTAAACATCTTTTCACCATTTGCCTCAGAAGTGAATGCATTTAATAGTAATTTAAAAATTAATTATTCAGAATGCCTGAGGTGGAAGTAACTCACCAGTTAAGAGGATACGATAGAGGATATCATAGAACCACTGAATTGTTCAGGTTGAAAGCAACCTTAAAGATCATCTAGTTCCAACCCCCTGAAGGGTCAGGGGAACCTTCCAGTAGATCAGGTTTCTCAAAGCCCCATTTGACCTGGCCTTGAACATTTCTAGGGATGAGGAATCCACAGCCACTCTGGGTAACCTCTTGCAGTCTAACTGCCCTCACACTAAAAAATTTCTTCCTAATGTCTAACCTAAATCTGGCCTCTTCCACTTTAAAACTTTTTGACCTTGTCCTATAACTACATACCATTACAAAAAGTCGTTCCCCAGCTTTTCTGTAGGTCCCCTTGAGGTGCTGGAAAGCTGCTTTAAGGTCTCATCAGTCTTCTCTTCTCCATGCTGAACAACACCAACTCTTTCAGACTGGAGAGATGCTCCAGCCCTCAGATCATCTTTGTGACCCTTCTCTGGACTTACTTCATCTGCTCCTTGTCCCTCTTTTGTTGGAGGATCTAGAACTGGGCACAGTTGGATACAGTTACTGTACTGGATACCGTTGTCTTTCTGGACTGCAAGAGCACATTCCCAGTTCATCTTGAGTTTCATACAAACCAATGCCCCCAAGTCCTTCCCCTCAGGATTGTTCTCAATCCATTCTCCCCCCAATTTGTAATGGTGCAAGAGAGTGCCCTGACCCAGGTGCAGGACTTTGCACTTGGCTTTATCGACCTTCATGAGGTTGGCATGGGCCCAGCTCTCCAGCCTGTTAAGGTCCCTCTGGGTGACAATATGTTTGGCCTGGAGTTTTTAATCGTACTGTTGCTCTTGATTAGAGAATAAAGCAAAATAACTATAAAGGAATTACAAACCATTCCAAACATGAGATCTTTTATCCTAGCTTACTGCTTCCTTTGAACCCTTCTAGAACCGACTTGTGCTCTGGTCTTTTGTTCTTTATTATGCCTCTGGGACACAGAGCTTTCCTTCATCCTTAGCCACTGAAGAAGACTAAAGCAGATCAAACAACTTAGTTGCTTTTCTTTTTATAACTTGCTGCTCTACCTGGTGAATCCCTGATCAGTCCTACAAGATGTTCTCTGATCCTTTCCAAATGACTTTATTGCCAAGGTGACAAAACAATTCTCCTCTGTAGGAGTTAGCTTGCTAAGAGAGCAATTATGTTTGAGTGATATGTTTTAAGCCAGTAATACTACTGTTAGCCCTGGATCAGAGAGAACTCTATGAATTTTAGTTAAGGTTCAGGCTAAACTATTACAGGAAAGCAAAGATTGTCTTTAGAGTCAAAATAAAGTTTGCAATTTTTCAGGCAGAAACAGAACACTTCTGGTCTCAAAAATTAGATCCACACAATGTTTATTCAATGATCTTAAACTTTTACACTAACTGAGTAAACATACAGTATTAATGAGAGAGATTTATTTTCAGTCATTGCTTCAGTGCAAGGTCTTGGGCAAATAAAATGTTGGAGAAGAAAAGTTACTGACTGAGAAGGGAGCAATACAAGAAATACAGGATTGATGTAGTCTGTCAAAAATTTACATTTTTTCAATGGAAACTGAGTTCCCATTCCACTAGACACTTCCATTATTTGTACTAATGCAGTGATGACTCAACAGCAACTACTGAATGAAGACACAAGGAAATTCTGAGTACACAAAGTACTGCTAATAAGCTTAGAGATAAAATATGAATATAAGTGTCATTAGTGTTCACTGTTCATTTTGTCTAGTACGAGAAGAGTAATGATTGAGCTTCCAGGGTATGGGATTTCCTCTCCTACTGACAGAGTGCACAGTGAACACTTTGGGGAAGAACCCTAGGGAACCAAAGAATCATTTGTTTCTTATCCCATGAAGTAGTGATTTCAAATTTTAGTGAGTTTTGAGTATTTCTGATGCCTTCAAGTTGTAATCTGTATTGGTTTATAGTCTGTGTTTGCTTTCCCTTACTCTTCACAACATCTGTCATTTCCTTCTTATTGTGCAATTTTTTTGAGATATAGGCTGCATATATTTACAAAGCATCTAACAAAAAGATCTTATTCATGGATGAGCCCACTGACATTTCAGAAATTCAAATACAGTACACATTATAGGACACGTTCAGTAGTTCAATAATAGTACACGTAAAGGCTGAAGAGAAATTTAGATTATCTTTCTTGAACACAAAATTTTTGAGACAACTACAAGTGCTGTCATCCTTCCCCCATGTGTACATCATGAGGAATCATAAGGTCATATCTTAAAGGTATAAGCTGCCATAAATGGGAAACACTGCATCTATGGGATTATATTGAACTACCTGCCCAAAGAATCATACCTTTCATTTGAAAGTGCCAAAATAGATGTAAAACTCTGCTGGTGATCATGCAGTTTTTGGGAGCTCTGTTATGTCTGCTTTTCTATTCTTTTTCTGTTCCTTGTCTTAACATCAACAGTCTCTGAAGAAGTGAATACCATAATTTTGACAACTGGAAAAAGGGAAGGGAAAAAACATCCACATGAAATTAAAGTTTTATCTTTGTAGGAACTAGAAATACATTGTCCACTTAATTGAAGATTATTTCACAAATCATCTAACGAATACAAAGTGAGTTCCTTTTTTTTTGTGATGAATGGTATGTATTCACTTTTGAAATATGACCTGAGCCATCTTCCATTTCCATTTCAAGGACATTTTAGATATCTGTAAGACTCAACCTTTTATTATAATTTCATTCTGGGAAAGTGAAAAGGATTGTCTGAGTCAATAAAAGAATATTCAGGGAACAGACAAAACTTTAATGAGTTAATGGTGATATATCTTATTTTAAAAGACAGAGGTGATTTGGCCTGAGTGTGCTAACCCTTTAGCATGCTGTGGGATTAAGTCTTTACTTAGTATGCTCCATGGGAACTAGCGATCTCCTCCCAGTGCAACAATCTTCTTATATAAACCTTCAGTAAAGTATACTTGAGAGAACTGCAGATTTAGCAGACTTTATAATGTCTTCTGTAAAAGAATTGCACTGTCTGGCTGTCCAAATACCTCCCAAATGGAAGATATTTAAAATGGATGAGCATTACCCTATAAATTAAACATGATATGAGTGTAGTGCTGGCAGAACCCACAAAAGCTTACCAGCCTGATTTCCATCACAGAACTACAACATTAAATCCCACAGATTAGATACTAATAGTGTGAACTGCCTTTTCTTGAAGAAAAAATATTCCATAGTTTTCCATGTGTGTGATTTTATACCTTCATCTGAATCAGCTCTGTGGATTTAGTCTCATAGCTGGGATATTTTTCCACAATAATCACTGGTGTTGTCAGAAGAACCGGTTCCTATATTCAGATCTTAAATGCCCGCATGTGTTTTCTGAATAGTCAAGTCTATTAATAATACATGTTTATTAATTAATGGAAATAATGAAAAACTCAAACACATACAGCAGTACAAGAAAGGAACACAATAAATGCACACCATTGTCATATTTGCGTTAAGCTTGTCATTTATTGTACTGTAGAAAAGAGAGTATATTTATTACTTCTACAGTTTTTGGACAGTTTTGGTATCTATACAGAACTGCAATAGCTGGCATCAGTCTGAAAAGCAGTTAAAAAGTTAATTCCATATGTATCCTCACACCCAGAGGAACTGTTGATTGTCTGTGTTATTTCCAAGAGATTACCAATAAAATACCTATCTGTTTCCATTGCAGAAACTTCACTTTGCTCCTAAAAGCCAGAGGCAGTTGAGTGTAAGCTCTCTCAGACCTTTCAAAGGATGTAGTTAGGGGCAATGATGGTTTTTTCCTTTGTTTTCTTTCCTTTGGAAGCAAGACATTATTTATTTCCAAACAGAACAAAACAGTCTTTATAAATGAGAGTGATCATGAACCCCAGATTTGACTGTGTTGTATTAGGTGACACAGGAAAAATGCAAGATTTTGGAAAGCTGCTACTGTGATATGTGTATGACCTATTATTTTATATAATGTAATCTAAGACTTGTATAGTATCCAGGAAGTAATGAAGAGCTGGATGAGAATGCAATGCAGTGGATACGAAAATATGATGACAAAGCCATCTGAGCTCTGTTGAAAAATGTGAGTCACTAACTAATTCCTAGGAAGGCAATGAGCAGCACAAAGTATTTCATCAATGACTAATGAAGGTCAACCACCTTGCAATGCTTCTTCTTTGTGATTTTAAAGTTTAAGCAGAAAATAAAATGCTTTCAAGGGACACTGCTGTTGCATTGAGAAAAACTAATTGACTGTAAATACTGACTGAGCGTATACCCAACTTTTCTACTTCAAATTTAATTGTATTTCCTGTATGCTTTATACATCTTTGTGATGATTCATATGTAAAAGACTTAGGCACACTTGGAGTAGTCAGTTTGTGTGGATCCAAAATTCTACCTTAGTTACTTTTTTCCTGTCCTTCACACATCCACCTTCAATTGAATTACTGCTCGTTTTAGGGATTACCTTGGATTTTTATCCAGTCTCTATATTTTTAACATGTGACAGTAACTTCTAAAACACATACAGAGGTAGAAGTTCACTAGTGGGAACTCTCAGTAAAACCAGGACCCAACTCATTTACAGCAGAATTTAAGAAGCTTTCCAGAGAGCAGTAATAAAATAGGGCCCCAAAATGACCCTGATGTTACTTAGAATGAAGGCAGCAGAACTATGTAGGGTGCCTAAGCTTTCACTGAATAGAAAACAGTACGACCACATTCATTTGCTCTTCAAAGATATGACTATACATTAATGACCTCACAGAGGTAACTTCAACTTCTTAAACATGTCCAACTTTTTAAAGCTTTAAGTACTCCACAGTAGAACAGATACTGTTTAGGACAAGTCTTTGTGTCTTTAAGGTAACGAGGCACTACTCTAACCTAGTCAAGTGAATAGATACATATACCTGCTTTATAAGGTTCTCTCCATTCTGAAACGGTGTTTCAACATCAGTCATTTTTGAGGAATAATTCATATTATTAAGTATAAGAAAACCTCCCTATTTTTTAGTTATTATGTTAAACTATGAAAAGTTATTTAATGGGGTTTTATTTTAAATGGTGGAAAACTTTCATAGGAATTCAATTATAGGCATAACACAAATAATCTCTTCTGAATTCTACCTTTCATTTAATTCTATAGCCTTGGGCAATAGATTTCAAGCGAAAAGAAATATGATCTGAATGTTGTACAAAAAGTAATTACAAAAAGTAATTACTAAATGAGTATTAACTTATAAATCAGATTTCCTTAATATCCTCATACTAAATATCTATACTTTTGTCACTTTGCCATAGGTTGTACTATACTTAATTATCTCTGCAAAGAAGACAGATGTTCTGTGCTTCACCAAATCTCAGCTTTCTTTCCCCTTGATTGACCATGCAAGCCAATATGCACAAATTACAAAATTTATATTCTCATTTTCCTTAATTAGCCTGAAGAAAAAATAAATCATGCCTTTGTATCTTTTTTTTTCACATACAGCATCAATTCACATTAAAGAAAATTTAGAAATCTCAGGCAGACTGCCAATTTTATGAGAAATCCTTGCAAATTCTATCAGTCTATGAGATATATTTGTACATTATGGTATGAAGTATTATATTAGATAATTTTTTTCCTAATACATCATGTACTGCACTTTTACTCCATGAACTAATAATTTTTATTGTACTCAGTAAAACAGTGCTCAAGGAACTTTTTCTAGTCTATTTAGTCTATTTCCATGACTATTGAAAAAGATGTCCTATTGGCCAGGCCCCATCACACTGCAATGAATGCAAGGTCTTGGATCATTCAAACATAATCTAATCCTGTCAGAGCTGTTCCCTTAAATAAAAAAAAAAAATTATTTTCATTTTATCTCTCTCATTTTCTACTTTTCTATGAAAATTTTAACAGTTTGGTATATCAGTCCACAAGTGGAAGGTAAACAGAAAACAAAGATCCCAAATGTGAATATATTTTTTTTTTTTTTTTACTATGTCAGCTACCGAAACATAATACCTGACATATTCATTCTGTTGCTATACTCATTACTAAACCTTGAAAAATTCTATGATTTTTGTGCTTTCCTATAGCATGTATATCTGAGTGTAAATAAAGAACTATGTGGGTTTTAAATTAGTCAACATAACTTTCACATAATATAATTAACTTACTAGAAGAAACTGCATCTGCATTTTGACAGAGATCAAATCAAGTATTCTTTATATTTCCAGTAGACCAGGCCTGATTATCCAGTTCATTACTATGCAGTATTATTCATCACTTCTTTTAGTACATATAGATAGCTTTTTATTCTTCACTGAGTGAAAGTTTCATCTTCCCTCTTGCTGGTGTGCCCATTCTTCCTTGTGCACTGTGGAGGCTCTGTCTACCTATGACTCATTCTAAGGTTTATCTCAAGTCTTCCATGGTTCCTTAATATCTTATTCCATGCTGAGTCTTTACACTCACCTTCAATTAATTTTGCTATTTTTTGAATAAACAGAAAATAAAACCTGTAATTTACAATACCTTTGTAATAGTAAATCCATTATATGTGTTCCACTGCAATTTTAACTATTCTAAGTGATCTTTAGTCTACAGTTCATTGTCATGATAGCCTAGTCTGATTCCATAGAAGTATTTTTTTACTATCCTATGAATATGTAATTTGGGAGTCTTTAATCCACAGATCATTGACACAGTAAGCTGCAGCCTTCTTAGTACTTTGATCTATTACTATCCATTTGTTCCGTAGATATTGTATTTTAAAAAAATAAAGTATATAACCCCCTTAATTTATATATCAGTATATGCACAGCAGGTATGTATATTCAATATTGTTTTCACAAAATAGCTAGCATACATCTGTAATTTTTTTTCCTCTAAGCCAAATGGACTATTTAATTTTATTGAAGAATTCAGCACTAATACAAACTACAGATTAATATTTCTATCTGCTGGCTGCTTTCGAAATTTACTAATCCAAAAAGTACATAAAACAGCCAAGATATTTTAACTGGAGATATTCTAATTAGCACTGATAAATATAAATGACTGAAAGAATATGTTCTGAAATATCAGGTATGTAGGTGAAAATAGCCTCTGGCAGTCTAAAATTAAAATCTAAAGCAGACCAAATATCCACTGTCTCTCACTTTTCTAATATTACAAAAATAATACTTTACCTCAGCTAAATCTTGTAAAGATTTTTCTCAAATTTTTGGACATAAATTTGGGTTCTATGGCCACTTGGCTCATCCGTGCTCCCTCTTAAAAGTACATAATTTCATTTCACCCCAGAACTGATGTAGTTTAAAAATAATAAGAATCACCATTTTTAAAAATGTCTTTGTCTCCAACAGTTATATTAATCACATGGTTTTTTCATTCCTTTTTCCCCAGACCTTTTAAGGTTACCCTACAAAAAGCTAGTCCCTAGAAAGTGCTGACCCAATTTCCATTATTTAAATATAGGTTAACATCATGGCCTTCTGTTGCTGTCTGACTGATACCATCTCCACAAGAAGGAGTTACAGAGACACATGTCAAATATATAGACAAAATCTTTACTGTAAAGCATTGTTAGGACTAGTCTTGTGTTTGGGAAGCTGCACTTTGGCCACATCTCATAAGAAACCAGAAAGCTTCTAGAGGCCATGCTCTAAAGAAGGTTTCCTAGCACATCAGTTCTTTGATGTCTGCTGGAGGAAATGAGGACTCTTGCACTCTCAAAAGGCAGACAACAGAAAATACTTGTAAGGTTGGATTGTATGTAAAGGAAATGGGGAAAAAATTTTACAGATTGTTTAGGTAGTAAAAGAAAGCCATACTGAATAACACAGAAGAGCTAGAAATAGTAGAAAGTAAATGTATCTGTAGGTGG
Source organism: Florisuga fusca (assembly GCA_038090715.1). Classification (NCBI taxonomy): domain Eukaryota; kingdom Metazoa; phylum Chordata; class Aves; order Apodiformes; family Trochilidae; genus Florisuga; species Florisuga fusca. The sequence goes on along the minus strand of JAAWXA010000003.1, from coordinate 46,823,407 downwards.
GTAGGGATCCTCCTATCAGAGATTTAAAAGTCCCTCCTCCCTTATTTTCTCCAGAAAGGACAAATCAAAGGCAGTACTCTTGCAGTGCAATATGCATAAAGATGTAATTGGAGAAAAAAATTATCATCTTTAAGACACTGCAAAGACAATCATGATTTAACTACATGGGGAATGAACAGCACCCGTCTTTGGATGGCTCTGGTTTCATTAGGCTGCCAGGAGACAAAAATGCTCACCGAGGTGGCAGGGACTCTTCACCCTCTACAAGCTTACTCTTTTTAGCTGGATGTGAACAGCATTGCTTAATTACAGCTTCCTTCAGCAGGCAGGTACCAATCAAATTAGAAAGCATTGACAAAGTGCATGGTGAAGCTACCAGTCCATGCACCTGCCTTTTGTACAACCTGATGCTTTATCAGAATGAGGCCAGTTTTCCCCTATTTTTTTTCTGTCTATTTTTTTCTACAAACCCTGTTTTTCACATAGAGAAACCTGAATGCACAGGCCAGATGAAAGAGAGGTCCAAATGTGAAAGGTGATTTCCTCTAAGGAAGCCAAAATGCAGATTTTCTTCTGCATTTGCCTGCAGATCAGCTTAGGTATAACATAGGAGAGAAGTATGAAAGACAGGAAGAAAATCACTATTGGTATTTTTGTTGCTTTTTTTTTTTAAAGGACACTAAAGCTTGAAAGCTGGCGCTATTCCACTTTCCTAATTGATATTTACTATGTGTATGATAGGCTTGCAATATTGCTGTATTGTTTGTCATCTAAAGTAAGGGGTTTGAAGAAGATGGATGATCAGGTGCAGATTGGGTTAAAAAGCAAAACCTTCTTTTCAAAGCATCTACTATATCATAGCTTTATTCTGTTCTTGTTACAGGTCCAGTGCTGCTGTATATTTAACAATTATTAATGCACTTCCTTTAGTTCATGTTTCCTCTGTATTTTAGCTGTGAAATATCTGTAATGAATTTAAAGACTTGTGTCTTTCTGTTTTCTGTATACTTTTCCAATTGAAATCTCTCAAGGTGTTTCCATGTCAAGTGTGATCTTTTGTAATTCATGAACTTTCACAGCCTAGCCTCATATGACTTTCCTGGTACCTATTAAAAATAAAATTTAATATTTTCTGTGAGTTTAAACGTACATTTTAGTTCTGGGAGCCAGGAATTGAATCTGTTTTCTAAGGACATTATTCTTAATGCTTGATTTCTCATTAGACAATCACTGATTAAGTTCAGGTGTCTGCTGATTTAAAGCTTGAAAATTAGAACCAGATTTTTTTTCCCCAACCTAAATAGAATTATTGTTTGCTGGATAATTAAGTCCTGCTATTGTATCTGAAACAGAAAAAGCAGCCTGCAGCTGCAGCTGAAAACATTTTATCTAAAATAGATTGAATCCAGAGTTAATTGTCTTGGGTTCCAAACAAAACTAAATTAAATCTAGGCCTGTAGCACTTTTAAATATATGGAACACTATTTTTTAAATTTCTCAAGTTACCAGGCTCTATATCAGGTAATTCAACCAAGAAAAGTGCCACCTCTCCTGGATCAAGTGTAAGGATGACCATTTCAAGTGACTCAATGCCGCAGAATTTTATGGTTGCTGTTCAATGGTTTAGACAAAACAGTCATTATAACAACTTCTTTCTCCACTACAGGCAATTTTTTAGACTCACTCATTTAAGCCACACGTACTTCAGCAGTCACAGATTAATCTAAACTGATTTCATCTGCCTATCTCCAAATCCAAGGCAATTTGGATTTGCTTGGAGGGATTTAGACTGTGGAGTTAACTCTGCTATTAATACTACCGTGTGCTGGACTTATGCTGGAGATTGCAAACTGAGGCTGTGGCCACGTCACTGAAGAGCATATTCAGCACTGCTAAGGTAACATAGAGCAGCCACACCCCAGAAGGGCATATTTGAACTACCACAGGTCCAACTACATATATGTTCAGGTAAATTTACACTATATCCAAACCTCAGGAGATAGTTTTCATACAATGGCACTCTGTCAGAAACATTCTGTTGTATGATGTGGTAGACTGTAGATGCTGAACTAGTCTTACTATCACCAAAAATGTTACTCTGGCAGATGCATTGTGAAGAGTATTGTGTGTACTATTATGAGTTGTAGAAAAGCTTAGAAAAATTATCTTGGGGTTAAGGAGAGTGTTTTAAAAAGGATCAGCCACTGTGCTTATATGATACACCATTAATAAAAAGTGGACCACAAACTAAACTTTGGCTCCAACACCAGCTGACACCAACTGGCATACCATTACATTACTTAGGGCTAGTTTTCTTTAAAACAGATTTATTTTGGAGAAGGCTAGTAGAAAGAGACAAAAACTGATTTTTTTTAGTGGGCTAAAATGTACATATACAAACGAAATCAGGATCTCATTTCAGAGTCTGCCTTTTGGGTACCATCATTTTATTAATATAGATGTATGCCTACAACATCAAGCCTGCTAGTGATCTTTAATATTAAGAGAACAAACCCACAAACCTCTACCAAATGTAAACAAGGGATAATTGATGAAATGCCCTTGCTTACCCAAAATTATGATGTATATGAATGTGCAGTAATAAACCATGTATACGATTTTATGCTTCCTTCAGCTTTGCCTCTTACAAAGAGTATCACTAGGAGAGCTACAACTCCCTTAGTGTAAGACTAGGGGAATGAGCTTAACCTACAGAATGTTAGCAAACATCATGACTGGGCTGACAGAAGCCAGAGCGACTTAATATGTATTGATTTAGTTAACTTTCAGTTATAACCAAAATATATTTTAAAGAAGAAGAGATCTTGTCATTATCATAGAGTCAGAGAATAATTTGGGTTGGGCCTCACAGTAAAGAATTTCTTCCTACTCTCTGCCCTCTTTCTGTTTAAAACAAACACCTCTCATGATATCACTCAGCTCCCTGATGGAGAGTCCCTCTCTGCCTTTCCTGTAGGTCCCCCTGATAACAGACCTCAGTTAAAATGCATTCTTGGCTAAGGTAGTGAGGTTTTCTTAATGTTTATTGATCATGAGGTAAGAATTACCATTCTTCCACCTCAGGTCACTCTTCTGTCCCAGGCATCTCTCAATATTTATTGAGCAAGAGATTAAACCTGTCCCACCTTGAAGATAAATAAATTACAAGTAATACTATAGGAGAAAAGAACTAAAGAGAGATAAATTTATACAAAAAATACAAACTGTATGGAAGTAATTTTAAAAGAAGTTAGAATAATATTTTATTAGCTAGTTTTAAATTAAGTTTCATACCTACAGTCACCCTAAGATACTGTTGTAGGTTATAGAAATATAGAATCATTGTCTTGGTCTCAAAACACAAATAGTATTTCTGTTATTTCTATTATAAATTTTGTAGTCTTGTTTTTTTGATCACAATCTTAAGACACCTGTGTCTAGGCATCTACACATAGGTTTTTACCTGGCAGTTAAGTGTGCAAATACTCATTATAACTAGTGAATGACTGGGGGGTTTATCAGTGATCTAAAGCAACACTTCTAACACTAGTGAAAAACCATCCCAGCTGGTCTCAAGCTGCTCTTCCCTAAGGGTAGAAGATTCCCCAGATTCTCCTGGCATATTTACCAGCCTTATGTGGATGTCAATGGTGTCTTAAATTACTTAAAGGCTTCAATTCAGTTACCTCAGTGTACCATTCAGTATCACTTGAGATGCTTTCATGTGCCTTAGATACACCTTTGGTGGTGGCTCAAAAGCTATACCCTTGTAGAGCAGCATCTGGAAGTCTGGAGACATGCCATACAGCATCTCATAACACCAGTCATCTGTGTTTAGCCAAATAAGTCCCACCTCTAATTTCCCTGTGTGGTGCCAGCTAAATCAAGTCTATTATCAATACAGTCGATGTAGCTTAGATGTTTAATTGAACTGCCCACAGATCAGCCTCCAGTGCTGGTTGAGATGTCTTAAGTTATTCAAATTGTCCACACAGTCTCCTGGATGCCCCATGATATATCTGTACCTCTAACACTGTGTGTCAGATTCTCTCTGACATTCCAGATAACAGTGAACGCTTATGTTTAGACAACTGAATTGAGATCTCTAGAGCTATTAAACTCACTCTAAATCAGATATTTGGTGGCTGGACAGCTGAATTGTTATCCAAGACACATTAATTGAACTGGACATAAAATTGGCTGAGCTTCAATCACCAAGGAGTGGTGATTGTACCTGTAATACCCATCAGTACATGTGGCTTATGCACAGGACTGGAACTTTTGACCCAGCTAAACATACAGTATTTGCATGCAGATAACAATATCTAGGTGCCTTAAGCTGTAAACTGTATCCTGCTAAGTGTAATATTTTATTTTCTTTCATGTTTTGAATCACGATATTAATGTATTTCAGTTACAAGAAAATGCTGATCTTGTTTTCTATCAGTGAAACAGGTGGAGAAATTTTAATATAATTAGAATGGCTCCAGTTGTTGATTAAATTTGAAATCACTCTTTTGGAAGAGACTATTTTTTGTTTGGTTGTTTTTCTTCCTGTACACATCTGTACTTTACGATTGCAATCAATTACAATATTTCTAAAGTCAGTTTTAAATGGCTATTGGATGGATTTCACAAGTCACACTTGCAATAGCACATGAGCAGAAATTAAAGTGAAACTGATGAAAAGGTTAAGATTTTTTAAATTTTTGCTTAAAATAGCAAAATAATAAAAACAAAGTGACAATATCTATTCAGTTCTGGATTGGTGGTATTGCAATATGACGGTATTATACAAGTGGTATTGTCAAACTAAATATACCAGCTAGTAAAAGAAAAAAACAACTGTTCAGATATCTGTTATTTCAAAATATATTTGTGTCTACAATTGCATCACAAAGATTCAGACATTGTTTACCTTTTTATAATTCAGTGTGTAGGATTAAGGTCACATTCTAAAGCTTGAAATTTTTGCCTGAGGGAAAAAACCTCTTATTTTTCACTTCAGTAGTTACATAATAGGTGAACAATAAATTTTTAAAAATTCATCAAGGAATTTTTTCTATGGCTGGATGAATATCAACATAAATAAATGACTTTGCATGAGATTCTTCTAACATTTCAAAATAAAGCATTAGAAGTTAGTATATCATTATCACATTAAACATCCAAAGAAGCATTAGGGAGGATGAGCTTCTAGTACAAATCTCTGTGTGTATGAAATAATGCTAAGGAGCCTTAGTGGTCATAGATACTTTTACAGAAAAACAGCATGGTTTTAGTAATATACATCATTAGTATGAATGTGGATAAATGCATTTGATTTGCATGAGTGAGTGTATTCCTACCACTCTCTTGTCTTTGAAGATTAAATAAACATAAAATTAAAATTAACTTTTAATCTGACGAGGTGTTTGAAATCTGAGACAACAATTTTTTCTAACTATTCAGGCTATTAAAGCTGGTAAAGGAATAGAAAAACATGAATTCTTAATAACATACATGTAATCAAAGTTTCTGACAAATATTTTATTACTTATTAAAAGGAAACTTCTGAATGTTCCCTTCCATCAGAAGAGTTACGGGGTAAATTGACTTTTTGTAAGACTGTCCTTTCACTATGTGTTAACATGATTTGCACTTGCTTCAGTGAACAAAATATTTACATAGTACCAAACACATTTATTAATAGGTTTGTTCCAAACGTGCTATAACATGATTAAGGTGATGTATAGAATATATGATACTTCTGACAAAGTAAATTTGTCCGAAGAGTCAGGTATAGATTACAAATTTCAGTGTTGACCTAAGTCTGGGTATTTAGGGATTTTTCCTAGGAATATTTTACTGTTCTTCACTTCTTCAAGGAGAATATCAAAGTTCTTCAATCAAATTTAGGAGCTTCATTTTTGCAACCCCACGTGTTTCTTAAATTGCTGTCAGATCCAGTAAAGATCTATTTATGATTTTCCTTACACTTCCTTTCCTGTCATCATTATATTAACAATAATTTCAACAATAAATCATAGGGTATATGTAACTTTTTTCAATTCTAATAAGGCTACCTTACACCATCAGTGTAAGGTAAAGCAATTACAAAGAAAAATTTAAATTCACAGAACTTTTCATGCAAATGAGAAGCCAAAATAATGTGCTTAACTTTTGCCAAGTTTTTGTCTGACCTTCTACTCAGCATTCTTATCATTTGTTAGATGTGATTACATCTTGCATCGAATGTAAAATGTTTTAATAATGACATATCTAGGTGCTGTGCTTGATTTAGGATATTTAAGTAATTTTTATAGGTTGTCTGAATATTCAACAAAGTATGCAATGCACAAGAGCTTTGAATTTACAAGGAAGTTACTGAAATTCATATACAGAGCATCACACTATTAATTGCAAAGCAGCTGAAAAACCATTTATTTTCCCATTCTAGTCCCAGATTATCCTCAATATTTGATACTGTGTTCCTCCTCTTATCCATCACTGAGTTTTCAAAAAAAAGTCTCCTCTCTATCCAGTATCCTCTCCCCATACCTGGAAGTGAAAAGCTGATGTTTGCACTGTCTCATCTGATTTTCCCTCCTATCCAGAAATCATGTCTTGGTGTAAACACTACTGCTTCTGGGGGAGGTGAAATGGAACAGGAATATCAGATGAGGAATGGCTAATGAATATGGCTCAGAAAGTGTCTCAGAAACAAAATCAATATTCTGGGAGGCAGAAAAATGAGGCTCCCCATGGCTCTTTTCTGTTTTCTTTGATTTTTTTCCTTTAAATCTTCTCCTAGGAAAAATCATTCTTTGCTTCTGATTTATGATTCCCTGCTTCCATTGGAACATCTCTGTGGTAGAATTAGAATAGTGTGAAAGATCCTTGTAAATTAAAAACCTTGAGTTCAGCATACTGATAAATACTGCAATAAAGTTAATGTTTGTTCCATTTCTGGTTCTAAGGTAGAAAAGTGTAATTGCCTGAGTTGGCCTTAACATTTCTAGTTTTCATCATTTGGTTTTTTTTTTTTTTACAGTGAACAACAGTACTGCTATAGTTGTCATAAAAGCAGCTTGAAATTTGCATTTGCATTTGAATAGATTATATTAGTCCGATGAACTTCATATTTGTTTGACAAATGTGATATGAAAGGATGACTACTTCATTTCCAAATGAATCTTCCTAATGTACTAAATTCCTCAAAAAAAGAGTCAAAAGTTGTATGTGAAAGGTAGGAGAGCATGACTGAGAAGATTGCTCGGGTAGGATTTAATGATCTGAGTAGGAAAGGAGAGAATGAAAGACATGATATAGAGAAAAAACCTAGAAGAAAACCTGGTAACACCAAATATGTCAGTTCCAGTGCCAGTGAGAAATGTCCTGTTTAACATTTAATTAGAGTCAGTCTAATCAGAACAATGAATGCTGTGCCATGAAGACATACCTGAGCTGACAAATTAGTTTGCTTAACTGAAATAATACAGTTGAGTTACCTTCACTCAGGCTAATAAATCTCATTACTCCACAGAAGTTATTTGTCCCAGTGGAAAACTACAAAAATGCAGTCAGTCATAACACATTGGAAACACGTCTATAAAAGTAATGAGAGGGACAGGGTAAAAGAAAAAGCATAAGTGAGTGAGGTGATCTAGAGGCCTAGACAGGGTTGAGTGATTTTGTTTGATGGAGTTAACAGTTTAAATTTGCTTGGAATTACAGTCCCAGTATTAACCAGTGTAGAGGACAAGAGTTATGTTACTAGTGCAGGCACACAAGAAAGTATCCCACTTTATGGAGTGATAACAGTCATGTACAAAACTTTTTCCTTAGTTGTTCTTTCATACTGAGTTCGCAGCTTTGTGGGGTTTTTTCCAGCATTCCTAATTGACCTAACTTTATTTCTCTTGTTAAAGGCAGCTTTGGCACAGGATTTCTTTATCTCAGCCATTTCAAAGTCATTAGTAATTTAATTCTCCATCTCATTTATTAATGGACCTACTTTATAGGGGTACTGATTTTCCCCTGATACATTTACACAACTCTATCTCATTCTTCTGCCACAACCTCATTAAGAGTGAGATAGTGCAATTTGATTACAGACAATAACAACTGGTAGTTTTAAGTTTCCAGCCACTCTGTAAGTTCAGTTTCTACTGACAGTCAAGCATGAACCTGTCCACATACAGATGTGTCATTGTTGATGATCAAGAAGTAGCTCAGTCCCAGGCTTAGACCATATTCAACAATACTCCAAAAAGGAGAAGTTCAGTTATCTTGTGGTATACTCATCAACCATGTTTTTAATTCAGTTTCCTGGACGTACTGAGAATGAAGGAGCTCAGTTCAGAAACTGGTACTTCCTAAGAACAGTGTTACTTTATGTATCAGTCTCATTAGTACCTACAATCCTGCTGCACAGGTAGCTTGTTTTTCATAGGCTAGCAAATTTCAGACAGCTTGTATCTGCAAGGAGGCAAGCAGATAAACCTTAATATACAAAAGCTGAAATTGTGACTACCCTTCAGACCCACTGCTTGAGTCTACAAGTGCCTCTTTCTGTTGATGTTCAAATACATAAACCTCTATCTTAACACCTTTTCTTGTAAACGTATTAATTGATATAGAAATGATCCAACCTATAAAGTTTTTAACAACTCCTTTGTTAGACCACATGAATTTCAGCACCCATTTAAGACTGAATCCAAACTCCTTCCATTCCAATTAGCCCTCTTCAAAGTCGTGTTATCCTGCTTTTCCTGCTTTTCCTTGAACATAAGTTTGTATCTGAGATTGCCCATTTTTTTCCTTACAGGTTTTCAATTCTTCCTATCATATTTGTTAACATATTTTTAAGCTTTTGATATTTGCTTTCCTAGATAGAAATATTTTTTTGCATTCTTACAAGTGCTTCAGAAAAAAGAAAAAAAAAAAAGAAAAAAAAAAGAAAAAGAAAGAAAAAAAGCAGAAAAAAACCTCTAGGATCCCTGTAAAAAAAATAGAATGTGAGAAAAATTTGGATGGAAGGGACTTCTGAGAATCTTCTTGCCATCTCCCTCATGGCAGGACTACCTTTAACACTAGACAGGTCAGCTGTGGTTTTGTCTAGCCCTGAAAATCTCCAAGTTTTCTGGATTTTCTAGGATCACTCAGGTATTGTTTTGTAGTCCAGTAATTCTTTCCTGTCCCACCAGGGCAGATAGGAATAGCAGCCATCAATCATTTAAACCCTGGTTTTCTGCTGGCATATAAATAATGACGCACTTTTTACAGAAGTAATGATTTATATTCTGGCAGAACTTCCAGCGACACAATACAAAACTTTCAGGAAAAACTCCTAACAAGGTCAGTATAAAAAGTAGGTCAGTTCCCATAAAAGTTTAGTTATTTAAAAGTTATGTATCAAAGTATCATAAGTTATATGTCTGTAACTTATAGGCAATTCAGCCTTCCAGTGGAATTTGCTTAGCCTCTCAATACAAGAAAGGTAGACACCACAGAAAAAGATCTAAAGGAGTCTGTACCCTCTGAAGTAAGCTAACGACAATCAGCATGCTCAGCATGCAGTACCCTAAAGTCAGAAATGACTGAAGGCTTAATCAGAATAGAAAGCTGCCTAAGGCAGCTGTCTGCTTGGGGGGCAAGGGAAGAGGATATCCAGGCATGGCCGAGCTGCCTGCATGTTTGGTCACACTGTGTCTGGATGCCTTCTTTACTCCAATCTTCCACTGGAGAAGGGACATGGTGACTCTGGTCACCAGAAACAGTAGACAAGATCCTGACTTTCAAAAAACTTGGCTGTTCTTTTGATTTGTTTCTTAGTGATTAATTACCATGAATTTTTGGCTGTCAAGTCTACAGTCATGATATCTCTTAGCAATCATGTTTTTTCACTTCTTTAAAAATCTTACTTTATATTTTATCAAATGTTTTTCAAAAAAATCAAGCTAAATAACCTTAAATCATCATTTCTCCTATGCTGACAGATAGGTATACTTCCATTTTGCTGTCACGTAACCACTCAGCCACCATTTCTTTTCATCATGTCTTTGGCTTGATACAAGTAGGTTGCCCAAGGAACTTGTGGCTTCTCCCTCCCTGGAAGTGTTCAAGGCCAGTTTGGATGGGGCCTTGAGCCACCTGATCTAGTGGAAGGAGTCCCTACCCATGCAGGAGAGTTGGAACTTGATGATCTTTAAGGTCCTTTTCAACCCTAGCCATTCTATGATTTTATGATACGTATATTTGTATATAAATGATATGATGTATATGAAATTTGGATCTGAAATTTAAGGAAAAATCTTCACAGTGTTTTGTTGGGTTTTACTTTAAATAAATGTGCTCAACTTGCATGGAGTGGGAACCTGTAGTGTTGTTAGAGAACAGCACAAAAGCAAATACTCTCAGCACTCATCAACAGGGCCACGTACATTTCTAGAGCCAAACAGGATCAAGCTCTAGCTTTTCACTTGTGGAGGTAATTACAAGAAAAGAATAAAAGCTTCTTATTCTAATGAAGAAAATTATGTTACATCACATGAATCCCTGCTAAGTCCCTTTCAGTGAACACAATTATCTTCCTTTTCCTTTCAGATCCTTAATTACTGACATTTCCAGCTCCAAAATAGCTACAATAATAACCACACCTATAATCTGCTCATAAATTTGAGACCTGCATAGATGACACAGCTGACAACAATTTACACTGATTATTTACACTGATTAAAAATGGTATAGAAAAGATGACAGGTTCCACAGTGAATCCTGATTTCTAAGTCTCTGTGACTCATCTAATTTATTTTTGTTTCTAACTAATTTACATGAGGCTGAAAGCTGGAATCAAAATTGATTTTTTTTTTATGAGATGCAATTTTTTTTTATAAACAACTTGAATTTTTGATTTATTTTTATATCATAGGGATAGTCATAAGTTGGGAAATGAGGAATATGCTTTGTGTGAAGGGAATTCAGCAACTCATCCCCAAATTACCCTTCTTTTAATGAGCCGGATAGAAGTCATTTTACATTGTGATGTAACTGTTAAGGTACATAAATCTTAAAGGCTAGTTCTTAAAGTGACATAAGTATGTCCAAAGTATCTATTGCTGTGGTTCATATGAAGGGAAGGCTCTGGCTCCCACATTCCTTGGGCAAGTTCCTTATCCTCTATCTTCATGCTTGAGAGAGAGACAGGTATATAAAAGAGTAATTTAGGAAAAGGAAGCTGAAGGTTAGCAGGACACTCTGAGCAAAGGTATATGTCTTTAGCCACCTCTTGGTCAAAGATGAGACAGAATGCAGGTCACCAAGAGGCCAGCAGAAGCCTATGTCATCCAAGGATTCAGAAGCACAGAGAGTGCATCTTCTGCTGGCAGCAGATGTCTTAATTACCCCTACAGAAAACCCAGCAAAACACAGTCTTCCTCTAAAATGTGTCCAAAGGAGATAAGGCAACATGTTTTACAATGTAATGTTCCAGTGGTGAGACCTCTTGTTCAGTGAACGAAAGACCAGGCTTGCTCAGAGAGTTCAAACTACAATGGGTGTTTTACTTTCAATATCTGTTGTAACCAGGCTGAGAGTTGAGCAGAGAGTTGGCAGGAACTGATGTCCCTTTATATTTAAATGTGCCTTCACACAGGGATGACTGGGGTCACTGACCGTGATCCTGTGCAAGTAGCCAGGAGGAGAGGTGCCTCTGGAGAGCTGCTCTCAAGAGCTCCCCCAACTCAACAAGAGAAACAGCATGAAGGGACAAGGCAGGGATTTAAGCATCAGATCCAGCACTCAGATGTGAAACCATCACTGAACACAAACAGTGTGAGCATATAGAACCAAAATGTATAGAAGCAAATAGAAGCAAATATACCTTGAATTTTTTAACTGTAGGGAATTCCAAACCATCTTGAAACCATGCCACTGAGCAAGATATTATGCCTTATATACAAGATCTGCAAAAAGAGCTCTTTTTTGACAGGTCAGCCAGGTGTTTCAGAGAAAGAGTCTGAGCCTTAGCCATGACCAGATCATGTATCAGTCTTACAAGATAGAAAGCCACCCACAGTTTAGACGTATGTATATATTTTGGAGGGCTTCCTAGTTAGGTTCATAAAATTCCAGCATGAATCAGTTGTTCAAATTACATAAACAGAATTACAATCAAAATGTAAATTCACAGTATTTTTTACTAGCAGGTGCCTTCAAGGATGATAATTAAATAAAAAATTGATTTTATTTGATACAAAAAGAGATGATTTATAAAAACAAGAAACTATATTTTCCCAAACAAAATTTCACACTGTACCATTGGTGAAAGAAGTAAAATTCAGTTCAAGGTTTCAGAGCTGCTACTAAAATACTGTGCATTCAGACAATGTTACTCAGTGATCACTATGCACAAATCAGCATCTGGGGACAACCCAGGAAGCATGAGACAGTGTGAGCATGTTTTGTGAACAGGTCTGTCAGTATATAAGCCAAATAGAATCTAACTTTACAGAATTGAAATGTTACAGGTTTTTAGAGAAAAATTATCTTCTGAGTTGAGTTATTTTTTCACAGAGGACAGCTAATTCACTGAGATTTGACCTCCTGCTCCTTTACTGATGTGTACCAAACGCAAGTCTAGCCCAGGGGTAATGAATGGTGCTTGAATGAGAGATGTTTTACACCAAATCGTGATGAGGGTAATAGCGTGTCACTGAGACAACAACAAATGTTGTCAAAAGGTTGAAATCATAATGACTTTGAAGTAATCATTATTTGCTCATGGGAAAACTGCAGCAGATTAATTCACAGCATATCTAGTAAGAATGTGGTACAGCTCAATATAATGTGAGTACAAGTATTGTGCCATTGCTTGCTAGTCTCACTACATAAAATCACAACTGATGTAGGAAGTTACACATAAACTAATAGCATATTACTCATTTTGAATAAACATATTAAAATCAATTTTGCATGAAGTCCTTCAATCCTGATATGAATAAAAAGGCATGAAACTGATTATGTATAGAATTGTTATACAAAAACCTGGAATATAAAATTAACACAGGAATCCAGATGATTTGACTGGACAAATACTTTGGCTTATATGCTTTTTAAAGAAAGGAAGGAAGGAATGCAGGAAGAAAAATAATTTCTAATTAAATGTGATTGTTGCTTTAATAAAATAAAATTAGATTACATTTCTGATGATTCTGCTATCCTTTCCTCAAGTCATTGTGACTCAATAATGTCAGAGACGGGAATAAATATATTTAATGATTTTTAAAATCTCTGAAGTTTCATCTCATCAAGAGAGGGAGAAAGACCATTCAATAAAATTAAAAAATAGGCTACGAAACTGTAGGAAACTCTAAAGAATGCTTTACTTCTTAAAGATGCAGTCTCCAAGGATTTTTTATGTTACAATATTCTCACCTCCACAGTCTTCATACATCTAGTTAAAGCAATTGTAACAATACAGTGCTACAATTTTTATTTTCCATGAAAAAATTTAAAAATAATTAGAATTACAATAAAGCTTGTAAATACTAACCCTACTCAAGCTGCTACTGAGAGACATTTTCACTGGATATGACATATCTCTGACAGATATTGACTGTCATTTTTCTGTCTTGGCACCTACATTTCAGTCCTAACTGTCTTGGATCTTACCCAGGCATTTTCACTTGCTGCACAATATGTAATAATAAAGATAAGCCTCAGAACACAGAAAATCCATACCTACATGCTAATCCTGTAACAACCTTCTTACACCTAAAGACCTTAAAACCCTGGAGTAGCTCATTTGGGAGAGTTTGTAAAATCAAAGACTAAGAGTGTTTTTTTCAAAAGACAAAAAATTATTCTTTGCAGTCAATGACATAAAAAACAGAGACATTAGGTGCTGCTCTTTCAGTTTGTGCAGCAAATGAGGCTATCCCAAACTAGCACAAGCAGTAATTATAAAGGAACAACCTAAAACTACGCAAAACCCTACCTCTAGCAAGATACAAAAAGGTGTGCTAAAATACAGACAATAGTTTTTGTTGGTTTTAAAATCCCCTCTTTATCTGAAGGGCAAAAACAGAAGGTTGAAGCTGCTAATATTGACAGGTCTTAACTAGCAAATAAAGCTTCTCAGTCCTCTCTTGGTGTTCATGAATCTATACTTACTTACACAAAGCCAAGATTCATCTTTTTTTAAAATGTAATATGTGACATGGAAGTGGTTTAATTTTCTTTCAAATAGACATCTTCAGCTCTGTTAACTTTATTGAATTCTACTCTGTGTCATCCAAGTCATATCTCATTTCCCAGTTCCAAACATCCATCAAAGACTGTAAAAGGGTCTGGCCTATTTTACACATTTTAATAATGTTACAAAGACTGACATGACACAAAATTCACTTTGTAGAAATCTAAACAGAAAATATTTTAATGTCAATGTCAGCCATGGTCACATAAATGTGCTCATCCCAAAGCCATTAAATCAGATTAGCAATGATTTTAAAGAAGTAAATGGCATTATCTTCCAGCCACAAAGAATATGTGAAAAAAAATGGACAAAAGGAATAAGCTGTGCTCCACTTTTGTAGGAGCCTTTTTAGAGCAGCTGTGCAGGTTGCCTGTCTTTCCCTTGTTTTTGTAGCTTTTATTTCTGTATTTTACTATTTTGTTATGGCAATGGATAGTACAATGTGGGTGAGAGCATTTTTTCAGTCTCAGAAATAGATTAATATGATTTCACAGTGCATTGCAATCATACCGAAATGTCAGAAGTTTCTTTGAACTAAGGCAAAAAACCCCTTTAAAATTGAAAAAATAAAATGGCAAAGGACATCTAAGCATATTGCCTAGGAACAAAATTTATAACAAGGCCTAGAGTACATTAATCAAATAAATAACCTCAGAGCAATAAAAACTTTATTAAAAGATTGATGACAATATGCAAGCAGCACACTCCGAATTTCTCCTCTTTCTCTAATATTGAGTGGGTTTTAATAACTCTCAGAAATGAATTAACGAAAAACTTCTATGGCTCATAGTGTAAATTTATGCTACATTATAGTTTAAAAAACATGTAGCACAATATGCATCCTAAAGAGAAATTATTATCACACAGAAATTAATACAAATTCCATAAAGACATACAAATTTTCAGACTTTAAAATTTTGTACAAATAATAGTGAACTGGTTAAACTTGTAATGTTTCGATATCAGGCAATGACCACAAAATCTGCTCCCTGACTTTTCTGTTTATCTCAAATCTCTCATACGCATTGATGGACAAGTATAAGAAACTTTGTTAAGATTTTTCGTTTTCTTTTTTCCATAGTAGCATCTCAGCAACTTAAAGTTTGATCAGAACTTGACATTTTTACATCATCTGATACGTATTATTTCTCTCCTGGTGACATAAAATCTCATTCTGGAAAATATGTTGGAAACATCTGCACATGCCTGGATATCTTCTTGAATTAATTTTCTTCTTGCTTTGTGAGTTGTTTGTGAGGTGAGTACACATCAAACTGTATTTTGGTTTAAGTACTTGATTTATCTTAGGGAAAGCTCATATTTTATTGAAATATTGTAACAAAGGGTTTGCTCCATCTTGCTGGTCACAGAGGTTAGACTGACTGTCCTGTAGTTCCATGGGTCTTCCTTTTTCCCCTCTTTGAAAATGGGAGTTATGTTTCCTATCTTCCAGTGAGTGTAAACTTCACCTGATTGCCATGACTTTTGAAATGTGATGGAAAGTGGCTTTGCACATCTATCTGCCAGTTCCCTCAGGAGCTGCTGATGGATCTCATAAGGTCCTATGGACCCATACACTTTCCAGTTCTTTAGATGGTCTTGAACCTGCTCTTCTCCTGCCTCTTATCACCAATGTACCCATAGAAGCTGCTCTTGTTACATTTGATGTTCCTGGCCAGATTTAATTCTATCTGGACTTTAGCTTTGCTAATCTGATCCCTGGACTCTTGGACAACTTCTTTGTACTTTTTTCCAGCCTACCTGTCCTTGCTTACAATCTCTGAAGACATTCTTCTATATCTAAGCAGCTCCTTGTTCATTCATGCACTGACGAATGCATGCTCTCCTGGCATTCTTGCCTACCTTCTTTTTTCTTGGAATGCATTGCTTCTGGGCTTAGAAGAGGTCATACTTGAATTTTGACCAAATGGAGCTTAAGTCACTATACATTTAAATTTTGGGCATGATATTAAGAGGAAAGAATCTGGACCTGAGCGCTTATGCTGGTTAGACTCATCCCAGAACAGTAGATGGGCAAATAAATTTTTTTAAGAATTTAACCCCAGGTCGTTTTGCATCTGAGAAATCTCTTTCTCTCCCTTTCTCTTTTTTCTCCTTTAGAAATTTGTGAAAATTTGACTATAAAAACACTTAACTTCTGCACTTCAGTTTTCTATTATTCTGTGGCAGACAGTTTGCCAATAGAATTAAAAATAGAAAAAGGGTAACATTTAGAGCATTTATCTAAAGTTCAGTATATATTTACTTAGTCCATGAGGTAATGAACAACTAAAATGTAACATAAATCCTGTACTTTCAATTACACTTCATCTCCAATATTTGCACTACACACATTCTTGCTTTACTTTCCCTGGGTCAGCAGTCTGTTTACCAGATATGAATGAGGATACCTCAGGGATAGGACTGTTATTAATTCAGTAACAAATAAATAACAGTATTTACTTCCACAGTATAAAACAAAGGAGAGGAAGGTTGTGGGATAGAATAAGTGTGTATTATTGGGGTTTGCTTTTGTCCTGGTTTGGGCCAGGATAAAGGTGATTTTCTGGTTTGTATTTTTGCTTTCAGCTAAGTCTCTCGCAAGTAGCTGCACTTGCTGAAATTAACAGCAAGTTTCTCGGACAGTGTCTGTTTCTAGGACTGATAACACTCGATGTTTACAGTTACTGCCAGAGACTGGTATGCAGAGCCAAGCACACTGCTCAGCTCTGAGGAACATTTTGCCCTCCAGAAGGAGTAAAGAGGTCCCACCTGAACCCCGCCTTTGGGGAGGACCGGACAAGATAGATGCCAGAATTGACCAAACAGAGTATTCCATCCCATACATGTCATACTCAGTATAAATTTGAGGGATCACGAGGGTAAGACCCCTTCCTGCCCTTCCTGCCCTTCCTGCTTCCCTTCTTCGCCTGTTCCCTGTTTGCTTCAGCATCCTGGGAGGATTCCCTCCATTCGTCTGCCTGTGGTCCGGATCCATGCCAGCCTGAATCTCTGTGTTCCTGCCTCCAGCTCCCGACTAACTCTAACCCCAGGAGTCCAGCCTGGACTTTCCCAGGGCTGCCCTGCAGCCTCGGTGGTGACGTGAGAGTTATTGGGGGAAAGGGGGGAGGAACGTGGTGTCAATTATTCCTGTATATTTGTATATAATTAGTAATTTTTCCTTTTTATCATTACTGTTTCATTAAAGTTGTGTAGTTTAGTTTCCAACCCATAAGTCTCTCTCCCTTATTCTCTCTCCTTTCTTTATCAGGGAGGAGAGGGAGATTAATAGAGAGCATCTGTTATTTGGTTTAATTGCCAGGCCAGTGTTAAACCATGACAGCTTTTGAAACAAATGTTTGTATTTTCTGCATTATCTCATTTTTGTGATGATCAGTGCATCTGAAAACTGATCAAGCCATTAGACGGAAATTAGGAGATGAAAGCGTCCAGGAAAATTCAGTATCTCTCTGCAAATATGAGAATGTAGTTTAGGTGGGAAAAAAAAAAAAAAAAAAAAAAAAAAAACAAAGATATGACTTCCTCATTGTGTTATGTGCAATAGTCTGAGCATGTAGTATAAAAAGTATTCTGCTTCTCACCTCTACTAAAAACCTGAGTATGAACAGATAGATAAATAGATAGATAGACAGACAGACAGACTAATAGACAATGCTCTTTATATAAAAATAGAGTGGAAAGGAAGAAATGCTAAAAGCAATGTAGAAAATAAGTAAATCTGATGCATCAAAATTTTGATGTTTACAGAGAAAACTGAAGATACGTGGTGAATCAACCCACTCATGATCTATGTCCATACCCTTATCCCAAAAGACTGCACCCAGTAGCTTCTCAGAATGAGTCTTCATGTTGTAAGGAAACAGTTAAGATTAAAGAACTCCTCTTGCTTTACATATTTTAAATTAATGAGGAAAACTTTTAGCTGCTTGCTGTGTAAGAGCTTTCTCAAAGACAATTAAAATAACAAAAAACAAAGATATTCAAACTAAAAATGTAGCTGACACATTGGGGATGAAAATAGCTTGCAAAGTCACACAGAGTTTGGCTATTTTGTTTGAAGTCAGAAAGATTAATTTTTTATAGATTTTGGCTTAAGCTTCAAACTCAAACATCTCAAAAGACAATTTCATTTAAAAATATTGAAGCTGGACTCATTAGAAAGTGTGCCTGATTTCAGTTTTATCTTTGGTTTCTAAGGAATTCAGCCTTACCTTTAGGTTTACCTCCTTATTTAATATTTTATATCACTAGTGGAAAAAATAAAAGGTGGGATAAAACACCATAGATTACTGACTTCAAAAAATCAAGGACAATTTAGACAAAGATGATTTTCCTCATAGACAAAGACAAACTGGTCACAAAAGGAGAAAATTAGGTGGGGTAGAAGGGAAATCAGCCTTCAGAGTGTCTGGTTTTAGTTTTCTGCATCTGTATTAAGTAATGCTGAGTTATTATCTGATGCACAAGTAAAGAAAAAGAATAGATTTGATGCAGAATCACAAATAATTTATTTGTGAAACAACTGTATTGATGGCATTTCACTGCTCTGAGATTAAATATTTTACAGTATAGTGCCCATACCCATACCAGTTATTTTATAAACATGGCCTTTAGTTCAGATTCCACTATACACAGGTCCAGTAATCCACTGCAGCAGCAGAGGTAACAGCCAATACCACTTAAACTCTGTTTAGCAGGAAGAATTCTTATGCACTTCTGCATAAGCACTTTGAGAAAGTCGTAATGCTGTCATTGTCCTGATCATAGAATCAAAAATGTTGTAAAAGGCCTCAAAGATCATCTAGTCCAACTGTCAACCCAACACCACCATGCCAACTAAGCCACATCCTGAAGTGCCATGCCTACATGTTTTTTGAACACCTGCAGGGATGGTGACGCCACCGTCTCCCTTAGGAAGCCTGTTCCAATGCTTGATCACTCTTTCAATAAAGGAATTTTTTCTAATATCCAATCTGAACTTTCTGTGACGCAATTTGAGACCATTTCCTCTTGTTCTACTGCCAGTTGTATGGGAGAAGAGACCAATCCCCATCTCACTAAAACCTCCTTTCAGGCAGTTGTAGAGAGTCATGTGCCACAGGGCTCTGGCTTTCAAGTTAGAGTTGAATGAATTCATTTTCTGTGCAATTATTTAGATAGCACCTTCATACTTCAAAGCGTCCATATGTGTTATAGCTCTCCTAGCAATTATTCTGAAGTGTAACCAAAATGGATTGCATGCTATGATTTCAATGTATTTCTTTATCTACTTTAAAATTTCATAGGTCCATGAAATCCACATCATCCCTCAGTTTTTCAAGTCCACCAGACCCTTAGTGGCCTTCTGCTGAACTCCTAGTTTGTTGATATCTCCCTTTTGCTGAGGCCCCACAGTGATAGCACCTTTGAATTAAGAATTTTTATATGTCTGATTTACTGAATTAATCTGCAGCTCCTTTACTGAGTTTCCTGTGTCCCCTGGACTTTGCTGACAAAACTGTGTATACTGGATGAACTGTGTCAGCAGGAACTCTTCAGCTGACATCATGTCCTCATTGACTGGAGGGATTCATTAACTGCATTGGTAAAGTTTGTTGATTGTTCCAGAAGACATTCTCAGATATCCATGGAAAACTGATGAGCAAGCTTCTTCTTGAGGAACTACTGTGACCACTGCCACAGAAAGTACTAATGTTTTCCTACAGGAAAACTGAAAAACTTTTTTTATCTTCTTTAGGCCAGTAAGAATTAAACTCAACATTCAAAACCAGGAAATAATTGGTTTGTTTACATGAGCTGGTACTGCCTGTTGCCCTTTCATTTGACAGCCCTGCTTGTAGTGGGCTCCTGCAGATTCTGAGATAGCAGTTTATTTTCTTCTCCTATTTGAGAGAATTGAAAATCTTTTGCCTTACTTATAACCATGACCTTTCACACCATACTGTTAAAAGCAAAGGAAGCATTTTTTTTTAAACAGAAAAACAGGCATTCCAGAAGACCTCAAATAAATTCAAGTTTGGGTCTGAACATTAGTCTCAAACACTAAACTAAATGAGACATATAAAAGCAAATTTTTTTCAGTGCTTGCTGTTAAAATTGCTCTTTCTGAATTAGTTAAATATTTGTTGACAAATGTAGAAGTAACCCTCTGGTCTGTTAGTTGGATGTTCTCATCTTCTGTGGCATATGGGATTTTGGGGTATTAGTTCCAGTGAATGTGTCATATTTTTTGAAAAGGTAATTAAATGATCAGGAGACAATGAGGACATCACTACTGTATTGTGATCACTACTGTGTCACTGCTGATCCAGTTCCCTGCAAGGCTGAAAACCAAACATGGGTATGTTTTCTGACTGAGTCAGTGCAGGCAAATAAAAAGAATTTAGGTCTCGGTGTTGAGTCATTAAGGTGACAATAGAGACATTATCTTATGAGGATTCTGAAATCTCCTTTTTCCAGTCTCTCTTCCCCCAAAATTTAGGAGTGCTTGGATAGTGAATTTTATATTAGTCTACTTTTGAAGAATACTTTTTATTACTTCAGGAAAATTAATAACAACAACAACCAACAAATAATAATAATAGTAATTATAACACAAACAATAATTCTATCACTTCTCTTTGAAGACTTTAGAACTGCAGGAAGAGTTTTTTAAACAAAAAGAATAGTTACCTAACCTCTCCAACTCTAGTTCCCTATTCCAACTACCTACAGATTTTTGAAGTTGCAGCCAATAAGGTATTTTCTTTGTTCACAGAGAACATCTTCCTTGATGGCAAGGAAGAGTCATCTTGGTCTGTGCAGGTTCCTTTTCATAGCTCTTGAAAATGTGGAAGCAAGTGCTAAAAAGGTCAGTCTAGTCTGTTCTTCAACTTCTGTAGAAGAAAGAGAAATCCAGCCTCAGGCTGGATTTTCTACTTAAGCTTCTGGAACAAATGAAAACATTAAAACAGTAGCAATACAATATTCACAAGGCAGAGACAACAGAGAAAAGAAGCGACCTAATGGAAAAAGAAGGAAAAGAAGGACAAAAAAAACCTTAAAGTTAGAATTGTAGAGATAGTACATTGAGTATTTGACCTGCTCTGTTGAAAAAGGATCTACTGAGACAAGAAAGATTACTGCCTGGCTGCATTCTGTGTGACCTACACTAGGTGATCCTGCTCTGGCAGAGGTATTGGACTTGATGATCTTTCAAGGTCCCTTCCAACCTCTAACATTATCTGATTCTGTGACTATTGTTAGGGATATTAGAGAGTTGTCACAGAATATTTTACCTAAATTCTCAAGTCCTCTTATAGTAGCTGGCAACTTTGTATTTATTTTTCAATCTAACTAGTATTAAAATGGTGGCATGAAATTAAAAATGCTAGAAGTGTGAAAGGAGAGGAAAGGAGTAGAAACAGCACTGCCACTAACATGATAGATATTTTGTAGAAGTGTTTTAAAGTAATGGAATGCAGACAACACACAATGAAATGGGAAAAAATAAAAAGTGAGTGAAAGTTAAATAAAATGAAATTGGAAATAATAAATATTTAAAGGCATAGGATTACACAAGAGCAAGTGTTTTGTCCAAGCAACAATTAATTTACCTGGTTGTGACAACACATTCTGTCTTAACACATTTATATCTGGTAAGACTGAGCCTGCCTAAAAACATAGCATTATCATGCTACTATCGCCCCAGGGTCTCAGAACTAGTCAGTAAAAATTCTTAGACTGTTATAGAGCATCACAGAGCTTCTATGCTATAACTTCAGAAACGTAAGTAAATCAGCAAGCTAACTTGTAAATTATACACTACTTCATGGCACATACTGAAAGCACATACACAAATCTAAATTAAATAATATTTCCACAATACCTTTAAGCTGTGGTTACCATTTTACTTATGGCAACTATACTGCATATGAGCAAAGGATCATTAAGGTAATGTCGTAACCAAGATTAAGATATTGACATTCCTACTAACTCATTACATAAGATCGTCAAATAATAGAATGGTTTGGGTTGGAAGATCATCTAGTTCCAACCCTCCTGCCATGGGTAGGGACACCTGCCACTATATCAAGTTGCTTAAGGCCTCTGACAACCTGGATTTGAACACTTCCAGGGAGGGAGCAGCTACAAATTCCTCGGTGTCACAGTTTAACACTGGCCTGGCAATTAAACCGAATAACAGATGCTCTCTATTAATCCCTCTCTCCTCCCTGATAAGGAAAGGAGAGAGAATAAGGGAAAGAGACTTATGGGTAGGAAACTAAACTACACAACTTTAATGAAACAGTAATGATAAAAAGGAAAAATCACTAAATATATACAAACATACAGGAAAATTTATACCATGTTCCTCCCCTCTTTACCCCAATAACTCTCACGTCACTACCGAGGCTGCAGGGCTGCCCTGGGAAGGTCCAGGCTGGACCCCTGGGGTCAGCAGCAGTCAGGAGCTGGAGGCAGGAACACACAGATTCAGGCTGGCACGGATCAGGACCACAGGCAGACGAACGGACGGAATCCTCCCAGGATGCCGAAGAAAACAGGGAACAGGCGAAGAAGGGAAGCAGGAAGAAGGGCAGCAGGGTGTTTGACCCTCGTGATCCCTCAGATTTATATTATGAGGTGTAAGGGATGGAATAGTCTGGTCAATTTTGGCCATCTATCTTGTCCATTCCTCCCTAAGGGAGGGCTTCAAGTGTGACCATTTTACTCCTTCTCTCCTTCTGGAGGGCAAAATGTTTCTCAGAGCTGAGCAGTGTCCTTGGCTCTGCATACAATTCTCCAGCAATAACTATAAAGATCGAGTGTTATCAGTCCTAGAAGCAGACACTCTCTGAGAAACTTGCTGTTAATTTCATCAAGTGCAGATACTTACAAGAGACTTAGCTGAAAGCAAAATACAAGACAGAAAATTACCTTTATTCTGGCCCAAACCAGGACACTTGGGCAACCTGTTCCAGTGACTCACCACCCTCCAATTAAAGAATCTCTTCCTTATATCTAACCTGAATCTTCTCTCTTCAAATTTGAAATGGTTTCCCCTTGTCCTCTTACTACACACCCATGCAAAAAGTGCTACCCCAAATTTCTTGAAAGGCCTCTTCAGATACTGGAAAGTCACTATAAAGTCACTTCTTTGTTCCATGCCTAACTTCTCTTTACTAGTACTATTAATTTAAATTTTGTGCAACACATGACACTTACATAATAGCTCAAGGGATCTGTATTTGAAGTTTCATTGCTTTGAACTCCTTTTAATAATAAAGGATTTTAGCATGGTTTTTAAAGCACACAGATAATGAAATTCTGAATACCTCTACAAAGTTAGAGATGCAAATTCAAACAGTGAACACAGTCCTGCAAATAAAACATCCTGAAGGTGTAAGGGACTCTGCCATGGAAATGAGCTTAGACACTGCTCCTAGCTCCAAGTAGAAATTTGGAATAAATAGGTATGCTTTATTTTGAACATGCCCATGCTATCAATCAGAGATACTTTAGTCATTAAATTAAAATAGATATTATCTGGAACTCAGTTTCTCACATGGATATTCCCCCAAAATATTTTTCAGCTGAATTTCACATGTGACATTGTAGAAAAGAATATTAGAAGACTCTATCTTAGGAAAAAATGGACATAAAAGAAGCAAGAAAGGAAAAAATTGGATACAAACTAGGGCTATCAATTCAAAATGCTATAGTAATGGTAAGTCATTTTTTTCTAATTCAGCTGGGTATAACTTCCATATGAGGTCTCCAGGGGTGCCTATCAGAAGAATGGGGATAAGAGGTGGATCTATGTATTCTCATAGATTAGGTATGGGTCCTCACGTTTCTGAGAAGCGTTGAAAGTATTCCCTTGGTCTTGGAAGCCTGTTTTAAGACCTCTGCTTCTAAATTACTTCTTATTTGGCCAAGCTGAGCCCACTAGCAATGTGAACTCATGTCACAGTGGACTGCATTCATTGCACAACACACTGTAGTACCTGATGATGGATTTCATCTCACCTAACTGTAACTGCTTAAAAAAATGAGTGTCTAGGGTAAATTAGATACCAAAGGCTCTTTGGAGACAATGTTGAGCAATGAGCACTTCTAAAGTCTGAGTGTGCCCAACTTAAGGAATGTCTAAGGCATTCTTATCTCTCCTCATTGTTTATAGATAGAACATAAATAACTAACTTAGACATCTACCTTATACATGGTGAATGATGGATGAGATTAATCACACTCTTAAGGAGAACCACCTTTCAGAGAACACCTGGCAAGAGAGCTTACTTCTCAGTTTCAATTATGTGGATAATTTTTTTTTCTGTTAACTGTGAGATAGTGTGCCTGTGGCCGAGTAAGGAAGATGAATGAAAGTGCTGAATGCATTTAGGCCTCTTTCAATGCAATTTAGTAGGATTTGAAAATAATGAGAGACAGCATAAAATAATCAATATGAAAAAAAAATGTCCATAAGACCAATAGCGATTGAAGAACAACAGCATGAGGATCTCTGTTCTGGGCAGTTTCAGAGAAAGATTTAGGCTTCCTATTGCTAAAAGTAACTCTTCCACTCTGCCGGTTGTACAAGTTCATTTAGAATCATAAAATCTTCATGGCTGGAAAGGACCTTCAAGATCATCAAGTCCAACCTTCAATCTTACACTACCTTAACCACTAAAACGTACCCCAAAGTGCCACATCTACCCATTGTTTTAATACCTCCACCACCTGCCTGGGTAACCTGTTCCAATGTTTCATCACTCTTTCGGTGGATAAATTTTTCCTAATACCTAATCTGAACCTCCTCTGGCTCGATCTGAGACCATTACCTCTTGTCTTATCACTAGTCACTAGGGATAAGAAGCTAACGCCCACCTCACTACAATCTCCTTTCAGATAGTTGTAGAGTGCACTTAAACTCTGCTGTAAAGATTCCTACTTTGCCAACATACATTTGTACAATGCAAACTACACAAAACAGCTGTTATGAAAATTTATGGGGTACACTAGCACTAGTCCTCAGGATAATCAGAAGAGCACTGATGCAGAAGAAAGGCATGCTGCATTAGTGATAATTCATGCTTGAAAAATGTATGTAAAATGGTACACTGGAGATGAATGCACTCTACTGGACTGTCTAAGAGTCATGCAAAAAAACAAGCCAAAAGGGAGTAAAAGACGTCTGATGCATTGGCTGTCATGTCATACTGAGGCTGTCATTTAGAACACTACATTCATGTTTTAACTATGGGTCAGACCTTCAGTGTGGAGATACAAATATGCTTCCACAGTAGTTTCAGTTCCTACTCCTTTATTGTGAATCTGAAGACCTCATAGCAGAAAGGTCTGATAAAATAGTGGCATAATGTAATTTTTAAGAAGTATAAAACTAATGCTTTTCTATGGCTACATTTGCAGTCTCTTTACATATTGGTCATTTTAATGACTTTGAAACTCTTTTTGTTGAGTATTTTAGGTTTATAACTTTGATAACAGGACATGTTTGGGTTTTGTTCACTTGTTTGTTTGACACATGCCAGACTATCAAAAACTAGAGTTCATGCTACAGGACCCTACAGCACACTGAGGCATTATTGCTAACCTAGGTAAATGAGCTGGCAACCAAGTGAAACTTTCTTCATTTATTTAAGAGAAAAACAATATAATAGGCAAAATCTGATATCAAGGTAAGGCAGCACACCCATTCACACTAATTATTGCCTGTTTGAGACCAACAGCATATTCAAGGTAGAGCAGTCATTTGTGGCTTAGCTCATAGTGTTTCCCAAAATTACAGAACACAGTTTTTTTAAAAACTGTGAAATGCCATCTGAGGAGAGCACACTATTCAATTGATTAAGAAAGGTACTAGATTTATGTATCCACATCCCTACATGCCCCAAAACAGAAAGATGACTGTTGTCAGTATTCAGGTGTAGAACTAGTTCCCCTTCTATAATGAGTAAATTTTCAAGCAATCAGAAAAAAATAAGTGTGTGCCTCATGTCTCTGAACCATTGCATGAGTAAAGTGAACAGCCAGATGCAAAAGTAAATATGCACTATTTCTCCAGCTGTTTCAAGATCAGACTAATTATCTGTCCAAAGAGAAATTGTTTGGAAAGGAAGACTGTTCTCTGATCTACAAGAATAGGGCTTATATAAATATCATCTTACTTCTCTCCAAGCCTTCTCCCTCTTTCAGGCATATGAGAATGCTGCAGGGAGTTCTGATGGCAACTTGGGGACACACAAACAAGTGTAATATAGCTCAGATATTTTTAGCTCATGATCTGCAAAACATACAGGGAACCAGAACCTCAGCTTCTCAAGATTAATAGAAGAAAAAACAACGAATACTTAGGGGTATATTTTTTGCCTATTATAAATGGAAGTAAATAAGTAAAAAAATAAATCATTACTCTTTTAAAATCTACTGTTTTTCAATATATGTGACAATAAGTGTAAAATAATTTCACAAATCTTACTGCATGCACAGGATTATAACCCCATTTAAATGTGGCAATGCCCATATTCCAGTTAAAATCATCATGCTATTATTGATATTTTTCTCTTTTGTTTCTTTTCTTTTTTCCTTAATCAGCACTTGCACCTTGGAAACAACATTGATCAATTAGAGATTGCAGTATACTTTTAAGGCTGCAGTAAATGTCCCTCTGAATTAAGACTGTGTGGCTCTTTAGAGATAAACATCACCTTAAAATAGCATTAAAAAAAACACCACATAAAATCTGAAAGCATGTTTTCTGGCTTGAGATAACAGAGCTCCCTTTTTAATTCAAGCAGTAAGAATAAACCCAGGGGGCATAGAGATCTGAATTTTTGTTTTGCCACCTACCTCTCTGCAAATGAATTTGTTAAGTGGGATGGATATCTGCTTACTTTGTAGATATTAGCTGAGCATGTTTCTATTAAAATATTGTACTCATGGAAGGTATTATTAGAACAGACACTAGAGGAGAGCCAGATGAATGCTGAGTGGTACTTAAAACAGGCTCGTGCTAAGAAAGTTTCCTTTATACTCACTTTTACAACCTTTGCTTCCTGCTATTATTTCTGAAAACTGTTAGGTAAATTTCCTGTCACTGGTGTTTGTCCTTAGTGAGCATCCCATGAATCAAAAAAAGCCCTCAAATTTCAACAGCACTCCTTCCAAGCTACAGCAGCAGGGTATCTTTCAAATGAATCTAACAGCGTAGCGAAGACGTTATGCTCATCTTCAAGGCAGGTACCAAGTCTAAAAGTGATTTCACAGGTGAAAGACAAGTTATCAACAGCATAACAGCTGTACAGGCATATATTCTTTGGAAATTATCTACTGTATTCTACAGAGTAAAAATAAAAGGAAAATCTATGAGGTCTGCCTCTGCAGCTAACTTCACATTTGGCTAGCACAAGTTACTGAATTATGCCTTGTACCTGTACTGAGAAATTGAATGAAAATGACCCTTGATTTTGCATCATTGTGTTGAAATGTATGACAAAGTGACTAACTCATGCTTCAAATCATTATACAGGAGATAAGAGTTACTCCCCAGAATGCCTGTAAAATTGTTAACTGTTAAATGTATCTTCAAAATACATGACCTGACTACTGAGTCTGTGTGCATCCCAACCCAACGTTTTCATTATCTTTTCAGTTCTTCCAAGCCCTAGAGAAAACATGTGCCTCAGCTTTCATGGTTCAAGTCATAAATTATATTAGCAATAGGAGACAAGTAATATGATACATGATTCCAGCAGCCAGTGCCATGAGCCAGATTTCATTTGACTGGATTTCTCTTCTTTTTTTCTGCTCAAGTTAAAATCCAGATAAAGAATGACATGAAAAAATGTCATTAGTTTCTGTGCTGACTTCATTTTATCTAAGTTGTGTTCAAAGGCTGTTTTTACAAAAGGAGCAGTAATTACCCTTAAAGCATGTTGAGACCAGAGATAAACAGAATGCCTTGTACAAGGATGAGTTTAATACAGGAGAAACAATTTCAAACTGAAGAACTGCTCCTTTATGTTTATTCACCAATGTTGCTTTTGCCATGGTAGGAAAACCATAAATACTATGCTCTTATTTGGAAAAACTTAAACTCTACTCTGGCTTCCAAACTCAGTCCTGAAGTTTAGATGGAACAATTTTGGTATCTATTATTTTGAAGTGGGAGTGTGTTTGTAGGGTAGAAAAAACTGAATAGGAAGATAAAGTGGTAAGCAAATGGTCTATACAGAGACTTTCATTGAACTGAGGAAAAAAAATAACAAAAAAACAGTTTATAAAGATAACAGTACAGCTTGTGTATGTGACTATGAACTTATGAATGAACATTGAGGAACTCACTCTAAACCTCTGAAATTACCTAATATAGATTAATAATGTTCTCAGGTTTCTGCTTTGGAGATCAGGAGACAAGATTATCTAGGCGCACTAGAAGGTATTTCAAAAATGTATTGCTGTGCCATACATCCAGTTTTCAGCGGAAAGAAGACTACATTGTGCCATCATTATAAACATAAGAACCGTAAAAGTGAAACCAGCATCAGTCTGTTTGCTAAGTGGGGCAAGAAGAAGACTCCTCTCTGCATCACCATTCTTCACACTTATGTTGAGCTACTCAATGCATTTTTTTTACAAAAAGGTAAAAAGTCAGTAAAATTCAGTAGATATGTAGATGCTTATGAGACTGCCCACTCTCTCATTCTTCTTTGAAATTGGCCTCCCCACAAAGAAAATTTTACAAAATGCATTACAGAAATGGAGCTTTGCTAGAAATTCAATAGAAAAGACAGGAATTAGAGGACTGGAATTTACAAGAGCAACAGGTGTCACAGAAGCACAATGCTCAAAAATGACATTTGCCTAAAGCTAGGCTTATGGATGATAGTCCTGCCACAGATGGAAAAGTGTCATGTTGTAGGTGACTCAATGGCACTCATCTCTTTGGTTGGAATTCTTTGTCCTTTGCTTTCTTTTCAATGTCTGTCTGCATTAAATGCATCTGTGATCTCCTACCATCTCCTTTCTTCTGCTGTTTCTCATTTGGCTTTCCACTGATCTCCTATTCATTATCTTCCTTGTGTATTCTTTGTGTATTTTACCAACAGATTGCATCAAAGCAGTTCAGTCATCTCCTTTCTAAAGCATTTACTGCACTTGAACTTATCATTGACTTAATATTAACTCATGTTACACAGCATCAACATTAAGTATTAAAAGCAACGCACCATGCAGATGACAAATTTTTCTTGAGAATTTTTAAAGTAATATAATATAAAAAAAAAAAAAAGTAAAATAAATTTTAAACAGGCTCAAGGAACCAAGTAGGGAACAAGATAGACCTAAAAGGTCCTGAAAGCCTGAGAGATTTAGTGAATAAATAAGCACCTAACCTAACCTCGAACGGTGTGCACTAAGTGTGGACACTGTTTTCTAAAATTTTTATGAAGTTCACAAGGTTCATAAAACAAGGCCGTTTAATTAGTAATAGCTTCTCACTGTGAACTGTCAAATACTGTATCTAAAAATCAGCATTTGCAGCTTACACAGCAACATAAACAGATCTGGTTTTTCTTTGAAAGGTAAAGTTCTAATAATCATTCAGGGACACTGCCCAGGAGGAACTTCTGCAGTCAGGAAGCCTTAACACAGGAATGCAAAACACTAATTTGGAAGGGTAAATGTGTTTTCAGAACACTGAGCTAAGTTGCTGTAGATGGTATGAGAAAACCTTAGCCTGTAAGATGGGCAGAACTGGGATTTTGCTTTTCTGAGAATTCTAAATTAGGAATATCTTAATAAAAAGTGCTGGAATAGAAAAGAAGTGTACTTTGCAGTCTTTCTTTTGACAAGTAATAAATACAGCCCAGTTTACTTGTTCAAGAATTTTTAAATTAATTGTTTCAGTCACACCTATTAAGACTGTCTGAAGCCCAGCTGTTCCTTTAAACCCTGGAGAATGAAGAAAAATAATTATTCTCTACATTTTCAATATTCAGAGATTTGGGTATGTGGGGTTTAGATCCAAATCCCAATTGCCTTCATTTGCAAATCAAAATACCTCAGACCTTCAATACTTTCTTGTTTAAACACAAAATGTCTGTAATTGACTTTCAGGTTTTGGTTTTGTATTTTTTTCCCAAAGGGGAAACTTTTTGGAACAGTGCCACAATAGATCTGTAATAAACACCAGAATAGAAAAATAAAATATTGTGTTATTTTGACAGAACTCACAATGACTCCTGAAAGAGGCATGCATTCATTTCACTCTGCAGATCATGAAATAGGTCTATGAAAACAGAAAACCACTATGTGTATAAATGGAAACCCTTATGTGACCTGCAGTAGCTCTACTCATGTCAATAATTAAATCAAATTCTGATTTCATATCAAGGAAGAGCTTAAAACAGTCTCCTGGCTATCTGCTCCTGATCCTAACTATTGTTAGTTGCCTGCTTGTGGAAAGGCTGTTTTGGATCTAATTCAGCAGCGCTGTCTGATATTTAAGCTTCTCAAATTAAATTGGGTGTTTCTATTCCACAATGAGCTATTTTTATAGAGAGCTCAAGGATTTTTTTGTTATTTAGTCTCCAAAAATCATCTCCTTTATAATTTTTTTCTTTCTTCTTATTTTCCTCTTAATTCTGTTCTTATCTATTTTATACAATTTTGTTCTCTATCAAAGAATTGCCAGTGCAGCTTACTTGATGATCAAATGGACTGGATGCTCTAATTCATCTTTATCATCTTTCTTTTCACTTGGATCATAAATCACATCTTCATTCATAAGTATACTTAGATCAACACCCAAAAGGTTATAGAATTAGTCTAGCAGATACAAACTTCCTTTATGCTTTTCTCAGCAAAGATTATTTTTCCCCCTGAAAGAGGTTTGACTGCTATCAGCAATTTAATCAGAAACCAAGACATAAAAATAACCTATTTTCTTATTTATTTAGGAAGAACTCTGTGCAGAAACTCTAAGCAGACTGCACAGGGAAATAAGAGTTTTTAGATGGGCTGTTTCTTCAAAGAAAACAGTATAGGGAGTTTTGCACATTGCATGCTGGAGCCTCAAAAATGTTTTTTCCCCATAAAACAAAAGCTAGATAACATAATTATTGTAAAATTACAGTTTCATGTCTGGAGATAAGACTTGTTTCTGTTCTCAGCTCTGCCTCTGATTGTATCTCGCTTTCTTGATGCATAAAATGACAAAAGCAGTGTTTACACTTATTTATAGCTCTCTTTGAAATCTAAGAAAGAAAATAGGCATGTAAATGTCAAGTATATTTGACTGCATATCTTCTAGGTGTCACAGCTCTGTTGTCAAAATAGTATTCTGGAGGCATCTACAGACAAAGGAAAAGAGTACAAGCGAGGAAGGAAATTCTCTTTACTCCACAAGTCTTTGTGATGTAGTTAGAGTAGACATGAGGACAGAGACCTGAAATAGGGACCGTTGTTCTTCTGCTAGGGCAAGAGCTAAAACAGTAAATATTTTCACAGTGTATACTATGTTTTCAAAAGGGAAGATAAGTAAAACAAATCTTTGCAAATTATATTGACAGCTAAAACATATGAATAGTTGACTCTCCTAAGGTACAGGTTAAAATGCATTTCTGATGCCAACATTTCTCACTGACCTGAAAAATTTCCATTCTTTTGTTCACAGAAATAGCTTGAAACAGCAAGGAGGAGATTTTTTTCTTTCAAATGCAGCTCCCAGTGCATATACTTACTTTAGAAGGTTGTATGTGCCTCAGAGCTTGATTCTTCTTTACTTTTTTTGGTAGCTGTTCAAATAAAAGCTCTTACCTCCACATACAAACTTCTTCTTTCCTCTGCCACCAGACTTCTGCAGCTGTTACAGACCAAACTGTTTCTTTCTGTGGCTTTATCAGAGTGCAAGACCCTTAAAGGCATTGAACTTTGCCTTCCCTTCATACACATTCACTTACCACCCACCTAGTCAGTCAATCCAAAGTAGGATTTTATTCAGCTTTCTAAATTAAAACTGCTTCGTTTGAACAACAGATCTTATAACATTACGCAGTAAGGGTGAAAACATCTCTCTGCTTTCTTCCTAGAGCTCACACCAGAGAAGCAAACTAAACAGTGGTATAAATAAGGAGTTCTGCAGATGGTCAGGGAATTAGTCAAACAACTAACAGGAGAGTAGAAATGGAGTTAGGGCTTCATCTTGGCCCTTGGGAGTCTCTGTATACTGCAGAATCGTAGTGTCCAGCTCTTGCTGTAGAGAATACTGCAGTATGTGTGGCTTTATACTGCACAATATTACTTCCAGCCTGTCAGTATTATCGAAGTTTTGAATTAAAATGAAACCCAGCTGACACAGACCAGACCTCCTTGTTGATTAGGGAATATTTTCTACAACTCTCCTTTAGAACTCTTCAGTGATGGCTTTTCTGTCTCACAGATGTGAGCTGACAAAGCTACAGATAAGGCCTCTAGTTTAAAAACAAATAGATAAATTTTAGAAACTATTAAAAAGTCAGAAATTGGGATTTCTCACATTTAAAAAAACCCAAAAAACATAAGGAGAAAATGTTCTTAGGCGGTAGAAAAGATCAGTGAAGAGCATCACCTTTGCTACACACCAGCTGGCATTCAGCTTTGCTTTCTTATCTGTTCTTTTCATTTGTTTACTACCTTTGCTGGTGGGTATTAATTTTTTACCTGCAGAATTAAATCATTCTTCAGGCTTCTTTTAGAGAGAAATAATAGATACACTGACTTAGCTATGCACAGTGCTTCAGTAATTTCTTTAAGGAGCTAAGCACCATTAATTATCATTTGTTTTGTACCCATCTTCTCCTTGGAGTTCCAAGTTTCTATTTAGCATTCCAGTTATCCTTTGTGGAATCTCTCTGTTTTCATGTGCAAACAGATATGAATCATTTGGCAAGGCCATTAGCATGTGAGGACAAGGAATACAGATTACTTTTGTAAAGCTAGAAATGGTTACAGGGAAAGAAACACAAAGCCCCAGTCCAAATTAGATGTCTAAATCTGGTTTACAATGAAGTAAATTCTGAATCCTCTAACAGACAGTGAACTGACTGGCACCACTAGAGTAGAGAATTCATCTCCTCCAGAGATAGTTATCTAAAGTATCAGCCTTAGAATGACTCACCTTTTGAAGGCATTTATTGTTCGGTTATAAAAGGAACCCTTCATTCCCAGGCTACTCACAGATGTTTCACTCTAGATATCTTAAGGTAGGTGAATCTCTTCTTACATGTAAGAAACATGAATGTCATTTCTGCAGAACTGTCAAACGTGCAATACTGCATAAATCAAACTGGTAGCAAATCTATATAGCTTTAATAATGTTGTTCCTCATACATCATTCCCAGTTAAGGAGTTTTATAAAGGTTGTTTAAAAAACAGAAGGCTTTGAAAGAATGGCGAGGGGGCTGGACTGTCTGACACACAAAGGAATGTCTGTGAACTTGAGACTCATCAGCCACATGCATTATTGGTCCTTTAAATGTTACAAAGTCATGGAATCCACTAAATTACTCAGGCTAAACATTCTGTGAAATCAGGGAGCTAAAATCAACTGCAGGGGGCTCTGATTATCTGAAAACATATCTAATAATCTACCAGTGCTAATGGCACAGTTCAGTGTGACTTCTGACACTTATATGCAACAATATATAAATTTAATGCAGTCACCTCCATGAAATTGACCCTCTTACCCCTCTTATCAACTTGGACCCCGTTTCAGATTGTGACTTCATTTGCCTTTGGGACTGGAATCATGTCTTTTAGATTTATCTTAAGCAGACCAATTTTTCTGAAGATATGAGTCGGCTTAACATCATAGAGTGAAGATCTGCCTCAGTTTCAGCTGAGCAGCTCTCTCTATTGCTTTTCCCTGTAGAAAAATTACTCATCTTTTTTCCAACAGAAAGCCAAAATTCCCATGTTGAATTAATGACATTTAATGCAGAAATCTATTTCTTATGGGCCCCTGATTAGACCTCTGTAAGTACCCTGTGAAAGCAAAATCATTTGCCTTGCTCATACAGATCTCTCTAACACCTTACACGATCTTCTTTGCTGAGTCAGGCCATATGTTCTCTTATGAGGAAAATCTAAAACTCATGCCCACAAAACTCAGTTAACAATATCTATCATCTACTTTGTTTAGGAATACCTTTTTCACCACAAGAACAGTCAAGCATTGATGTCCACTAGATTCACTGGTCACCAGGAGCCCAGACACACAAATCAAGAAGTGCAGAGAGTAAATCCTGACAACTCAAACAGCTAATACAGAAAAGAGAAGCCAAACACTGTCAACTCATAGAAGATGTAAAACCAAAACTATAAAGCTGATAAATTGTGAGCCATGAGATGTGAAGAAGATTTGACAGCTGGCATCCATTGTCCTCCAGGCCACTGAATGGAATCCTGCACAGACAGCCTGCATACAAGCACCCCATGCATAGGTGTATAGGGGTAAGAGAGCATGAATGTGAATGAATGAAATAAATTTTGCTTAAAAATAAAACTACCTTATCCTGTAAAGCCTGGAACTGAGATCTGCTATATTTCTGGTTTTCTTACAGCAAGACAGACCGAGACTCCTCAGATACAGAACAGCAACATGCAGGCAGGGGCTGGGAGTGCTCATGCGTTTTATTCTCGGTACACAGAGGACTGTCCACACTGTGCTTTGATGAACTGTGATTCTGTATAGGAAGGAAAAAAGTAACATTTTTGTTTGTTCTTTATACCATTGCTCCCAGAAACTTCTCAGAACTCTGTTCTGTTTGGTCATTTAAATTGTTTTCTTTTATTATTTTTAGTATGAAACTCCCTCAAACTACAGGAGTTTAAATTTCTGAGCATTGAAATTTATCAGTTCAGGCAATTAGTCTATCCAAGTAATTTTGTACTCTACTTTCTTCTACTGTCATTGACTACTATGTGTCTCTGGTTTTTAATATCAGGAAATTTTATCTCTCTACTGCACACCTCCTCCTGGTCATTGCTTTGCAAAATTAACAGAATTTTTTATTGCTTGTCTGTATTCATTCATACTCTCTGACCATTTATTTAAAGCCTTTTCCCTTTTTTGGTGTTCCAAACCAGCTGGTTATCACTGTGATGTATCCAACCAACTTTGTAAGCGTACTTCAAAAAGAGCATTCTCGCACCCAAAATTTGGAAGTGGGTAATAACATTTCATTTGCCATCTCTAATGGGAATTGCTTAGCTAACAGACTGTGTAGTACTTTGAAAATGAAGTTGTAAATTAAGACATGAACATATTATGTCTATGAATTTTTGTTACCTTTTTTTTCCTTTTTTTTTTTTTTTTTTTTTTTTTTCTTAAATAAAAATCAAATACTGGCTATAAATTGATTTTTCCAGAAACATACTTAATTAAATTACTGCTTAGGGAATAGTACCCTAGGGACTGTAATTGATTAATGTTTCTGGTTATTCACACTGCAGATTTTCAGCTTAAATGTCCACTGTTACTTACTTAACTCATTTTTAAAATGTAGATGACATATAAGACTCTACATTCCATTGGTTCCACTGTTAGTTTGCAAAGGTACCTATACAAAGATATGCCTTTTTTCAACAAGTATCAACCTATGCCCTTAAAATAATCCCTTTTTGGTGATAAAAAAACAAACAAACAAAATTCTAAATGAAAGCACAATTTAGACTAACCTTCCCATCATTCAGTGGCTGGTAAAGTCAGCCAAGGGAAGTCATTGAGGGAAGCTGCTCTGGAGCCAGCCCACCCAGAGTTGAGCTGCAGGTCTCAGTACACAGGGACTTTTCCTCAGGCAGGGAAACATCAGGGCAGTGGAGACCCTCCAGGAGCCCACAGCACTCACAGGAGACTCTGAGAAGCTCCAGGTATTGCCAGGGCTATAGCACCCACCAAGAGGTGCCATCAGTTGGTGGTCATCACCCTCTCAGAAGGAGCTTAGCTACGGTATCCACCTGTCAGAAAGCTCTGTCTTCTGCTTGGTGGAAGCCAAAGCCACTCTTGTCACTTCTGATCTTCCTGGAAACTTCCTCGAAGATTGGTTACAGAGGAAGGAAGGAAGGAAGGAGCGAAGGAAGAGCTACTCGTTCTATTTACTTTGCAACTATCTTTTGTAGATTGTGGAAAGAGGGAGATAAAAAATCATAGAATGAATCGTAGAAGAATCGTAGAGAATCGTAGAATGGTTGGAGTTGGAAGGGACCTTGAAGATCATTGAAGATCATCTAACTAGACATAGACCTATTCAAAAACAAAATAATGCCCTTGAACCTTGGTCTCTTCTTTTGAGTTAAGCAGTATGGATAGAATTCTACAGCAGACGTGGTTTTTTTCCTCTTGTACACCATCTAATAACAACATCCTAGCAAAACTTCTCTTTGAATTCCATCACAATCCCTCCTCACGTCAAACATTAGGCCAAGTAGAACACATCTTTAGTTTCACATTAGAAAGACTCCACTCTGGTGAGCTGTACTTTAAATCACACTGTAATTTAAAAAAAATAGTGCCACACATCAGAAGTGATTTCTATGTTTACAGTTGCGGCCCAGAGAAAAGTGCAATGCTCAACCAAGTCCTATACAGTGTGAATGTGTCCATCCTGTGTTGAAGAGGAAGGGGAAATGCTTTTTGGCATACTCAGTGATGGAGACCTTCCAGAATGGGGCAGTAATGCACTGATCATTCTTCCTAGCAGGAAGGGACACTTACCCAACTGCTAAAAGGGCACTGGTGGTATGTATTTGAGGATGCATTTTTTTATAATTATTTTTTTTCTACTTCATCATTATATAATTATTATTTCTGGTAACAGCTTTGCAGATTCCTTAGAAATCACTAACAATCTAGAAAACCTCAAGGTCACTTTTTCTTGTCAGAAATGAGATGCAAAGTAGCAGAAGAGCCCTTGGCAGAACAGGGAGAAAAGTGATGGGCTTCACCTTGTAACTCTGCCTTATGAGAGGCCAGGTATTGTCTCCATGTGCAAGAAGCACTTAGGGTGCTTCACAGAATAGAGTGACAAGCTGGGACCACCACATGCAGGGTCTCAGGCTGGGAGAAGTCATGCAGCACAGTATGGCAAGTGGGATGTATATGGGCTTATATCTGTGATGGATGCTAAGATGTGAGATCCACGTGTCTAATTCTCACCCCAGTGCATAAAACTGATGCAAGTCTAATTACACAACAGATTTTGAAATGTTTAAGAAACGTAACCTTAAATTA
Organism: Florisuga fusca; assembly: GCA_038090715.1. NCBI lineage: Eukaryota > Metazoa > Chordata > Aves > Apodiformes > Trochilidae > Florisuga > Florisuga fusca. The sequence continues at coordinate 46,785,878 of JAAWXA010000003.1, read as the reverse complement.
AATGAAGAAGGCATTTTTAAGACACACTGTTTTGACATCACATATAGAGGGATCATAGGTTGACCTTGTTTCCTGAGAATTTGTGATTTAATACTACTTACTCCCAAGAAAGTGTGTTTACTTTATTAGCACTATTCTGTAGCCACCTGTGAGTTACTGATTATGTGGGATATGAAAAAAACCAAAAGGTAACTTTGGGAAAACATGGTAACAAAAAAATGTCACTGAAGGACTATTGTGTATTCCCTTTGGAAACATTCATTTAAGGCAATAACACTTCTTCAGGAGTGAGCAGTGCTTTTCTAATTGCTTGTATTATCTCATTACGGGCGTTTCACAATAGGTAGCAGATAGATTGTAATTGGCAAATCTCTAAAGACTCCAGACAGAAGCATAAACACACAAGGAAATTTTAGTGATTAACTTCCAAGCCTTTAATAAAAATAGTTAAGACCTGATTTAAAAGCCTCCCCTTTTATGGTAATAGCCTATTTGTCAGATGTTATTATAAAGTGATGATAGTCATTGTGGAGTAAAATGCTTTGCATTTAGCACTAAATGCTGGTTATTTTTTTTTATTTTTCCCCAGATGTTTATATCATGGGAAGAAGTGGAGAGATTGGTTGGAAGACCAATTTAACTTCAAATGACATCATGCTATAAAATAAATTTTCCAAAAGTATACTTCTTTAGCTTTAAAAGTGAAGGTATTGCATGTTAATGAATCATAAATATAAGTAAGTGACAACATTATATAATTCTTAAAATGAAAAAGAGTCATATTAATTTTAAATAAATACTTAAATAATCCCTCCACAGGTATACCCTTGTCATGGGAGAGGAGCTTGCATGCTCTTGTGAGGTTGTAAGCTCTGCTGGCAGTGGCATATGCCTCCAATAGGGTCTCCCATGCCAGACACGTCACGACTGAAGGGTCACTGTCCATGGGCAGGATGGGCTCAGTAGGAGCCTAGGAGATGGACAACTCTAACTCCAAACCCAGGCAGATGGAGCTTGTTTATCCCTGTAAGGTCATCCATCTAAGAGAAGGATACTCTAGCTAAACCCACGTCCTGAGGACTTCGCTGTCACTGTCCAAGCTTGCTAGGCCCTGGCAGGTGAACCTTAGGAGCAAAGGGTGGGGCCAGTTCCACATATATTGCCTGTCCCACATTGGCCTTATCAGCCACCAGCACGCTTGTAGCAAGTGTGGGGAGAGCCCTTCTTAAATCTTCATTCATGAAGCCAAGCCATGATGATGATGATGATGCTGATGATGATGATGATGATGATGATGATGATGACGATGACTTAAATAATATGGAACACATTTAAGACTTTTCCTGTGAGTGGAAACATCCTTTTCCTTTTGACTGAAGTGGGAATTTCGTATATGAATATCTTTATCTATAAATTCTAACTCTTTGGTACGCTATATCATTAAAGGTATATTTAAATCTTAATTAATTATTATAAATTATATTGAGATATATTTAACTGTGGTGCCATAAAAACAAGCCAAGAATTACAAAACTTTAACATCTTGATAGAGCGCAGAAAAAAAATCAAGTATTCAAGTTATCCAAATTATTTTCACATTTATATTAGTGTTCAGTCAAAGCAAGTCTGCAAGACTCATTTAGATATCTCATTCATAGATATCAGAACTTGAACAAGAAGAATCTTCTTTTCACAAATATCAAAAGAGATCAGATTCTGCCTCTTCAAATATTTTCTGGGTATCTTCTGTGGAGTTTTATTGCATCACTGTCAGTGAATCAGATCTTGTACTCTGTTTACATCATAGAAATCTGATCACTAGAGAGTATGCATTGGAGGAAAATTACTGCTAGCTCTCTATAAGGGGGTAATGTCATAGTATTTAAAATCACTGCTATTTTTTCCCATAAATTTACATATAATTAGACAGACCATAATCTAAATATTATGAAAAAGACAAACCTAAAAATTTAGTATTAGAACACAGGAACTATAATACTTCTTTATTTACCTTTAATTTATTTACAAATAATTCTTGTATATGATCTTTATGTTAACCAGCAAATAAATCAGTGCGATAGCAATAACTGGTTTGGAAGGAACTAGAAATTATGTTTTCTTTAATCAGCTGTCATTTTATGAATAGCATGGATACTTGATATTCAGTGCATGTAATGCAATAGAGAACTCAAATAATTTACTCAGTGCAAGACAAATATTTATTTAGCTTCCAAAAATCCTTACCTACAATTATCGGTATGAAGTATGTCCAATTTCCTGTGAAAAGTACAATATATTTTCTGTATGAATGACAAGGTATGCACCTGATTGACATGCAAAAAATGACTGTGATCCTGGTGCAGAAGTAATAAACTGGAAAATACTTGTAAAAAGAAAGATATTGAAGCATGGTTAAAAATCAGCACAGGTCCCCTCTTATAATATTTTGTAGCCAGGATCCTCTGTGTAAAAATGGGTTTTTTTATTTGATAAAATACTTCAGAAGTATATTAAATTTATTCCCCTTCTCACTAAAATTTCTCAAGAATTTACTAGCTGATACTGATCCAAAATGCAAAGCTCTATTAAAATGAAATAAAATGCTTAATGGTTTGATTACTATGAAAGGTACTGGCTCATCCTTTTTAGCATATTATCGAGTTTTCATATCGAGTTATTTCTGATTTTATCTTTAGGAGTTTGCAGTAACAGATTAGTTTGCTACCAAGGAATAGACACACACAAATGCCAATTATGTCCACCATGAAATCCTAAGCCAAGAGAGGCTACATAGGCTTGTGTCCATCTTGCTTATGGCTAGTACCATCTGTAGCAGGTTGGCTACATCAAGATCTCAGGGCTCCTGGCTTCAAGCTGTGTTTTTGTTCCCAGGAGACAATATTGGGTGAGAAAGACTGCATATAGTATTCCATTCTAAGTGTTTGGGAAAAAATGAGGACTGTGCTGCAGCCCAAAAGAGCTGTTTTCTGAAAATACAAAGATGTGGATGTATTGCATAACCAACACATTCCCTGTAAGGTATATGGTGGCATTTGAAGGTGCAGACTTCTGGTATGGTATTAAAGGGTAAAGGATGCAAAATGTGAGGCAATCTCATCCATACTTCTTACCTGAGATGGGTCATCAGGAGATGGGAAGATTCTTCTAAATTGCCTTTTGCATGCAATGCTCTTCACTGAATAGATATGGGTCCCATGACTGTAACTTAGCTGGTTTAATTCACCCTGTCTATCTAGGTAGTTATAACTGAGGCACTTAAATGATATTAAGCAGCTTCCTTGAAGCATCAGTCTGATTATTGGACTATTTCCTGAATGCTACCCTTTAATCTAACTGTAACCAGAAGTGTCTCAAAAAACATGGGATGTCTGGAATACTATTAATTTATATTAAGTACTTAATGGAAATAGAGCAATTTGAAAATCTGCCTTTAACTCATAAGAGGTCTGCCACAGTTTCATTAACTACAGCATGCTGATAACATTACCCAATTACTCACTGCATCCAAATATCGCAAGGATTGCAATATTCCCCAACTGAGAAAAGCATTATTTTTCAGGAAACTCTTCAGACTGATGTTTAAAACTTTCCCTGACTGAAGGTCACTGACATATAACAAACTGCTATCAGGACGTAACTCTGATGTTTCCATGTACTTAATATGAAAGATTATTTTGTACATAAAGCAGCATCTGGATTTCTTCTTTAAGCTAGATGAAAATATAAACACAAACTCATATCTGTATATAACCTCTGTTAGTGAATTAAATACTGTTATATTAAAAGTAGAGGACTCCTATGCTTCCAAAATTCTCAGCATCCAAATATTAGATTCAAATTTTGGCAAAGATGTCAAATACAAAGATGATTAGTTCTGGAAATATAAACAAGCATATTGTTAATTTCTTTTAATGTTATAATATCTACAGGGAAATTTCCCAATTTATTTTTTCTCTCTTGACACACTGTATGTGTTGTGTGAATTGGTTTTGATTGAAACAATAAAAGGTACAACTTTTCTTCTGGAATAAATTAATTAATTCACCATACTTCCTGAAGAAAAGCAAATTGCAATATAGAGTTGCATTTATTGTCTCAAGAAACCTGGTAACAGGTCAAATACAACTCCCACTAGAATTGTGGAAAAAAAATTAGAAAAAAGAAATTTGCATGTGCTGCAGAGATTTTCAAAGCGGAAAATAAAAAAAAGCAACTAATGACTGTTCAAAAGGCAGGCTCAGGCAGTTTTTACTTACACATTCACTATTGTTAATATTGCAGCCACAATATAGTGGTTCATTGTTTTGTAGTACTTGATTTAGTGTCAGTACATAAATCCCACTATCATCATAGCATTTCTAACATTTTAACTGAATTTAACAGTGCTGCAGAGTGCATTGGAAAGCTTGAGAAAGGTGATGCACACTGCACTAAGACCATAATATATTTGTTAGATAGCATTTTGTTTTACATTTGGGAATGAAAGTTGTACCACCATTTACAACTATTACTGTATTTCTCATGTTAGACTGAAATGGTAATAACACTTTTTCAAGATTCTGAAGTTGCAGCCTGAAATATACAGTTTTTCTCAACTTCCTCTCATCCTTTTAGAACTTTTAATTTTCTGTGAAGGCAGAAGCTACCACTGAGATTCAAATACTTCATAATTACAGACACTCTCATGTCCTTTCCAGGCAATCTCAGACCATTTGCAATTTATTCCCATGGCTCACACCAAAGATTCTACATCAAGTTCGCATATAAAAACTGAAAAAACTCTCAGTGTAGTAATAGTTTTTGTCAGTATTATACTACATACTCCACTTTCCCTGCATCACTGAGACCAACCTTCTAAACAGCCCTCAACAATCCAACATTGATGTCCAAAGGGATCCCTTTTAAAAACTTAATTTAATTCTGTCAAATGTTTTTGAATCATATTGCCTGTTGGGATATAGGTTTATTCACTTAGATAAGTTAACTATTACACTTGGGGAAAAAATATAAATTGGTTTTGCTACACTGACTAAGAAGCCAACTGAAAAGACTGAGGCTGCTTTTCCTGCTGTAAGATATTTACCCTCTTAAAATTAAACACTCAAATTTAGCCCTCACAACTGAATAGCTTTCCATGTTAAGCAATGTACAGCATGAAAAAAGCCACAAACTTACTGCTCCAGCAGTCTCTAAGTTCTATTTGGTCTTTTTGCTTTCTTGTTCACTGTGTATCTGTGTCACTGTTGTGATCCCTTCAATACAGAGAAACAATGAGATCTCAGAAGGTGATGGATTTTAGTCCATACTCTCATGGCTTGAATTCTAAGTGATAATCTAAAAATATATCATTGATTCACTGAGACCTGTGTCCATTTTACAATTGTTAGCCAGTAGCAACAAGATTGTACTTTAGAAATAATATTATGCTTCACTATGCTTTCAGCAGCCATAAATCCAAGATACTTGAGTCTCCTAAGTGCAGTAGAATCACATATTTCATTCCTCTGATAACATTAAACTTAAAGTTATGTTGTTATAATCAGAAGTATTCATCATTTATCAGCATATATCATCATTTCAGAAGCAGTGATTTCCAAAAATCATATTATAAGAATATATTATTTTTATTATTTTCTATGAAATCATATTGCGCCTGAATACTTTGCAAACACAATAAAATTTATCTTGGCATCACATGCATCTTTTGTCCCAACAAATATCTAAACGCTACCTAAAAGCCCAATTTTTAATTTTTTTTAAAGAATACAAACTGAACTTCAGGCTGGACATTGAATTAACACTGACTTAAGATCAAAAATTGTGGCTCTTCCTTGCACAGAAAATAGATGTATGTTTTTATCTTCCCTATCTTATTTGCAACATGTACTACTAATAAAATCTTTTCTCATCAGAAAGAAGAAATTTGGATTTAAAGGTGTTCTGAGACCTTTAAAAGGTTCTGAAGCCCTTGCTTCGTACCAGTGGATAATGAGAAATTGAACCTCAGCTAAATTCTGATTTATTAATTATTAAAAAAAGCTGCCTTCCCAATGCTTTTCAGCCCCCTGGATACAGATAACCATGGTTGCTTCTACACTGTGGGATTCCCTACAGTGCAAATACACATCCTAACTCTATCTCTTACCGTGTTCTGATTTCCACTGGAAAGAACCCCTGCATGGGTAGACTGAGATTGACAGTGCTCTCCAGATGTTTTCCTGATCTGGAAGAAGAAGCATGCTATGGAATATGAACACCATGCAGTCTAATTTCAGTCATTAGTACAAAGTGAAGTCCCAGTTATATGCAGAAGACACTCAGTGCTACCTGATCTTCACTACATCTGATTACTATAACTGTAGTATCAGAGTGCTGGTCTCAGCCAGACGATGCCAATGACATTTAAGAAACAGTGAGACCATCAATGTTTCAGTATTCTCAGCTGAGATAGAATGCTTGAGCCCATCAGACCTGCCCTGCAGTAGCGAGTTTATTCTCATAGAATTAATAATCAAGTGCAGTGCCTCTAAGTGCTTTGTGTAAGTAGGCTAGGAACTTCAGCATGAAAAAAAATGTGGGGAAAAAAGGATGGTGGCGTAATAAGAGTCAATAAAGTCATGAATGGTGAGAAGATGTAAGCAGTGATTCATCTTCCATTATTTTTTTAAAGAAGGCACCACAGGCTATCAAACAAAACTAGGTGTGACAATCAAAAGAGGAAAAGGTGGATAACACTCTGTAATCAATCTATGGAAGTCCCTGCCACAGGACATTGCAAATGCTAAATGTTTTTTTTTTTTATTCAAGTGGCAACTGTATAAGTTCATGGAAGAAATTTTCATCAGCGGTTATTAACTGCAAGCACATCAGCATTTCTAGTTCAGAAATTCCTTGTGCTGCAAGTTTCTAAAGACTGCAAGAGTATGCTGAAAAAAATTAACCATGTTTTTTCCATCTCTATAGACTTTTCTAATATTAGACAGACAATGCAGGATCTTTTGGCAGGACTTCCCACAGTCATTCTATTTTCATGTCTTTATTATGAAAAAAATCCATAACCATGACCACAAATCTTTGAGTTCTGTGTTAGAGAAACAATGCTAATGGATGAATTTGTGCAGTAGATAGTCCCCTTTACTTGTCATTTTCTCATGTCCTGTCTTTGGGCTCATTGCCTATGTATTTCTGTGAAGAGCAATCAGGAGTCAGAGTTAAGAAATAAAATCTGCTGATTTTCTACAAGGTAAATATGCTGCAGCTTTGGGCAGTGTAACCATGACCCACCAAGTGTACCTTGGCCTTAGATCCATGGATTTGTTTCTGACCCTTATTATTTAGCAATATAATTATAAACTCTTCTAAATAATGCACTTGAGAACAGATTTACCTATCTTTTCTGGTGTAAGCCTACAGAAGAACCATCAAAGTCTGTTGTCTCTGTAATGTATGACCCTGCATGTCAAAGCATATTTAAAATGCCTGTACCTCCCATGAAAACTTCCATGTTCTATCCTAGTGTTATGTGAAAATAATAGCAGACAACTTCAGTCTTCTGGTAGATTTGAGCTCTCCTGCAAGAAAATGGTTTTCATATAGGGCAGCCCTAGACTGGGAAATTATTAAATCAGTAACTGACATTTACAAATGTTGGCACCATCTGTTTTTAAATTTAACGCTACTTTTTTCTACCTTTCATGCCCTTTTTTCTATTTCACACATCTACCAAGTTGAAATACTGTACTAGTATGTTTCTTACTCACAGCCATGGACAATAATAAACACTGGACTAACATTAGTCACACTGCTTAACTCAGCACTGAGAGGCACTTGTGTGTGAGTGCAGTATAAGCACCTATACATGGTGAAGCAGGAATTCACAAAAAAGCCAAAAAAGGAAGTGAGGTGCTGACAGAATAATTGGCCTCCAAAGTTCATAATAGAAGTTTCTGTAAGCACAGGAAATAAAATAGACCTTCAATGGTTCTATCATAAGATCATCTCAAAAGAAAAGTCATCTCTGGTTAACACTGCATGCTCTATTCCCAGCTGTACCATATTCTCCAGACAGCAGCTATCGACTGTTAAAAAACAACTAAAAGCCCTTTATTGCAGCAATAGACATAGACATAAAGCTGAATCAAGATCTTGATTGCCAGTTCACCTCTAGTTAATAGTTCCACAGAGTAAATTCATGAATGTTACTGTCTTAAGACCCTCTGTGTTTGTATCATTTTTATTATAGCCCTGCCCCAAAGATTTAAAGTGTTCTGTACCACTGAGAAAAACTGATACTACAATTTAAGTGCACATACATAAGTTTGACCTCATAGATTAAGTTTTTCCAGTGTAATTTTTCAAATGTCTGAGTGTATGTGCAATCAAGTCATTAAAGCCAAAATTTGAAATAGGGAGTACTGAGTCCCAGCTCTGTCCTTAATCTCCAGTTTTTCAAGAAGGAATAATTCTCCACTTCTTAAGAGTATTACAAGGGCAAATAATATCCATAAAGTAGATAGAGATCTGTGCAGAAAATCACTATATGGACTGCAAATATTATTAGGGTATCTCTTTTTCATTCAAGCTAGGGCTTGTCTACACAAGGATACTATCTTGTGCTGAATTGTGGTGCTCTAGTCAGAATGAAATAAACATTCCATAATAATTTCTGTGGCTATATTGCTTAGTGTAAATTCAGTGCAACATAGGGCTACTCCCTTCATGATATTCTGTACAGGTACTCTGTGGAGACTCAGTTTGAAACTCAGTACTCTAGATGTCTACATCCAAGGTAGAAACCCTATTTTTTTCTTCTTGGTCAGTGGAAATGAATGCCCATTTTTAAGGCATAATCTGTATGCTCTTCTTAATAATGTGTAAATTAGGGTGAAATGAATCAGTCATCCTGAGTGCTTTCCTGTGAGTGAGATACAGATAAAATGTTCAGATACTATAATTTGCACTGTCAATGTACATATTTCTGAGATTAATTCTGTCTTTCACTGTGTGTATTAATTGACCACAGTCTTCCAGTGGCAAGCTGCATTCTCAGGTTTTGACTATTTGCTACCTGTTCCACTGTATATCCTTTTCTGTTCTTGCTGATACGGACAATTACGATAAAATTTCCCATTTAAAGGTGGATCAATGTCAGTTTGGATAAAGAGCTTTGGCAGTTGTACCGATGGTTGCCTGATAGCATCCAGAAAATGAGAAGAGATATATAGATCAGCAGCTTGTAAAGCTGTGTTCATGGATCAGGCTGTGGTTCAGTCACAGCAACAAATGAAGCTTCAGCACTTCTGGGGATGGATAAATATTCTGCCCTAACACTGATCCCGTATAAAATCTTTGTCTAATCATTTCACTACAGAACTATGATCTCAGTTCAAAAGTTTTCCTGGGCTCATTTATTTGATGAAATGATTGATTTGGGTCAATGGAAGTAAAATATCAAGAACACAAATATCATTTTTCTGGAGCTCTGTGCACATCTCATTTCAGAACTGCAGGTCAGTGTAAAAGCTCCTCTATGTATTTATAAAAATGTGGCCACTGCTCACCATTATGAACATCACCATAAAGATAAATTCTAAACTACCAAAACTCTCCAGCAGTAGCTAACACCTATCCAACCCTGATTTCAAAGTCTGTCATTTCTCAGAGGATGTGAATAACTTTGCATGTATTTTTTAATCCCACATTGCACAGGACAACAGACAGAACACACATGATTATTTCTGCTGCCCCACTTCATTGAAAATTTGATTGATCACATCAGGAATTTCACCAGTGTTACTCAGAGTTTATTACTAAAGGACTCATGTTGTTGATTGACACCAGTCTTATTTAACCTTAAAAGTATATTTGTTCCAGACATTACAGATGTTAGTGTTGTTGGAATTTCCTCATCATTTTGGATAATTCAAATTATTCTTTACTTACTTTAGCTATGAAGGCTCCTTATTAGACGCTAGCTAGTCATTGCTTATGATTAATTTACTCTGAAGACCACTAATCACCTAACCTTGCTCTATAACCAATAACAAATAATATCCCAAGCTAAAATAGACACCAAAGTGGGATGAACTGCCCTCTGCAGTATTAGTTCTAGCTAAATTTTATGAATTTCCATTTGGATTAGAGAAACTCTTTATCTCCTGCCTAAACTGACATCAAATGACTGCAAGGGATGCATGTGGGAGATGAAGCGGAAACTGCTGTTGCCTCATGCTGAACATTTCTTGCTTTGTGCCATGACAGTGCACCACGTACTCCAAAATACCCAAAGGCAAAAGAAAAAGAGCTTCCCTGTGCATCCTAGAAGGTGCAGGGGGATAAGATGCTCTCTATTAATCCCCCTCTCCCCCCTCCCTGATAAGGAAAGGAGAGAGAATAAGGGAAAGAGACTTATGGGTTGGAAACTAAACTATACAACTTTAATGAAAACAGTAATGATAAAAAGGAAAAAAATGTTAAATGTATACAAAGATAAAGAAAAACCATATCCCTTTGCTTTCCTCTCATTAATACCAACATCATCCTGAGACTACAGGGCAGCCCTGGGAAAGTCCAGGATGGACTCCTGGAGCCAGCAGCAGCTGGGAGCTGGAGGCAGGAACACCTGGATTCAGGATGGTATGGGTCAGGACCAAAGGCAGACGAATGGATGGAATCCTCCCAGGATGCCAAAACAAACAGGGACAGGTGAAGAAAGGGTGAAGGAAAGTGTGAAGAAGAAAGAAGGGACTTGGCCCTCGTGATCCCTCAAATGTATACCTTGTATGACACTTATTACTCTCTTTCTCTTTCCAGAGCATAAGATATTCCTCAGAAGTGAGCAGTGGCCTTAGTTCTGCATAACATTCTCTACCCATAACTATAAACTTTAAGCATTATCAGTCCTGTCCTCAACAGACACTGACTGAGAAGCTTGTTAACTTCAGCAAATATAGCTACTTAGGAGAGACTTAGCTGAATGTAAGAAAATTAGTTCTATCTACAAGAAAGAAAATTAGTTCCATCCTGGCTCAAACCAAGATACTTTCCTGTTATACTGCCTTTTGCTTGAAGAACATTTTCTATTGTTTCACCTGTTTTTTGTCTTTTTTCTTTATTTCCATTTTGAAAAAGAAAAGTCATCTTATACTTGAGTCCTGTCAAATGAGTGCTATTAATTTCAGCTAGTACAGCTACTTAAAAAAAACTTAGCTGAAACCAAAATTACAAGACGCAAATTCACTAGATCCTGGCCTAAACCAGGACCATCTAAATTCCATGTGGGAAATCATGAACAATTTCATTGATACTTGTAAGAAATGTCACAAGTAGTTCAGACTCAGGTAAAAAAAATATCTAGAAAAATTTAGAACCATAACAGAGGCTTAGCTCTGCTTAAGTATCATTTTATATCCTGTGCAATGATTGAAGTTAAATTACTAGATATTTGCAATTAGTGCTTAGGACCTCAGGGATTAAAAGTATTCTCCACTGTTTGCTCCTCTGGTGCCTTGATATGTCTGTGAATCTTCATCTATATGCAAGCTTAAGCTGTGAAATGTTCCCTCAAAAGAGTTTATCTGCTGCTGAAATGCCAGTCAATGCATCAGATAAAAAAATCCAGATAAAATACTGTGCAGTAAATGTTATGGTAAAATATTGTTTACACAGCTATTAAATGTGTCTCAGAAATTCCATCTGTAATGGAATTCCGTCAGTAATTTCATCCATAACACTAATCAAATACTGAAGAAAATTAATTTGGATGGTGTTTTCTTTTTACAGTAATAAATTCAATTATGTTAATATTACATTGCAGCTTGGACATATGGTAAGAGGGAATGTGTTACAATAGCAAGGAGGGGATACTATAAGAAATTATAACGAGAAATAAAAGTTTTGGAAGGAGTTAAAATTGGCTCTGGTCTAAGAATATAAAAACTCCTAAAACAGAGGTGTTTTAGAAACAATCCTTTTTCTTCCATCCACGTTTCAGGCTTACAATTTGAGGCGAAAAAATTCTGCACAAAATGATGATACCCAACCACCATTTTTTAAACAATGATTGTGTCTTGTAATAATAAAAAAAATTCTGAATTTTTCTGAAGATACATACATGATGACTACATTACCATCTTCTGAATTGCTTCAGAATGTTTTCTTAGTTCATCTAACTAATATGATTTCTTTCTTGTCAGAATTTTTCTTGGGGTGAGGCAATGAGCTAAATTGCTGCCCTTCTATCAGCAAATAAAGCAAACTAGAAACTGCTCTTGACATCAGAAAGCCTGGCATGTCATGCATTCATGCAGTTAAACTCTTTTGTCTCACAAAACTACATGTCCACATCAAAATAACAAAAATATCCACAAAATAAAAAGCTGGAAATGTTGCTTGGCCACTGGCCTGCCTCTCATCATTCCTGGCCATTGTCTGCCAGGGCATTGCTTTGTCTACATTTTTCCCTCCAGAACACAGGCAGAACAAACCTTAGTATGCTGGTACAAACATCTGTGCTCAGCATCTGTGCACAGACAAAGCTTTTGACTTCTTGACACCCCCTACAACACTGTAGGTAGCCCTAAAATCTTTGTAAATCTCATTGCTCTTAACAGTAATAAAAAATGATCTTTTAATCTAAAATACAAGATAGCTCCCAAGAAAAAAAAAAAAGCAAACAAACAAACTAAAAACCTTATTTGTATTTGTTCCCCTTAACATGGGCAAACAGAAGTTTGTAAATCATAACAGACTTTGTTTGCCCATTGATATGAATTCCAGAGATCTCTCCTTTTTTTCTGAGTTGATGCCCTCCATTGGCCAATCCAGTCGACTAAAAAATCTTCCCATAGAAGGTTATGCAGGGGCATAAGCATAATTTAATATTGTAAAGATGTGGATTGATGGCACTGATGCCAGGAACATGGAAAGATGTGCTCCAAATCTGGCTGTCATACAGTATTTAAATAAGGAGATGCTACATAGTCCACATCAACCTGAAAAATAAAGAAGTCACATGGAAATCTACCACTGACTCCTGCAAGAAGCAAACTGCCAAGTGATACACGGGGATGTCAAGCCTGGGCGTGGTAGCAGAGCATCTGCACCAGCATTAGTCAATCCTAGCACTAGAAATTGAGCTTGATATTGAGGAGTTCAGGCTACACATTATCTTGCTCTAACAATCTAATGATATGTACACGGATTTTTTTCAAAATTAATTAATTAGGCTCATTAATACTTCAACCATACTTGAAGCACAATTAGACAAGCATTTATTAAACTGTGTGGCAGTAGAACTCAATCAGCTGTCCCTGCTTATCATCACCTATCTGAACAAAGCATAAAGCAGCATGCAGGAGAGTGAACTATAGTTCTGGGTCACTTCCATGGAATTCAGCAAGGGTTTCCTGGAGAAAGAAGATGATGATACACAATTATTATAGCTGTGAACTGACCGAAGAAACTTTAAATGGAAAAAAAACTGTTAGTAATGCAGAAGCAACTTTGTCTGGTTAGATGTCATTCTTAATCATTGTACCTGGCACTGGCTGCACAGATCCTGCAGCTCTTCACAGCTGCTACTGCAATGCTGCTCAGGACATCCCAGTGCTGGGGACTCCATCTCCATGGCCACTTTAACCCTTTGCATAAGGTTGACAAGAAAAACTTTATTACCTTGTCCCTTTTTTTTTTTTTTTTTTTTGTAAGCTCCAGTAGAAACATGAAAAATATTTTCCCAATTCATGATTTTTCACTCCAAATTATTCTTCTAGGTATCTTTCTCATTTTTTAGAAAAAATATATTTCACCCTCTCAACTTCATATTGCCTATCTCTAGCTCCAATTTATGATATACTCATTATTAAAAATGCTGATAAATGTTTTCTATGGAGTTAATATTTTCATAATGAGTGTATTTCATGATTTATGCTTTAATTACTATTCATACTAATACAATCAGGAAACTATAGGTCCTACATATCATGATTATACAGTCTTGGCCAACTATCTACTTTCTCAAATCATGCCTCATAAGTTGTTCAAAGCATCAATAATGTTCAAGTTAACCAGGTAGAAGAACAAAAATTGTAGGCAGTATGCAGAAGTGAGAAGAGAGCCAATAACCCAACTTTTCCTGATAGAGAAACTGTACTGCCAGAATAATTCCACCTTTCCAATATTACCAATACTTGACAAAGGTGAGCACAGCATGAACTTCACTGGTAGTTTATGTTGCATATATGTGAGGGTTTCATGGGCAGAGACAGTAGTACTGAAACATGATAGATGACCATTTAAATTTAGAGATGGGGAAGCTGTTTAATTAAGATTTATAAGGACAGATACTGTAAGTTAGATATCAGATGTTAGAAGAAATGTAAAACATAGCTTTAACAGTCCCAATTGGGATGTAACTAAGTCTTGTTGTCATAAAAAGCACAAAGAATTTTGCAGCTTCAGTCACAGAAAATAGACTAACAAAAATGCTTGCTGCCCTCAGCTAGGGATGTTGCAAATCTTGGATGTGCTGGACCCAAAGACCTGTAGGCAGCTTCTCACTATTTTATGTTGGCTTTTCCTTCAGGATGTTAAGAACAAAGTCTTAATGCACTGAGATACAAATGACCCTAGTACACTGTGATTTACATACCAAAGGATTGAATATGACACTTTTTCATTAAAATCAGAAGCTATAATCTGAAGCAAGGCATAACAAAACTGTTCCATCTAGCTTTGTGGTATTAGCCTTAGAAAGGCAAGTTTTGCCTTGCAGTCACTAGCTTTTCACCTGTTGTACTGAGTGAGAATTTAAATATTACTTAAAATTTTCCAAATTTTTGTGACAATATATTGGCTTTCTAAAATTTATCTACATACATACTTAAATAATTAACTAAACCAGTGAAAGAAATAGTCACTTAATCTCCCATTTACAGCTGAACTGTAAACTTCAACTTAATAATACCAAGAACAAAGAGGTGAATCTTGTGTATCTGGGATTCCCAGTCAACCCTTCTTTCTAGAAAACAGACCTTTGAAATTGAAAGGGGTGGACTTCTACAACTTTTAAGTCCATGAAAGCTGAGCTCAAATGGCTAACACACATTCACAAGCTTGAACAGGCCGTCTGGTTTGGCTTAGTTCCTTTTATCTCAGTGAAAAATATGTGAGCTTATAAATAAGGTCATTTTTCTTGTAAGTCACAAAAAAGGACAAATAAAACCCATTATTAATTGTTGTACAAACATTTTTTGAGAATTTTTGATGACCATTCAAAGTAACTAGATGAAAAATAAGAAGCACCAAATTCTTTACTTACTTTCTTCTTAATTGGAATGAGTTTGTATCCCTTTGCTCCTACCACACAATCATAAATCATTTCCAACATGTCAACATAATACTGTGCTGGCTGCATAGCTGTTGCTATCACAGTCTTCCTGAACGGAGGCAATTAAGTTTGTTTAGATTGGACAAAATGCAGTGGATAAATTGGAGTAAGGCAGATAAGTTATGTGGTGTTATATATTTCTAGCCAGATATAATGTCATAAATTCATTCAAAAGGTCTTGAGTATACGGTTGTCATGTACAATGGCACATTTCTAACCAGCTTGTTTGTATCACTGTAGTAATGAATAAATAGGCCTGAGTTCCTCTAGCAAAGTACACACAGTAAAAATTTTCTAGCACTTTTCCCCCGTAACCTATTTTGCTCTCTGAAGCTCAAATTCAGCACTAGTTCTGCTGCTCTGAAAATGGTGCAGGACCACAGCTCACTTCTATAACTATACTGAATTTTTTGTCATCATATGGACCTTGTGGCATACTAACCAGAGATAATGTTCTTGATAAATTGAGGTTGTGAGTTATTGACCAGTGTATTGTACTAATGCCAAGATTGTGCAGTGACCTGTGACAAATTCACTCCTCTTTAACAGGGTATGCAGAAATAAGAAGCTGAAGTGTCCTTATTCTGCTAAGTCTGTCACAGACTTAACGTGTGACTGCCAGCACATGAAAGGCCTGCTGGCAGAATTTCCTTGCTGCACACCCTTTGCTATAGTATTTTAACTTAACATAGTCATACACATCATCCTTATTGTGGGATGTCCAGTTTTCAACACTAAGATATATTGAAGAGTAAGGCTTTGGAATAATTTACTTATAAATAAAGATTTTTAAAAAATAAAATAAAATAAAGATATTGCTACAGGGTTTTTTTTGGTTTGAGTTTTTTTACTCCATATTCCCCTTCCTGTTCCCAGTGTTTATTCTAGAACTAAAACTAAAAATGTTTTCAGTTTTAAAACTAAATCTCCAACTATTTCTGATGCACAATCATTATTTTCAAACCATTGACTTCACATTTCTGAGAGACAATATCTTACCTATTTGTAACCAACAATTATTATCATAAGTGAAATTCCTGCAATGCTAAAAAGCAAATAGATTAATGTGGACTGTGTCTTCGAAATCTGACATTTGGCTTTCATAATGTTATTCTTAACTTAACTACACTTCCCCAAAAAATATTTGTCAGGTTTGGAAGTGCTAGTTTGAATTTAGAAAAGAGGTTCAGTTCATTTTTTCTCTACATCAACATCGATTTGGTGCAAAAATGCTGGACAATCTGAAGTTTGTTACTATTCTTTGATATTGAGCTAGCTCAGAACATGCTGGTGTGACTTTCAGAAGGGATTAAATAGAACTGGCAGCAATGGCACCAGCTGGCCCCACAGTCCCAAACACCATTCTCTGCCAAGAATATTCAGGGTACCTCAGAACACTGTGTCTGATATCAGTGAAAGTTCACTTTTAAAAAACTTGGAAATCTGTAATTTATTTATACCAAGAGTGCATAACACATTTTCTATTTAAGCAAAGCTATTTTGCAAATACCTCTCATAGTTCATAAATATTTCTGAAGTACTTATCGCCTGATGACTTTGTTACATCCTGCAGTGAGCAAATTGGGAAGAAACAACAAGTACCCCTGAATCCAGATGACTGTTTTCTGTTGCTATGTAGTTTTATTGGATTTTACACAAACTGGTAATTTTCAAGGAAGAGTTTTATTGAAAACTTAGTAAGAATAACCACAAATTCATGAACTATCAGGCAGAAGCATTAAAATAAATCACATTAATTTGGCACTAGACTTGAAAAACTTAAATCTTCAGAACCTGATAATAAAAAAAAGTAGGAACAGGAAAGCTTAAACTATGAATTAACCTTTTAAACAGAAATAAATTACTTAATCAAAAATTGTTAAAAGTTTATAGATTACATTGTTTGTGAGATGTCAGAAAAGACTGAATCCCAACAGTTATTCTTTTATTGAAGGAAAAAAATGGAAAAATATCAGCTTGTTCCAGCCAGTCACAAGTTTATTGCAAAGTAGTTTGAGAGACAACTTAGTTAATCCAGTCAGTGCCATCTGTAGAGTCAGAAGCTAGGTTTTTACTGTTGAATAAAAGAGGTCAAAGCTAATGAGCACAGACTTGCTTCACACCATTTAGGGCTTCATCCTTTCTAAAAGCAGTTTGCTCTTGGAGAAGGATTTTTGGAGCAATCGAGGTATTACAGTAAGAATTAGGCAGTGTGGACCAAAATTATTTTTATTTAGCATAGATTTTAGTCTAACTTGTACTATTAGTTCAAGACTACCATCAAAACTGACCTAATTAATTTGAAAATATGCTGCTACTAAAACCAGTATAGGAGCTAGTTTCCTAGGTTTCAGAGGTGCAACTAAACTGTGAATATTTATTAAATTATCCTGTCAGATGAGCACCACTGAATTATGGGTAATATGTGTGCATGATTTAACACTCACTGAAAAACAAGGTAATAGAGAGCACCTAAATTTAAGATAACAGGCATGTACCACATAAATAGCAATAAACTGACAGTTGTATACCCATAACCATAGATTCAGTTTAAGTAAATACCATTAAAACTGAAAAACTCATTTTAAGTAAAAATCATTTTAAGATAAACCAGTTTAGTATGCCAACATTTTAAGCTACTTGAATTAAACTTTTCTAATTCAGAAAAAAAAATACATTACACTCTGACCTCGAATGCACCTATTTTTGTTCCAGATGTTGAGCTGTTTGGCCATGCAGTTCCTGTGCATTGGTAAATCAATTCTTTCCATTTTGCCCAGCTGCTCTGTGCACATGAAGAATGTCTAAGCAAATGCAGAAAATGCCATTCAATTACCATGATTCTAGTATCTAGTTCTAATTTTCTGTTTCCACTTGTCAGTTATTACTATTTAAATACATTTCAGCACTTGGACCACCGATTTATGTGACCAAGGAAAGACATCTTTTGGATACCAAGAGTGGTATTTATCCTGCCTATCAAGTGGACATCACTATTTAAGCCTGTCAACTAGATTCCCTTTCCAGGAAATTAAGAGAAACAATAACTTTTAAACTATGGTTTATCTAACGTATGTATTAGGATAAGATTCTGTATAACCTATCATTTGGCCTGTGTACTCACTGAAGTATTGAAAGCTTGGCACTACTATCTTGGAGAAGCTGACTATCACAGCAACTGTCTTAAAAATATGCAGATTGGAGTTTCAGAAATCTCCTGAAGACATTAAACTGCTGTGAGCACTCACACCCACCAGTACACAAGTCATTTGAATTCTGTACAGAGCATATCTATTCTTGTCATTTCCATCCAAAACTGTAGAAAGAAGTAATGCCAGTTCCCAATCTTTATATGAGACATGTGATAGCAGCATTTTCCTGAACACTAAAGACCTCAAAGTACAGATCAGTCTGCCATTCTTTCTGTGCCTTCTGCTGAAACGCAGCCATTGAGCCCAGCCAAGTATGAAAATTTTGTAATGCCAGATACAGACTCAAGAAAGGTCATGTTTGCATACTTGTGCCACCCCCCATGACAGTGAACTTTAATCTCCATTCCTAAGGGCCACTGGTCCATTTTAAAACAGAGCCACAGAATAAAATATGCAGAGTGAAGCGGTGAAGGATGTCTTCCATTCTCTTACTTCCCTGGGAAATGTATTACTTCCTTGTCTGCTCTTCTAATGAATATTTTCAGATTAAAATTTCAAAGAAGGGGATTTAACCAATCTATTATGGTCAGAAGGATGACAAATAAATTTTTAAAAAATAAAAATGTGTTTAATACTAATACCAGATGGGCATTTCGAGACCACAACAGATCTGAGTTGGCAGGATCTGCATTTTCTTACCTAGTTCTCAAACTGTACTCAGCAATTGCCAGTTGATCTTCAGGCACTTTCTGTGTGGGTTACCAGAATAAAAGAAATGGCTTCTACCTGGCAGGATTTGGGCAAGGAAAGCAGCTCATGAAGGCATACCTCTGTTGAGAAAAGTGAGTAAGTCAAGTGAATTATTAAAAAAACATTATTAATGCATTGTTTGACAGTTCCCAAAAAAAACTTGTCAGTTACCAGGCATGGTGGGATACTTTGTGGGCTGCAGTTTCATGGGCTCCTGCTACAAGAAGACTGACAACAACATTAGAAATAAAACTGAGTTAACATTTTCCATGATATTGCTTAGTAAAGAATGAAAAATGATTGCATAGGCTGTGGGTTAATGCAACAATTGGAGGAGGTCTGAATTTACTACTTAGTCAGTTCTCCTTTAACCCTCAGTCTGGCTGTGTGTGAGACCAGAAATTGTTGCCAAAAAAGTGACTGCTCTCTCTGGTTGATGATTGGGTAAAAAAAATGAAAATAAATATATCAAACTCCGTCTTTTTCTGTAGTGCTCTGCAGTCTCCTTATAGCTGTATTTCTGTAACAAAGAGGCTCTTTAAGTTTAGAAATATTAAAAACTAATGTTCCTGAATCATGCTTTGCATGGAAAATGTACAATCCAAGCTGGAGAGTTTAAGTTTTGTTCATTGCTTTCGTTAACAGACTCTCACAGGACTCCAGAGGTTAATAAATGAACTACCATGGAAGGATTAGAAGCTAATGGTAAATAAAACCTTGGTAAAATGCTCTTAGGAAGTAATAGTATTAAAAATCAATGGTTCCTTCAAAAGAAACAAATGGAACCATTTAAATGGTTCTGCCATTACAAGGTTTCTTATCTTAACCAATTAACGACAGAATAAGCAAATTAGATTTTTAACACATAGGCCCACAGACCTCTGTAATTATAAAAAGATTTTTTTCTGTAGATATAGTGAGAGGGAATAGAACCATTTAGATGTAAAAGCATACTATTTAACCATTTCTAAAAACCTTCAAACTGCATCCTAACTGTCACTGTTTGCATAAAGGCAGAGGGAGCCAAATATTAGACCCTGTGGGTGGGGAAATTATGCAGATTTGGGCTGTTCTGAACATCCTAGTTAATTTTAAAAGCATAAAATTATTTCATGCAGAAATGCTGGCTACTTTATTGTGTTTTATATGCTCCCCAGGAAAAATGCAAATAATGTAAAAGGATTCTCTTCAGCAGATAAGTTTTATGATCTTTGTCAGACTTCTGACTTGCCTACACCAAAAAATACTGACCAAATACTAATGTATTTTTCAATATTATCATTGCTAGTAGAAGCTGGAGGAAGAACAAGCTAAAAAAATTATCAGCTAAATGCAAATCAATTACCAGCTTGAGAATGTGAGAAGAGTGGAATAGAATGTGTGAACAGGAGAAAAATAAAGAAGAAAAAAAATATTATTTCTTGCAGAATTGACAGCCAATAAGAGAACAAATAAAATTTTACAACTCTCCATTTAAAGGGGAAAAAAAAAAAAAAAAAAGGTAAAATAATAGGGGACTCATTTTTAATCATTGAAGATGACAAACCCTGGTTTTCAATGGCAATCCACAAACTTGGGCTGATAATATAACACTGTAAAAGAGAAAGATATAGGGATAACAAGAATATTCAACTGATAACTTCCACTACTAAAAGTTAAAGAGGATTTCTAACATTTTTCATGGAATTAAATTTTTACAATATTTTTTGGAAGACTTTTTTTTCACATTAGGAAGATGAAGTCACAACCTCTTGGGTTTTTGCCTTTAAAGACAGGATAAGTGATATGTCTTTTCAAATGAAATTAATACTTTTCCACAGATACAACCTATGTATATCTAGTTCCCAAGATCAAAATGGAAATTTGACTTAAAGAGCTTAAGTAATGTCTTTTCCTATTTCTCAGTTTCATTTCTTTATAAAGTATTAAAGCATAGAGACCAGCTTTTCATTTACAAATATCAGTGTGATTCTAAGTCTTAAATTGTGCTATCAGTTGCAAAGCCTGGGCAGAAAATGGTCTAAAATATGTTGTAATATGGTCCACTTGAATGACCCATCCAAGCTCTTCAACTAACAATAGAGTCTTCTTTTCTATGCATGTCTAGAGATACCCATCTTGGAAGTCATAACTTTAATTCATGAAAGTACAGGTCATATTTAACAAACTTAAAGATTGGGATCTTTCTGAGTAACTAAGATGAAATGTATGAAGTTTATCAAACTAAAGAATTTCTCAAGTCTTTACAGTGATCTTTACTATGGAAATGCCAACATTTTTTCAAATGTTATTTCTTTTATTCCCAGACATCTTATTTCTCTTGTTGAAAACAGAGACAAAAAAAGCAAGCTTTTCTTGTCCTATATAGAGGCTGAGATTTCAATGTTAGGAGCTCAGTCAGCTTGATTCTTCTTGTAAATGGAAAATTAGATATTTGCAGGAGGTTATTCAGTGCTCTGAGACTGTTATCATTTTTAGATGCTTCTGTCTGAGACACAGGAAGGCTACATGGTTAATTACGTTCCATGTTCTTAACAAGTGCCTCAGATAAGTGCCTAAAATTAGATGGAATAACATCACACACTGGAAATCTTCAACAGGACATAAAAATAGAACGCAGAAAATGAGTGTTTGGAAAAACTGTCATCTAATTAGAAACGAAGGCTAATTTTGTAGACATACTATACATGGATTAAATAAACTGTTTTGAATAATTACAATGACTTAAAAATCAGCATAAGGGAGAAATTATGAATTAAAAATGAATCTTTTTAACTTAAATATTTTATTATTTTAATATAAAATACCAATATAGATTAACTCAATTTTTAAAGACAAAAAATATTTGAAAATTAATCACTTCAGGTAAACAAAATACTGCGAAACTATATTATATTACCATATTATCCAATTTTTATTCCAGGTAGTTTACACCTTTAGGCTGACTGACTGTTCAGTAAGGGTGGTCATGATATATTCTCCGGTGTCAATGCTGAACTTTTGATTTTCCAAGATAAAACAATTTCCTGTGCTGCAAAACAGAAATAACATTATTAAAGTTAACAGCTTGCCTTAATCTATGCAATTACTTTCTTTGACATATTCGTAAGAAATCAGTTGTCTGAAATTCAGAAAAACCTTACATTTCCTGGGAAGAAAAATAGTACAGTGCAAAGTACATGCATTATTTCTTTTCTTCCTGCTCTATCCTATTTAGTCCTTCTTGGTAAAAATCTACCTGTTGCAATGGTAGCTGCTGTGAAAGCCACAAGGCTCTTTTTTTTAGCATGAGCCTGAAAACCAGGAACCAAGTCCTCAGCTACATTGATAAATTTGGAGGGTTGATTGAGGCCCAGAATCACTTTGTTGGTCAACAAGTAAAGTAAAGATCTTGTAATCAGTTAAGAAGCGAAGACCTATAAGAGCAACAGTTTACGACCTAAAAGAGGTCTTGGAGGTGAAGCAAGCATACAAAATTGACACATCAAGAGACTGGAAACAAACACAGAAATCTCTTTTTTTAAGGATTGTTGCCAAGTGGATCAAATGAAACAAAATACTAAAGGGAACCCCACCAAAAGCTATTGTGTAATATAATTCAAGCTGTTTTCCGCTCTTGACTCAGAACACTAGACTTTGTTCCTCCTAGGATGAACATAATGTGAAAGTAAAAATATTCCACCACTGAATACCTAGGAGCACTGCACGGTCCGAAACGTATACCTTATATATGTTAGATTCAGAGTTTCAAGATGTAATTAGAACAACTTATCAAGACTGCAAAGGATCCTAACTCAGCCATGTGTCTCTGCCTTATGAGAAACAGAGAGCACACGTCTCACTTGTGGCATCTTTTGTAGCTCTGATGCTACATAACTAAACTGTAGTTATAGTCCTCACTGTAGATGAAGAGCAGGTTCAAGACGACCTAAAGAACCTGAAGGTGAACAGCTCCATGGGATCTGATGGAACTCGCCCATGGCTCCTGAAAGACCTGGTGCATAAAGTTACAAAGCCACTGTCCATCATACTTGAAAAGTCATAGCAGTTTGGTGAAGTTCCTGCTGACTGGAAAAGGGGAAACATAATCCCCATTTTCAAAAATGAAAAAAAAAAAAAAGAAGACACGGGGAACTGCAGGCCAGCCAGCTTCACTTCTGTGTCAGGCAAGATCAGGGACCAGATCCTCCTGAAGGCTCTGCTAAGGCATGCAGATACCAGTGGGGTGGCTGGTGGCAGCCAATACAGCTTCAGTAAGGGCAAGTCCTGCCTGACTATTTTGGTGGTATTTTACAATGGGGTCACAGTCCCAGTGGACAAATGCAGAGTAACAGATGTCATCTATCTGGACCTGTGCAAAGCATTCAACACTGTCCTGCATGATATTCTGGTCTCTAAACTGGAACAATAGGGATTCAATGGATGGACCGCTTGTTGGATAAGGAACTGGTTGGATGTTCACACCCAAAGAGCTGTGATCAATGGCTCAGTGTACAAATGCAGATGTGTGATGAGTGCTGTTCCTCAGGGTTTGGTACTTGGACCAGTGCTATTTAACATCAGTGTTATTTGACATCTATTTTGCTGGGTTAAAAAAATTATTGGATGACTGGGCCCAGAGAGTGGTGGTGAATGGTGCTGCAACCGGTTGGTGTGCAGTGGTGTCCTGCAGGGATCTGGACTGGTCCCAGTTCTATTCAACATCTTTATTGACAACCTTTATTGGGTGAGGGGATTGAGTCTACCCTTAGTAAATTCACGAATGACACCAAAGTGAAGGGGAATGTCAATCTGCTGGAGGGTAGGAAGGCACTGCAGAGGGACCTGGACACACTGCGCTGGTGAGCTGAGACCAATGATATGAAGTTCAACAAGACCAAGTGCAGGATCCTACGTTTTGATAATAATAATCCCATACTGTGCTACAGACTGGGGGAAGGTCAGTCTGGAGAGTGGCCCAGCTGAGAGGGACCTGGGAGCAGTGGTTGACGGTTGAACATGAGCCAGAAGTGTTCCCAGAAGGCCAATGGCATCCTGGCTTGCATCAGGAACAGTGTGACCATCAGGAATAGGGATGTGATTCTCCCCTTGTACTCAACACTGGTGAGGCCTCACCTCGAATACTGTGTCCAGTTCTGGGCCCCTCATTTTAAGAAGGACATTGAGATGCTGGAGCAGGTCCAGAGGAGAGCAACAAGACTGGTGAAGAGAGTAGGGGGAAAGTCTTATAAGGAGAGGTTAAGTGAGCAGGGATTGTTTAGCCTGGAAAAGAGGAAACTCAGGGGAGACCTTATTACTCTCTATAACTAGGTTGTTCAGCCTGGAGAAGAGGAAGCTCCCAAGTGACCTTATAGCAACCTTCCAATATCTGAAGGGGGCCTGCAAGAAAGCTGGGGTAGGGCTTTGTGCATGCGTGTGTAGCAAGAGGACAAGGGGCTTTGTTTTAAAACTTGAAGAAGGGAGATTCAGGTTAGACATTAGGAAGAAATTCTTCAATGTGAGGGTGGTGAGACAGTAAAACAAGTTGCCCAGAGAAGCTGTGGCTGCTCCCTCCCTGGTAGTGTTCAAAGCCAGTTTGGATGAGGACTTGAGCAACCTGACCCAGTAGAAGTTATCCCTGCCCAGGGAAGTGGGGTTGGAACTAGATGATCTTTAGGGTCCCTTCCAACCCAAACTATTCTGTGACTCTGATTCACTAGTGGTGTCCCCCAGGGATCAGTGTTGGGCCCAGTACTGTTTAATATCTTTATTAATGATTTAGACGAGGGGATTGAGTCCATCATCAGTAAATTTGCAGATGACACTAAGCTGGGAGGAAGTGTCAATCAGCTGGAAGGCAGGAGGGCTCTGCAGAGGGACCTGGACAGACTGGAGAGTTGGGCTGATTCCAACGGGATGAGGTTCAACACGGCCAAGTGCCGGGTCCTGCACTTTCGCCACAACAACCCCATGGGGAGCTCCAGGCTGGGCACGGAGTGGCTGGAGAGCATCCAGGCAGAAAGGGACCTGGGAGTCTGGATTGACAGGAAGCTGAACATGAGCCAGCAGTGTGCCCAGGTGGCCAAGAAGGCCAATGGCATCCTGGCCTGGATCAGGAACAGTGTGGCCAGCATGTCCAAGGAAGTGATTCTGCCCCTGTACTCAGCACTGGTGAGGCCACACCTCGAGTACTGTGTCCAGTTCTGGGCCCCTCAGTTCAGGAAGGAGATTGAGGTCCTGGAGCAGGTCCAAAGGAGGGCAACCAGGCTGGTGAAGGGACTCGAGCACAGATCCTATGAGGAGAGGCTGAGGGAACTGGGGCTGTTCAGCCTGGAGAAGAGGAGGCTCAGAGGAGACGTCATCACTCTCTACAACTACCTGAAAGGAGGTTGTAGCGAGGTGGGAGTTGGTCTCTTTTCCTAGACGACTTTCAACAAGACAAGAGGACATGGTCTTAAGTTGTGCCAGGGGAGGTTTAGGTTGGATATTAGAAAGAATTTCTTCACCGAGAGGGTGATCAGGCATTGGAATGGGCTGCACCAGGAAGTAGTGGATTCTCCATCCCTGGAGATATTTAAAAAGAGACTGGATGTGGCACTCAGTGCCATGGTCCAGTAACTGCAGCGGTAGTGGATCAAGGGTTGGACTTGGTGATCTCAGAGATCCCTTCCAACCATGAGAAAAATTTCAGTGCTTAACTTAATACAGACCAAGTTCCTTAAAACACAACACTGCCTTCTAAACCTATCCAGTAGCGAGCTCTTTCCTACCCCTGCACTTTGCCATTTTATTTTGTTAACAAGCCCTCACAATTCTTTAGATTATATAAACACCAAAGTCTACATTTCTCTGACTACTTCATGTTTGGATATTGCAAAATTCACAGGAAATAATTTTGCTTATGTGAAATTGATATCCTGCTGATATATATGTTAATTGAAAGCTTTAAATATACTGATTTGTATTCTTTCTAGAGGCCAAATGACACTATATAAAAAAGGTTTTCTTCCAGTAAAACTACCTGTATGTCACAGTCTTTCTGCAATTTTCATTTTTTTGAATCTTTTTCTTATTTCACATGAACACAGTTTTAGTTTGTCTGTTCAGCCCTCTGTTTAAACCATTACCTTCTAAGTAAACCTGCCCCATTCTGTCTGCTAAAGATGAGAAGCAATATCACAAACACTATATTTCTATTTTATAAAAGAATAAGCTTCAAGCATAGGCAGACTCTTCAAAGCCATTCTATTTGGCTTATGTGGCAGAGAGGAGGTCACTGAAGAGGTTGCTTCTGTGAGAAGATGTCAAAAATTTCCCCAACATGCGACAGAGCCAGATCCAGCCGGCTCCAAGACAGACACAGCACTGGCTAAGGTTCAAACCATCAACAACAGTGGCAGTGCCCCCATGAGAACGTATTTAAGAAGAGAGAAAAAATATGGCACAGTAGTTGTGAGGGAGGGGTAAGAAACTGAGGAACAGCCCTGCAGACACCCAGGTCATTGAAGAAGGAGGGGGAGGAGGTGCTCCAGGCACTGGAGCACAGATTACACTACAGTGCATGTAGATTAATGTTGGAGCAGATATTCACCTGCAGCCCATGCAGGAGCCCATGCTGGAGCAGAAGGATGCCTGATGGAGCTTGTGACCCCATGGGAAGACCACATTAGAGTTGGGTCCTTGCAGGACCTGTGGACCAGTGGAGAAAGAAGCTGGAGTAGGCTTGCTGGCAGGACTTGTGGTCTTATGAGGCATCCACATGGGAGAAGTCTGCTTGTGAAGTACTGCATCCTGTAGCAAGGGCCAATGCTGGAGCCGTCCATGAAGCACCCGCATTCCCTCTCCTCTGTGCTACACAAGGGGAGGAGATACAAGAGTAGGGAGCAAAGCTGAACTTGGGCAGAGAGCAATGGTACAAAAGTTGTTTTAGTTTTGTTCTTATTTCTCACTGGCCTCATATTTTACAAGTAATTGGCACTATATTAATTTAATTTCCCCAAGCTGAGTCTGTTTTGCCTGTGAGATTAATTGTTGAGTGATGTCCCTGTCCTCATTTTGATCCACAAGCTTTTTGTCATATTTTTCTACTGTTCTATTGACAGAGTGGGAATCTGGTGGCCAGCCAAGGTCGACTCACTACAGCCATTCTCATGTCAATAAAAACTGTATTCTCAAAAAATACAAACCACACTACTTTAAAAATCCATGAAGAGTTTTTCATACTTAAAAAATTATGTGAAACTGAAAGAGACAATGTGTATTGTGGATACAGACTTTGGTTGTAGTTTCTACGTGTTCANTATTATATTACCATATTATCCAATTTTTATTCCAGGTAGTTTACACCTTTAGGCTGACTGACTGTTCAGTAAGGGTGGTCATGATATATTCTCCGGTGTCAATGCTGAACTTTTGATTTTCCAAGATAAAACAATTTCCTGTGCTGCAAAACAGAAATAACATTATTAAAGTTAACAGCTTGCCTTAATCTATGCAATTACTTTCTTTGACATATTAGTAAGGAATCAGTTGTCTGAAATTCAGAAAAACCTTACATTTCCTGGGAAGAAAAATAGTACAGTGCAAAGTACATGCATTATTTCTTTTCTTCCTGCTCTATCCTATTTAGTCCTTCTTGGTAAAAATCTACCTGTTGCAATGGTAGCTGCTGTGAAAGCCACAAGGCTCTTTTTTTTAGCATGAGCCTGAAAACCAGGAACCAAGTCCTCAGCTACATTGATAAATTTGGAGGGTTGATTGAAGCCCAGAATCACTTTGTTGGTCAACAAGTAAAGTAAAGATCTTGTAATCAGTTAAGAAGCGAAGACTTGTAAGAGCGATAGTTTATGACCTAAAAGAGGTCTTGGTGGTGAAGCAAGCATACAAAATTGACACATCAAGAGACTGGAAACAAACACAGAAATCTTTTTTTAAGGATTGTTGCCACTTTGTCAAGTGGATCAAATGAAACAAAATACTAAAGGGAACCCCACCAAAAGCTATTGTGTAATATAATTCGAGCTGTTTTCCACTCTTGGCTCAGAACACTAGACTTTGTTCCTCCTAGGATGAACATAATGTGAAAGTAAAAATATTCCACCACCGAATACCTAAGAGCACTGTACGGTCCTACACGTGTACCTTATATATATTAGATTCAGAGTTTCAAGATGTAATTAGAACAACTTATCAAGACTGCAAAGGATCCTAACTCAGCCATGTGTCTCTGCCTTATGAAAAACGGAGAGCACACATCTCACTTGTGGCATCTTTCGTAGCTCTGATGCTACATAACTAAACTGTAGTTATAGTCCTCACTGTAGATGAAGAGCAGGTTCAAGATGACCTGAAGAACCTGAAGGTGAACAGCTCCATGGGATCTGATGGGACTCGCCCATGGCTCCTGAAAGACCTGGTGCATAAAGTTACAAAGCCACTGTCCATCATACTCGAAAAGTCATAGCAGTTTGGTGAAGTTCCTGCTGACTGGAAAAGGGAAAACATAATCCCCATTTTCAAAAGTGAAAAAAAAAAAAAAGAAGACACGGAGAACTGCAGGCCAGTCAGCTTCACTTCTGTGCCAGGCAAGATCAGGGACCAGATCCTCCTGAAGGCTCTGCTAAGGCATGCAGATACCAGTGGGGTGGCTGGTGACAGCCAATACAGCTTCAGTAAGGGCAAGTCCTGCCTGACTGTTTTGGTGGTATTTTACAATGAGGTCACAGTCCCAGTGGACAAATGCAGAGCAACAGATGTCATCTATCTGGACCTGTGCAAAGCATTCAACACTGTCCTGCATGATATTCTGGTCTCTAAAGTGGAACAATAGGGATTCAATGGATGGACCGCTTGTTGGATAAGGAACTGGTTGGATGTTCACACCCAAAGAGCTATGATCAATGGCTCAGTGTACAAATGCAGATGTGTGATGAGTGGTGTTCCTCAGTGTTTGGTACTTGGACCAGTGCTATTTAACATCAGTGTTATTTAACATCTATTTTGCTGGGTTAAAAAAATTATTGGATGACTGGGCCCAGAGAGTGGTGGTGAATGGTGCTGCAACCGGTTGGTGTGCAGTGACCAGTGGTGTCCTCCAGGGATCTGTACTGGTCCCAGTTCTATTCAACACCTTTATTGACAACCTGGGTGAGGGGATTGAATCTACCCTTAGTAAATTCATGAATGACACCAAAGTAAAGGGGAATGTCAATCTGCTGGAGGGTAGGAAGGCACTGCAGAGGGACCTGGACAGACTGGGCTGATGAGCTGAGACCAATGATATGAAGTTCAACAAGACCAAGTGCAGGATCCTACGTTTTGATAATAATAATCCCATACTGTGCTACAGACTGGGGGAAGGTCAGTCTGGAGAGTGGCCCAGCTGAGAGGGACCTGGGAGTAGTGGTTGACAGTTGGTTGAACATGAGCCAGAAGTGTTCCCAGAAGGCCAATGGCATCCTGGCTTGCATCAGGAACAGTGACCATCAGGAATAGGGATGTGATTCTCCCCTTGTACTCAGCACTGGTGAGGCCTCACCTCAAATACTGTGTCCAGTTCTGGGCCCCTCATTTTAAGAAGGACATTGAGATGCTGGAGCAGGTCCAGAGGAGAGCAACAAGACTGGTGAAGAAAGTAGGGAGAAAGTCTTATAGGGAGAGGTTAAGTGAGCAGGGATTGTTTAGCCTGGAAAAGAGGAAACTCAGGGAATACCTTATTACTCTCTACAACTACTTGAAGAGAGGTTGTAGGCAGGTGTGGGTCAGGCTCTTCTCCCAGACAACTAGTGACAAGGACAAGAGAGCATGGCTTGGAGCTGCACCAGAGGGGGTTTAGGTTGGATATCAGAAAGCACTTCCTAATGCAGAGGGTGATCAAGAACTGGAACAAACTACCCAGAGAGGTGGTGGAGTCACCATCCCCAGGGGTGTTTAAGGAAAGGCTGGATGTGGCACTTAGTGCATGGACTAGCCAGTGTGGCAGTGTTAGGTCATAGTCTGGACTTGATGATCTCAGAGGTCTTTTCCAGCCTCAATAATTCTGTGATTCTGTGATCTCGTTGGCAACGTGGGCAGTAGAATTGAGTGCACCCTCAGCAAGTTTGCTGATGATGCCAAACTGTGTGGTGAATTAAACACATGGGAGGGAAAGAATGCCATCCAGAGGGACTTTGGGAGGCTTGGGGAGGGGACTCATACAAACTGCATGAAGTTCAACTAGGCCAAGTACAAGGTTCTGCACCTGGGTCAAGGCAATCACATGGACAAATACAGGATAGGAGGACAAGGGATTAAGGACAGACCTGAGGAGAAGCACTTGGGGGTGATGGCGGACGAGAAGCTTAACATGAGCCATCAAATTGTGCGTGTAGCTCAGAAAGCCAACTGTGTCCTGGGCTGCACCTAAAGAAGCACAGACAGCCCGTTGAGGGGAGGCGATTCTCCCCCTCTACTTCACTCCTGTGAGACCCCACCTGGAGTACTGTGTCCAGTTCTGGAGTTCCCACTATATGAAGGACATGGAGCTCCTGGAATGTGCCCAGAGAGCCACAGATATGATCAGAGGGCTGGAGCACCTCCCCTGTGAAGGCAGGCTGAGGAAATTGGGGTTGTTCAGCCTGCAGAAGAGGAAGCTCCCAGGTGACCTTATAGCAACCTTCCAATATCTGAAGGGGGCCTGCAAGAAAGCTGGGGTAGGGCTTTGTGCATGCGTGTGTAGCAAGAGGACAAGGGGCTTTTTTTAAAACTTGAAGAAGGGAGATTCAGGTTAGACATTAGGAAGAAATTCTTCAATGTGAGGGTGGTGAGACAGTAAAACAGGCTGCCCAGGGAAGCTGTGGCTGCTCCCTCCCTGGTAGTGTTCAAAGTCAGGTTGGATGAGGACTTGAGCAACCTGACCTAGTAGAAGGTATCCCTACCCAGGAAAGTGGGGTTGGAACTAGATGATCTTTAGGGTCCCTTCCAACCCAAACTATTCTGTGACTCTATGATTCACTAGTGGTGTCCCCCAGGGATCAGTGTTGGGCCCAGTACTGTTTAATATCTTTATTAATGATTTAGATGAAGGGATTGAGTCCATCATCAGCAAAATTGCAGTTGACGCTAAGCTGGGAGGAAGTGTCAATCAGCTGGAAGGCAGGAGGGCTCTGCAGAGGAACCTGGACAGACTGGAGAGTTGGGCTGACTCCAATGGGATGAGGTTCAACATGGCCAAGTGCCGGGTCCTGCACTTTGGCCACAACAAACCCATGGGGAGCTCCAGGCTGGGGACAGAGTGGCTGGAGAGCAGCCAGACAGAGAGGGACCTGGGGGTTTGGATTGACAGGAAGCTGAACATGAGCCAGCAGTGTGCCCAGGTAGCCAAGAAGGCCAATGGCATACTGGCCTGGATCAGGAACAGTGTTGTCAGCAGATCCAAGGAGGTGATTCTTCCCCTGTACTCAGCGCTGGTGAGGCCACACCTCGAGTACTGTGTCCAGTTCTGGGCCCCTCAGTTCAGGAAGGAGATTGAGGTCCTGGAGCAGGTCCAAAGGAGGGCAACCAGGCTGGTGAAGGGACTTAAGCACAGATCCTATGAGGAGAGGCTGAGGGAGCTGGGGCTGTTCAGCCTGGAAAAGAGGAGGCTCAGGGGAGACCTCATCACTCTCTACAACTCCCTGAAAGGAGGGTGTAGCCAGGTGGGGGTTGGTCTCTTTTCCCAGGCGGCTGCCAGCAAGACAAGAGGACACGGTCTCAAGTTGTGCCGGGGGAAGTTTAGTTTGGATATTAGAAAGAATTTCTTCACCGAGAGGGTGATCAGGCATTGGAATGGGCTGCCCAGGGAAGTAGTGGATTCTCCATCCCTGGAGATATTTAAAAAGAGACTGGATGTGGCACTCAGTGCCATGGTCCAGTAACTGCAGCTGTAGTGGATCAAGGGTTGGACTTGGTGATCTCTGAGGTCCCTTCCAACCCAGACAATTCTATGATTCTATGATTCTATGACTCTATGATTCTGTGAACTGTAAAAGCTAGAGAAGCTGGCTGGCTCTGCAGACTTCTCTTTGTCATGTAACTACTGATGACCCAAGCACAATACATTTGGAATTGTGTGTACTCAGTACCACCATACTCAGAACAAAGGGGAAATGAAAAGAAAAATCTCAGCACTTTAGCAATGAATTATGGATGTTTTATTATAGAAAGCAAAAGAAAAAAAGTACCCATCTCAGCTTCCATTAAATGCAAAAGCTACAAAACTAAACTATCAAGTGAGAATAAAACTTTGCAATATAAGAATGCAATGTGCTAGCTGTGTATAACAATCATTCTGGCCTCTCAAAAGCATTATTATGCATCACATTAAATTCAAATTTATTCATGCAAAAGACAGCATTTTAAAATACCTTTCTTAGTAAACCTGAAATATATTATAATCCTTGAGCCTGGCTTTTAAAAAATAGTTTAAGGAAACCAATTTTCATATTTTATGCTTAAAGTTAGAAATCAGCATTTACCCACGATGATTTAGGTACTTAAATGTACACATAGGCCCACAGGTTTGATACCTAAGGGCTAGTTTATAGTAAGAACACATATATCACGATACTTGAATCAGAACCATGAAAGAGTGATTTATTCTTTAAATGTGACAATGAGGGAGTACAGTGGAAAAATATAAAGGAATTTAATGCATCTTTCTTAAAAAATGCACATCATTTCATCATATTTCATAATATAACATACGTCCAGATATTCCTACAGAAGTGCATTTTTCCATTTATCTTGTCAGTTTTGATTTGAGGATGTTCTTATTCAATTTTTTAGGTTATCCAAGTGAGAAATTTATTTGGGAAGAGAAAAAGATGCAAGAGAATACCACTAAACTTATAACATATGCATATTTTTGTCATATGCCTTATAATTGTGTACATAGAATTACAAAGACAATATTATTTTTCCAAACTAAGGAAAATTGGAAAGAATAAGCAACAAAAAATATATATTCCACTATAAACGGATACAAGAGTGTCAGATGGATAAGCAGATACAGAGGAATGGGGTGTAAACATCTGTATTTCAAACATAAAAACTCCCAGACTTCATGTTATATAAATTTATTAATTTTAAAATATATTATTTCTCTGCAAATCATCATTCAGGCTATTCACATTTAGTGCAGTGAGATGTTACTTCAAGGATAATGCAATCCATCATAGCTCTGATCTATAAAATAAATGGGATTATATCACTTTCCATATGTTTATCAGTCTCCAATAATGACTAATTTCCACATTTAAACTTTTAGATAGCTAAAGTTACACTAAATAAAATATTTTTTCTTGTACTAAAATGAGTGACCAGGGGGGATGAAGTGGTTATAAATAACTGCTAGGATATCTGTGTATATCTGAAGTAACACAGCTAGAAACAGATGAAAAGAAGAAAAAAAATATTGAAAAAAATTAAAAAGAGGAAAATAACAAACCTCTTCAATTTTTTTCAGGAAAATTATGAGACAGATAATTTTTGAGTTTTTGATTACTCTCTATAAAATCAATGGCAGCACTACCCTTTGCCAGGGTTCAATAAGGTTTAATTTCCCAAAGGAGACTATTGAACACCTGGTGTGAAATCTTATAAATGCAAATCTTAAGACAACTTTAGATTTCATTATCTGATAACTTAACAGATCAGATCTCATCTTTCTACCAGCAAACCTTTTCCTTTAATTCACACATGGATTCTAGCAATGGAAGCTAAGCCCCACAGGCTGAAGTGGGGATATAGCTCCAGAGATATGTGTTGTCCTTGAAACAGAAACTCAGGATCTGTTCATATCCATGGGGCCTCTGTCACCCTGCCCATGGTCCAGGACTCCATGACCCCCACTGCAGAGCTGTCAGTCCCTGCTCTAGGAACCCCATGGGAGCATGGGTTTCCAGTCCTGTTTCTGTCCCTGCCTCCTGAGTGGGGCTCTGTCTTACACCAGTTTTGTCTCTTGTTCACTCTCCTCTAACTTCAGACTGGAGCCCCTGGACAGACTTTGGACCTGGTGTACTACTCAGCATCCTAAATGTTGTCAGTGCACCCTGCTCTTCACCACTTACTCTCTCCCAGCCATGCTCAGTTCGTGCTGGATGGCACCCCATGCTGGGGTCACCCTCAGGTCCTGATTTATCTCAATTTAGGGAGCAGCCCCACTCCTCTGGCTTTCAGAAAATCAGCAATAAGGGCAATAGGACAGGACTGGATCTTAAAGAACAAATCTTGCTCCTTTGAGGGTCAGAGCTGTCTGTTCTACAAACAAAACATGACAGGCTTGCCCAAGGTGAAAGAAGCAAACACTGAAAGTTTTTCCTTCATGTGAGAGGAATATCACAGAGAAATGCAAGACAAAATCCAGCTTTGCAAGTAGGAGCATTCAGAGGCAAGAAACAAAAGTTTTATCATTAACTTTGATGGGATACCTATGCTGACATAGCCAAATCCAGGGAGAGTACAAATACTGCACTTCATATATCAAAACTATGAGTCCATGCCAGAGACACGGGCAAAAGAAAATAAGCTTTGCAGAAATGCAAAAATGTTTCAGAAGTTCATGTCGAACCACTAACTTTTTATCAAATTACAATTTGATGTTATCAACTTCATGATGCTCAATCTTCTGTTTATGTGAAATTCTTACATTCATATAACAAAAGTATGGTCATAATACCATGACAGAAGCCTTGCTGTTGAATCCTTTATAAAAACAGCATAGCATAAATACAAGAAGGAGCCAATATATCCCTAATATAACTCCATGGCCTACAGGTCATTCACTGCAAGGAACAAGGTATGAAAATAAGCACAGTCACACATAAGACGCTTGTCAGGGCACTAGAGTAGTGCACATGCATGCACATATATATACATATATATATATATATACACACATTCAAGTAGGTTGCCTTTACTGAAAGTGTCTAGTAGGGAAAGAAAGACAATTAACCAGGTACTCTGATCTGAAATAACAAAAATCTGAGCAAACAAAAAAGGACTAGAAATTACACAAGTATCTCACAAAGATCCACTATGACTGAAATTATATACAGCCTGTTAGCCATCAGGCTCAAGAACTCTGAACTGAAAATTTATTAATTGATCTGAAGGTGAAAATTTTGTTATATTAGAGAAAAAAAATCTGTTTGTAAAATGTAGTGCAATAAGAATAGTCTCTGTAAAAAGTTTCAGAAAAACTCATTAAATTTTTAGTTTCAAAATACGTATGATGAAAGATATATCATGTAACGCACTAACCAAAAATTAAATACATGGAAAAAATGGAATCCCAAATGAAATACTCACTGGTATCAAAATACAGAAAAGCAAGTTTGCTCAGCCTCTTCCCTTCTTGTAATATACATGTTCTGGTTTTAAAATTCCATTTCAACAAAGCTTTAGTTTCCAGTAAGAAACCTGCTTCATCAAAAATTTTCAATCACTTTTTGGTGATACAGCTGCCATACAGCCTGGCACCTACTTAAAGGTGGAGGAATTACTTTTGTGTGGTGTAATGCCATACAGTAATCCAATCTGTCCCTCAATCCCTCTTTTGTCCCTCATTTTCACTCTGAGTTCTGATCAAGATAAACACCCTAATCCAAGGTCTGAGTTCCTCAGTCCCTCCATTGACCTGGAACTGTAAGAGGTGACATATTAGGGGTGAAATTCTCCTGTTTCTTGTTTAGTTCTTTAGATACAAATTCTTTAAAAATAAATTAAGACTTTATTCCTTTTTGCTGCATAACAGACCTCACAGCCTGTATAAGAGCTACTGAATTGATTTTTGCAAGGTGTCATTATGCTGTTTTAAATTTCCAAATGGATTTTCTGTAGAAAGAGTAAGGAACAGACCTGCTGAAATAACAAATTACTTGCACTGAGTAAATAGATCTGATATTAAATTAAGGTGAAAGCATAACTAAAAAGTTGCAGAGAACTAGGCTTATAGGAAAAATATTATGTTCTACACTCTTTGTGTATGCTTGGAAGGTCTAAATGAGTAATTGTAATAATTTAAGTATTGCTGTGTACTGTATTTATTGCTTCATATACATCAAATAAGAAGTTTTTCATATTTGTTTGGTTGCCAGTCAAGTACAGCAAAGCACTGGGAGCTTCCCATGGCTTACTTCTTGCTGCATCTCCTAATAACGAAACTGAAAATTTGTGACAGATGGCTATAACATGCTATGTGGTGATTCAGCAGTTAATAATGCTAATACCATCAAACAAATCACAACCCCAGATTTCCCTTCAAAATTGACTCTTGAATATTTTTGTCATAATGGCAACAGCACTTTTACCTCTCTGTAAACTTCTGTAGTCCAGTCTTTGCTGGGATAGACACTGGGAGTGTCCTGAGATTTCTTTTTCAGTTTTATACAAAATGAATTAGTATGAGTTAGCACAGAGAAATCCCAAGGACCTATGCTCACAAAATTTGTTTACAAATAGCAGGTAGCAATTAAATGTACGCCCTTGAAATAATTTTTTTCCTCAGTTTACAGTGTTAATATCTTTTCCCACAAAGGCTTGCAGTCAATGGCTCACTGTCCAAGAGGAAACCAGCAATGAGTGATGTTCCTCAAGGGTACATACTGGGACAAATACTATATATCTTCATCCAATGACATAGTGGGATTTAGTGACCCAAGAGTACAACTAATCCTAAAAAAAGAAAAAATCTTCATACATCTAGTCTAAAATGCTATAATGCTGCATACTGTGTAGTATGCAGTACTGTGTAGTTCAGGAAAAAAAAAAAAACCAACAAACCAACAAACAAAAAAAACCAACAAGTAAACCACAAAATCTGCCATTATACATCAAATCTATCTAGAAAATAAACTTTTGTAAGAAATGTCTTGCTTTGACCTTGTGGCTCTCTATCCTCTTACCTTGTGGTCTGAATGCTTTCCAAACTCTGCCACTGAACTTCATTAAAATGAAGCCCACAGTTCACAGCCTAGTCCTCATTTTATCACAATAAAGATGTAAAACTTATTATATATACAGAAGGTAATCTAAATAAATCATGCATTAAATGTCTGCTATCTCCAAGTTAAATAACCTAATTCACTTGGAAACCATGTGTACAACTTAAATATAAATTATATAAATCCAGGATCAGGGATATAAAAAAATCATTTTAGTTTATTTGTGCAAATGGTCTTGCCCTTAAATTAAAGGAAATTAGACTAAATTTCACCCTTCATCCATTTTGTATCCAAAATTACTTCATATTTCTCTGAATCTTTTTCTAACTAAAACTTATTTCACCATTTATTTTCCTCAGTTAAAATTTATCACAAACCAAGTTAACTTCCTGAAAACCTTCATATTTGCTTCTCGTACCTCATGTCCTACCAGTAACAATGTAAAATTTTAATATATATGGATTTTTATTTTCATTTTAGCCATCCGGATATGCCACTAACAGGTCCAAGGAAAATGTTTACGTGAATTCTGTATTTTCTTGTTGAAGACACAGTTAAGTCATATTCATTCACTTCAAAAGGTCATGAAGTAGACCCTCAGTGATACATGAAGTTTACAGAGATGGTTTCCCCTTTTCACACCAATTTTTTTAAAAAATCTGTTCCTTTTGCTAACATTCAGTACTATCTTCTCATGTTTCCCAACCTCTTTTGTGAACTTGAAGTTTTCTCCCATTCACTGCCATCTGTCTCCATCATTTTCTTCACGACACTTTCTTCTTGTCTGTCTTTTGAACTGTTTTGACATGCCATACCTTGCAGCTAGTCCTCCTGATGCTGTCACTGTCCTCAGCTTCCCTCTGAAGTCTTCTGTCCTTCCCAAAACATAACAAACAGCAGATGCAGCATCCCAAAAGGGCTGCAGATACAACAGCTATGCAAAAAGGATAGGAGCCGACAGCATTTGAGTCTAGCATTTGTATTGCACTAATATTTGAAGCTACATTCAGGTTTTTTACCCAGGAAATTCTATGCATAGTCTATGCTATGGTATTGTCCATGCACATCTGAGACTATGTTCACTCATTTTGGGTTGTTGTTTTTTTTTGATCCAAAATTTAAAGCTGGTACTTTAGATCCACCAGTAATACAAACCATTAGAACACTTAATCTGAGTACTAAAATACATTACAAAGTATTTTATAGTTCAAACAGTAAATAA
This sequence comes from Florisuga fusca, assembly GCA_038090715.1. NCBI lineage: Eukaryota > Metazoa > Chordata > Aves > Apodiformes > Trochilidae > Florisuga > Florisuga fusca. Next base: position 46,747,406 of record JAAWXA010000003.1, on the reverse strand, counting down.
GAATTATTATAACTTTCCATAAAGAGGGACACATTGCATAGGTTACTAGTTTTAGTATGAAACATGTTTCATACCAACACTACTGCGTGATTCTCATTTTCTTTCTCAGTAGAAAAATAAAAATACTATGCACATTAAATGCAGCATATGCTTCAGTAAGATTTCACAGTAACTTTGCACAATTCAGTTTTACGAAAGGCATGAAATTCCCATTGTGAAAATAAAAAGTTAAAAACATTACATAAGCACTGACACTGCATATTTAAGCAATAAAATAAAAATGAAATCTTGGCATTGTGTTTCTATCTATAGAAGTGAAAAAGGTTGTGTCATTTTAAATTTGTGTACCTAAAAGCTTTCTCTCCTCTATTTTTTTCAGTTAGAGTATTAGATGTATCTCAAGCCCACTGAAAGGGAAAGAAGGATTAGGTGGCTTATAGGTAAACCCTGCCACACTGACCTTATCATGAGTTTGGTCCAGCGCCACAAAGTTAATAAACTGTAGAGCTGATGTAGAAATGATGAACACTGGACTGAATCCAAGTCTGGTTTATACTGGCAACACTGCACTTCTTCACCAATGGACTCTGTCCACGAAACTGCCATAATTTGCTCCAGGGGGATCACCTCAGGGTGCATTCTTTGACTGAGTAGCACTTTGGTTACAAGACAGAAGAGACATTGATGGATCATCTCTGAGATATTTACCATGCACACTGACACTGCAAACCTCTTTCACAGTTATTGTGGCTTTACCTAGTGAGTTACTTTTTTTTCCTAAAGATACCAAGTACAAACGATACCTAGAGCACATGCTGTTAACACAAGTACCAGCTTCAGGACTGCTTGTGCCTTACTACAACTAGATAGCTCTGCAGGGCACAGACAAAGTTACACCCAGAATAAAGGCTTGGGCAAAAATTACTTGTTACATAAAGAAGATGATGAAAATCATATCATTAACATGAAACAATTTAAAAATACCTTAAATTCTGGGAGGTAAAAGATACATAGCTGGTTCTGGAGCTGCTAATTCTTAGATTAGCACTTTAAGATAGTTTTACAGTCAATAGAGAGAGGTGACACTTAACTACATCTAAGCTGAAAGGAGAGGGAAGTTACTGGGTCCTAATAGAGATCACAAGGTTCCTGCCTTATCTGTGTCCCTGGTTTTCTCCAGCAAGTTCAGTAAAAGGGAATACCACCAGGTCTTGTCCCAAAATGTAGCAAGGGTGTGACTTTGTCATACACCTTGACATGATACCTGAGAAGTGCTTTTCTATCCTATCATTTCTACACAGCACAGCCTCTGAAATCTAGGGAGGGCAGCTCAGGCCAACTAGATTAGATATTCTTGTGCAAGAAGCTGAGACCTCCTAGAAGAAAGCCAGACTGCCTCAGGTGACTACCATTCCTCTCCCATGAGTACAACATGCTGAGTAGGAATAAGGGTTTATAAGGAACACAAAAGACATGCACATCTGTCTGTGCAGTCATGTGGTTATTTTATTCTCTTCTGACTACAGATACTGTCTGAAAAGGCAGTGCAATCCTCGTCCTCCACATTTTACTTAACAGACTAAATTGCTGGCCCAAGAAGTACAAGACCTTGGTTCAGGCTCCTAGCTTCCATGCTCATGAGGAGGGCCATAATGACAGACTTCAGGGATTTCCAGGGAAGAGATGGCACTGTGCTTTCAAAGTTGAACCAATGTGTAGTTAATGAAGCAAGAAAGCAGTCAAGAGGGAACTGCAGGTGGCTCTGACCTTGATGGATTAGAGCTGATACCAGCTTCTGCTTTTTAATATACAATTTATACACAAGTTGTGACTTGTCATATCATATTTACAGTTTAGAACTGCAGTTCATTATATTCACTTCTTTCCTGTAATAAGCCTTGTGAAGGTAGTGATAGTTCAGTTTCATAGTTGCAAACATACTTCTTTTTTACTGTTAAAGTGTTGAAAAAGTTTACTTTTAACATACAAAGCACTAAGTACTCTTAAAAACTTTTGGAGAAGCACCTTTTTCATTTTGTTAGCTAGACTGTTCGCTACAACGTTGCCATATAATTAGTTATAATGCAGTTTAAATAAACAGTTTCAACCGAGTTTTCTTATTTTAGAAACCAACAACAGTATCAGGTGACTTTATTTATAAATTAACCATCCACCTATTTATAGAAACTGTCCATTAAAATACAAATATTGCAAATCAACATACCCTAGAAGTTCTTCCATTTCTAAATATTTATGAAATAACTAAAATGCTTTAAACAAAATATTTTCCCAGAAATTCCTATTTTTCTGATTTTCAAAAAAACATTCCACAGTCCAAAAAAAAGGCTTTTTTATTAATACCGTTCCTAAAATTTTCCATATCACATCAAAAGAAAAGTTTTATTTGTAGACAAAGAAGGCCACACAGAAAGGGAGAAGGGAGAAGTCTCTTGTCTCAGTGTTCAGTAGTTTTAGAAAACTCTGCAATATACATTACTCCTCACTGAGATCCTGTTGAAGTAAATGTCATCTCCTGGCCATTTACCAATCCATTGATCACAGATAATTGCTTTCTAACTAAATAGTTTGAAATACAGCAATTAAAATTTAGTTTAATTCTTATCAAGTACTAATACATAGAAAATAAATATGCCCTCAAATATTCTGTTCTGTTATCTCGTAAAATCAATAGTACAAACTATGTCAGCTAAGCAGAGGTTGCAGAATAGCATTCTAGCAACTACAATTGGACCTACGAGTCAACAGTGTAGATTTATGGGCCAGAAGGACATACTCTTCTTAAAGCTTTGCATGTCTTCACTTAATCTAACATTTCATGGAAGTTGCTCTTACTTAGGCAAAACACTCATTTCAGTAGAAAAAAACAGCTATAAATAAATATACCACTACTAAACGTTCAGACTGTAGATAAGTAGGTTTTTTTCATGTCTAATAAGGTTGCAAACAATCTAGATGTAAGTGGTGTAACAACCTAGAAAGATAATTAAAATAAGTTTTCTACTGTCCATGTCTGTCAGTTCATGGGAGAATAATTCCCACACTTCAGTGATTTAAGGATTTAAATTCACTTTTAATGGCAAGTAGGGCATGTAATCAAGGCACAGACAATGCACATCTAATACCATCACTAGTGAGAGAAGATCCCAGTGGTCATAAAACTTGCTGAAAATCTCTGTATGAACATACCAAGAAAAGGCTACATCACAGGCTGAGCACACCTGCAGACATCCATGCTCTTTAACTTCTTGGTCTTGCTCTCTTACAGGTGTGGATACTGGCCCAAACCACTTATGTCTTTCCCAGAAAATGCCAGGCACATTTCAAGGACAAAAGAAGACAAGGACTACTCCACGGAGAGGTTTAGGTGTGTCCACCTGGTTTTTGCATGATCTTTGATGTACAGTCACTATGCTGTGCCAGGCAATTGCTTTTGGCCTCATGTTTAGACACAGAGACCCTGGACTCATTTATTTGCTAGTACAAGCACAGAGGAGCCAGTCTTTCTCCGTCCACTCAGCCTCCCAGGAAATTTAGGAATCAGAATTTGTTCATCTGCTGCAACCTACTTTGCTTGTCAAAGAAGGCTTGTCTGGTCTGTTTCTGTACCACATCTTCCATGGGCGAGTGGTTTTCAATCACTGTTAGGCAGAAACTGTATCACTGAACACAGCTGTGCTATGTGCAGCCACCTGACAACAAGTTTCAGCAACATTAAAGCATTACTAGCCTGAAATCCACAGAAAATGTCTGTCTCCTGCTGATGAGATGGAGTAATTGGACCATCCAGGGATGCCTGTCATCAGGGAGATTCTGCTGATACAGCTTGGTATCTTCCATTCTCCCCTCTGTCTCCTTGCTTATTCCTAGTTGTTCATCCAAGTTCTCCCTCTTTTTCATGTTTCCCACCCCATCATCTCACTCTGAAACTCTTTCTACTTCAGAGGTGTTTCCAACAAGTGCTCATCAGAAGTGGAATAGCTAAATTTCTCCCATCACTAGAAGGGAAAGAGACTGAAGGACAGCATCTGGACATCTCAAAACTCCCAAGGGTGTATTTTGAATGTAGCAGAAGGCTTAAAAGGAAAACAGAGAAGTTTTATTTTGTCCAAATTAGTTTCTTCTTCCTCAAAATGGAATAAAAACATAATTTTATATCAATTATGAACTCTTATTTTTTTTAAAGAATAATATCTCAGGTGGTGTTAGGACTCAGAAGTTCCCCAAAGCTTATTGGATTACTTATTTTCAAAACATAAACCAATTTCTGTCTGCAAGGAGAAATGTGATTAAAGCAGAAAGCAGCATTAAGTCTTCTTAACAGCTGTCTGCTGAACAAATATACGAGGTGCAGCAGATGAGTTATTTAAAAGTGCCTACAAACCATAAATATAATTCTTCATGAATCATGTTTAGAAGTGTTCAGATTTCACTACTTGCAAATATTAATCTCAGGCAAATATCTTATTTTTGTATATAAGGCTCTGTGGTTAAAAAAAACCTCACATATACAAACATGCAAGTCCGAACTTTAAGGACTCTTTCCCTCTCTAAACTTGGTAATACAAATGACAAGAATCTTACTGAGCTTTCTTTTCTATAAAGCAAACAAACAAACAAACAAACAAAAAACCCAAAAATTCCAGGCACTAATTCCATGCACACATAGACTGCATTTTCACTCCTAATCTGTAGGTACATGCAGAGGCAAAATCCCTGGACAATTCTCAGAAATCAGGAGGTGCAGATATTAAGAGAAATTCTGAAGAAACAGTGAGTGACCCTGTAGATGTATGTCCTGATGGCACATTACTTTACTTATATTTGAGCTATATCGAGCCATGACTAAGGTCATCACAGGGCTTTGAAGAGTAGTGTAGCTTCCCTGTAGCCAATCTCTCAACAGATTAAGAAGTGCACATCATGTTACAGTGACTTTCATGCCTGTCTTGCTAGAAACTTGATTTTGTAGTCAGCACCAGCATATCTTGAATAACCAGAAGGTGCATATAGCAGCTTGCAAGAAAGTATACTTGGATTCCATATAAATAGTCTAGTCATAAAACTGGGGTCACAGACAACTTGGGTAGCTAGCTGATGTGATGATACAGGGATACTCAACCAATGAATGCTAACACTGTTTCATTGGAACACAGCATCATTTTTTCCCTGGAAACAGAGACTACAGTCCAAAAACATCTGGCCATCATGTGTTACATTTGTGCATAAATCAGCCAGAGTCATCAGCAAGGTTTTGAATGATGTTATGATATAACAATCAGAATAAATCATGAACTCTTAATGAAGATGTTTAGAAATATGCATGCTGCAATGCAGCTGAGGAAAACTGGTCCACTAGGGCTCCTTCAAAAAGGTCTTTGCTGTAGGCATCATAAGTTTCATGGACCATGTCTTAAGTTCAAGACTGCTTCATGCCCATGAGTGATACTGGGACAGTCAGTGCTGGAGGATAGGCATGAAGAAAGCAGGGTAGCATGTTCACCCTTATATTGACCTGGCCTACAAGAGTGGCTGAACACACCAGCAAATCAATGAGTGGCTTTTTTTTAGTTTTTTTCTTAGACTTATTGCTATCTCAGTTTTAAATTTACAGGATAGTTGCTATTGATTTCAGTGAAACAGAGTCAGTTTCTGACATATGAATGCAGGTCAGAGAACTACACTGTCAGGAACACAGAGAGAGAAATCAATAAGGCAGTGATGTGGAACGGGCAAAAACATTGGACTGAATTTTGGCCAAGTTAAAACCTTGCAAGTGCTCAGGCAGGGAAAGGTGTCTTAGTGGAGTTCTATTTACTTGTCTCCAAGAGCACATGAGAATGAAAAGTAGTGGCCCACATCTCCACCAGTTTTCATTTAAATAGGCAAATCGTGTATCCATTATTATTAAACTGAACAGTAGAAGGAACAGGAGAGGCATGGAGACTAAATCACAGTCTCCCTTATATGGCACAAAAGACTCTAGTCTGGACAGATTATTATCACATATCTTGGCTAAAAAAAAAAACTTAGAAAAGAAAATCTGTTTTCTCTGCTGTTGAGTAAACAGCTTCTCATGAAAATTCAGCATAAACACAAGCACTTAATTTAAACATCTTCAGAACAGTTTTCCACTGTCATCATAATTGTGAGACTGAGTGCATCCTCAGTGAGTTTGATGACAAGACCAAGCTGTGTGATGAGGTCAACACACTGAAGGGAAGGAAGGACATCCAGAGGGACCTTGAAAGGCTGAGGATGTGATGCCAACCTCATGAAGGTCAACAAGTCCAAATAAAAGGTCCTGCACCTGTGTCAAAACAATGTGAAGCATAGTTACAGGTTGGGGGAAGAATGGAAGCTTGAAGCCCAGAAAGCCAATCACATCCTGGGCTTCATCAAAAGAAATGTGACAAGTAGGTCAAAAGAGGTGACACTCCCCCTCTACTCTGCTCTTGTAAAACCCCACCTGGAGTACTGTGTCCAGTTCTGGAGCCACAAACACAGGAAGGACATGGAACTGCTGGAGTGAAGAGTGAACCCAGAGGAGGGCCATAAAAATTATGAGAGGCCTGAAGCACCTCTCCTATGAGGACAGGCTGAAAGAATTGGGGTTGTTGAGGCTGGAGAAGAGAAGGCAAACCTTATAGATGCCTACCAGTATCTGAAGGGGGCCTACAGGAAAGCTGGGGAGGGACTTTCACATGAGCATGAAGAGATAAAACAAGGGAGAATGTTTTAAAATTGTAACAGGGTAGATTTAGATTACACATTAGAAAGAAATTCTGTAGTTTGAGGGTGATGAGACACTGGAACAGGCTGCCTGGGGAACCTGTGGATGCTTCATCCCTGGGAGAGTTCAAGACCAGTTTGGATGGGGCTTTGGGCAACCTGGTCTAGTGGGAGTAGTCACTTCCCATGGCATGGGTGTTGGAACTAGATGATACTTAAGGTTCCTTCCAACCCAAACCGTTCTATGATTCCATGATTGTATGATAAATAAGCTGAAAGAGAAAGTTTCCTAAAGAGAAAACATTACAGTGTTTTTATCTCCAGGATAAAAATATCAGTATAATTGAAAAGAAGGCTAAGATATTCAGCAGAACAGATATGAGGTGAAATCTTTGGCCACAACAACCCCATGCAGCGCTACAGGCTGGGCACAGAGTGGCTGGAGAGCAGCCAGACAGAGAGGGACCTGGGGGTTTGGATTGACAGGAAGCTGAACATGAGCCAGCAGTGTGCCCAGGTAGCCAAGAAGGCCAATGGCATCCTGGCCTGGATCAGGAACAGCGTGGCCAGCAGGTACAAGGAAGTGATTCTTCCCCTGTATTCAGCACTGGTGAGGCCACACCTCGAGTATTGTGTCCAGTTCTGGGCCCCTCAGTTTAGGAAGGATGTCGAGGTCCTGGAGCAGGTCCAAAGGAGGGCAACCAGGCTGGTGAAGGGACTCGAGCACAGATCCTATGAGGAGAGGCTGAGGGAACTGGGGCTGTTCAGCCTGGAGAAGAGGAGGCTCAGAGGAGACGTCATCACTCTCTACAACTACCTGAAAGGAGGCTGTAGCCAGGTGGGAGTTGGTCTCTTTTCCTAGACGACTTTCAACAAGACAAGAGGACATGGTCTTAAGTTGTGCCAGGGGAGGTTTAGGTTGGATATTAGAAAGAATTTCTTCACCGAGAGGGTGATCAGGCATTGGAATGGGCTGCACCAGGAAGTAGTGGATTCTCCATCCCTGGAGATATTTAAAAAGAGACTGTATGTGGCACTCAGTGCCATGGTCTAGTAACTGCAGCAGTAGTGGATCAAGGGTTGGACTTGATGATCTCTGAGGTCCCTTCCAACCCAGCCAATTCTGATTCTATGATTCGATGAAATCAAAGAGAAAAATTTCAGTGCTTAACTTAATACAGACCAAGTTGCTTAAAACACAACACTGCCTTCTAAACCTATCCAGTAGCGAGCTCTTTCCTACCCCTGCACTTTGCCATTTTATTTTGTTAACAAGCCCTCACAATTCTTTAGATTATATAAACACCAAAGTCTACATTTCTCTGACTACTTCATGTTTGGATATTGCAAAATTCACAGGAAATAATTTTGCTTATGTGAAATTGATATCCTGCTGATATATATGTTAATTGAAAGCTTTAAATATACTGATTTGTATTCTTTCTAGAGGCCAAATGACACTATATAAAAAAGGTTTTCTTCCAGTAAAACTACCTGTATGTCACAGTCTTTCTGCAATTTTCATTTTTTTGAATCTTTTTCTTATTTCACATGAACACAGTTTTAGTTTGTCTGTTCAGCCCTCTGTTTAAACCATTACCTTCTAAGTAAACCTGCCCCATTCTGTCTGCTAAAGATGAGAAGCAATATCACAAACACTATATTTCTATTTTATAAAAGAATAAGCTTCAAGCATAGGCAGACTCTTCAAAGCCATTCTATTTGGCTTATGTGGCAGAGAGGAGGTCACTGAAGAGGTTGCTTCTGTGAGAAGATGTCAAAAATTTCCCCAACATGCGACAGAGCCAGATCCAGCCGGCTCCAAGACAGACACAGCACTGGCTAAGGTTCAAACCATCAACAACAGTGGCAGTGCCCCCATGAGAACGTATTTAAGAAGAGAGAAAAAATATGGCACAGTAGTTGTGAGGGAGGGGTAAGAAACTGAGGAACAGCCCTGCAGACACCCAGGTCATTGAAGAAGGAGGGGGAGGAGGTGCTCCAGGCACTGGAGCACAGATTACACTACAGTGCATGTAGATTAATGTTGGAGCAGATATTCACCTGCAGCCCATGCAGGAGCCCATGCTGGAGCAGAAGGATGCCTGATGGAGCTTGTGACCCCATGGGAAGACCACATTAGAGTTGGGTCCTTGCAGGACCTGTGGACCAGTGGAGAAAGAAGCTGGAGTAGGCTTGCTGGCAGGACTTGTGGTCTTATGAGGCATCCACATGGGAGAAGTCTGCTTGTGAAGTACTGCATCCTGTAGCAAGGGCCAATGCTGGAGCCGTCCATGAAGCACCCGCATTCCCTCTCCTCTGTGCTACACAAGGGGAGGAGATACAAGAGTAGGGAGCAAAGCTGAGCTTGGGCAGAGAGCAGTGGCACAAAAGTTGTTTTAGTTTTGTTCTTATTTCTCACTGGCCTCATATTTTACAAGTAATTGTCACTATATTAATTTAATTTCCCCAAGCTGAGTCTGTTTTGCCTGTGAGATTAATTGTTGAGTGATGTCCCTGTCCTCATTTTGATCCACAAGCTTTTTGTCATATTTTTCTACTGTTCTATTGACAGAGTGGGAACCTGGTGGCCAGCCAAGGTCGACTCACTACAGCCATTCTCATGTCAATAAAAACTGTATTCTCAAAAAATACAAACCACACTACTTTAAAAATCCATGAAGAGTTTTTCATACTTAAAAAATTATGTGAAGTTGAAAGAGGCAATGTGTATTGTGGATACAGACTTTGGTTGTAGTTTCTACGTGTTCAAGGTAAAATCATAGCTCTGTTCATAGGCTTAACTTTTTTATCACCCTTCATTTATTTATGGATAACAACCATCTACAAATATAGACAAATACCTTTACTGTCTCCTCAAACAGGATTTACAAGAAATCCTTGAATTTAGCTATGACACTTATGACATTGTTTAGTAACTTGAGTTTCACAGAAGATTAGATATTCCATGGTTCAAAATGTTTCCAGAACAAAATTGTAAAGGTTGGTATTGTCCTGCTATATTCTTAAGAATTTAGTAATTTCACATTATAAATAATACTAAGATTTGCCTAAATTAAGGAAGGATGATTGACAGCAAAGGCACATGAGGGAGAAGGAAGAGAGTGTTGAGAAATATCCCCTCTTCAGGTAGTTTTGCAAAGTTTTGACCAGCATACTTTTATAGGCAGATGGGAGAATGATCAACAGATGCTTAACAAGTCACTAATGTTAAATTAGATTAAATGGCTATATTTAGAGAGCTCAGGAATTTGGGATTTTGCTTAGGAAGTTAGCAGAATTCAGGCTTAAATATTCTTTACATGCTTACGGTATGGAAATCTGCAAGTGTCAATCCTATTTTCGAGAATAATGCTTACAGCTCATCAAATATCTGAACCTGTACCCATGCTCAAAACAGGGTCCCTTTACTACTGACTATCCTGACTGCTTTAAAATAGGACTTTTTTTTTTTTTAACTGATAGCCAGAAGTAGGACACTAACAGCAATATTACCTATGCTGATATTTTACTAGAGAGAAGTTGTGGAAAACTGAATAAACAGAACATTACACACCCTCTATGGATAGCCTGATTCCAGCATTTTATCAAGTGCCTTCTTCTTCTTTCCTTGATAGGAATGTAACCACTGCTCCTATCCTGTCTATTAAATGAGGAAATATTTTGTGTGATAATACCTTGAATTTAGATTTCTGCTTACATTATCATGTGGAATTTATATTAACATTTATCTGAGGTGTTAAAGTCTACAGGGTACAGTTATAGTCACTGATCTTCCCTTCCTATGACACTCATAGCACATCAGTAACTTAACTCTTGCAGTCTCTGAAAACCAATAAACATTTTCTCATTCTCAGGAATTATTTGTTTATACTACTTTAAGTTGCTAGACACCATAAAAGATAACCCTTCATCCTCCATACCATCCTGACCTTTCTGAATGAAAGCTGACATAAAGGAAAACATTGCACCATTTCAAATCTTTATGACAGTGTCTGGCTGACAGTTCTTTCAACAGGTTTCTGGTTTCCTAATGATCCCTCTTTCTGGTTTATTTCTTCAGATCCATTTATTTTCAGGTCAGTATTATCTGCCAAGGACATACACTGTCTCTCAGTACAATATGACTCCATACAAATATTGAATAAAAGCAAAATGGTAAGTTTTATTAAAAGTATCGTTTACAATAAATATATTGATGTATATAAGCACTTCCCTTGGTAACAGGCAGGGAAAGATCCAGTGTTATTTCCAGATATTATTGCCCCACGAATTAAAATGTTAAACCACTTAAGAACAACATACATAATATTTCATTTACAGCAGAGAAGTTGAAGATGAATGACGATCCATATTCTCATCTAATAGTTGTAGTCAAAGGTGGCACATGTTGTCAGGCTTACAAAACTGAAGCTAAAGCTTGCAAAAGAAATGTATCTATGACTGAAGAAGTCAGTACGTTACCTAACTGACCCTGGGATATTTTAAGAAATTGTTAACATTCTATGAAACAACCTAGTAATGTTACCATAACTGTCTTTAAGCATATAAGTAAGGCTAGGTTTATAGAAATAACCTCTTTTTTTTTCTTTTTTTTTTTTTCTTTTTTTTATCGATTGACACAGATAGAGAAGACTGACATGCAAGCTCGTCTTTAAATCCTGAAAATTTGCATGCTTGAAAGCACACCTGTTTTTTTTCCAGCTACGTGAGCTTGGTTTATTAAAGTTTATTAACCTCCCCAAGACAAAATGAAGCATAGGTAAAGTCTCAAAAGATGGAATTATACAGTTGTGGAAATGTTGCCTGCACTTCCTGTTTTTCTGTATACATGCATATTTTTTACCAGCTTCCTTAATTATACTCCTCCAGCCACTTCTGCCTCTCCTCAACATTCAACATAGAACCACAGTAAAGAGCGGCAAGATCAGGGCAAATAAAGGTTTTCATACTGGAAATGCTGTGATTGCCTTAATGAAAGAATTTTTTTCTAATTTTTTTCCCCTGAAATCTGTGAGAAGCTAAGATTTCTTTCTGTGACTGCATTATTATTTTGTAATATGTGCTGAAATAGGGCCCTGATTTCCTCTTGAGTTACTCTAAAGCAAGCTCTAAAAATATCAATGTACATAGAAAGAAAATATTATCAAATAAAAAAAAATTAAAAAAACAAGAAAAAAAACCACCTCAGCAAAAATTAGCATAATGATTCCTCAACCAGGGAGGACATACAATTATAGTGGGTGAAGGAAATGAGTATGCAAATTAGACACACAGAACTGAATGCCATTCACTTTGAATATTTGACCTATAATTTTCAAAACCTCTCCATTTAATTTAGGGATGGAATTGTTATTCTCCTCATTAGATCCACACTCCGAAAATAGTGACTGTTCTGAAACTCATCTGTTAAGCTGAGCTTCCCATTTGACTTCATGCTTTTCAGAACTCTGTTCTATTAGCTGGGCTCGAAAACACCTGATACATTTTGACATATTTTCCTAAGGAAAGGTGGACCCCTCTTTAAAAAAATATAGGAAACCTCAGCACCTAACTTCCTTCTTTCCTTTTTTTTTTTCTTTTGTCTGTTAAAATTCTCAAATAAATAATACTAGCAGCAGTAACAAGGATATTTACAATATCATAGGATCACAGAACAGTTTGGAAAGGGACATTAAAGATCATCTGGTTCTGATATGAAACAAAACCTTCATTTTAAGACAAAATTACAAGTCCAAGTTAATTTTATATTACTGTCATTTCCAAAAAGACTACATGCAAGTTTTCTAAGGCTGCACTAATTGAAACTTTAACTCCATTATGTTTCTGTGTCCTGTATTTTTCCTTTCTTAATTTTTTGTCCACCTGTTTCTTTTTTGAGAAAATTCAGAATGTATGTCTGAGGGAATTCTGACTGGAAGAATTTTTTTTAAAAAAAGAAGAAGAAAAAAAAAATTTCCTTATACATAATTACAAAAATTTGATTTGAAAGCATGAAAGCTTCATTTCCAACATGTCTAGTAAAAACAAATCTAATACCAAAATAAGATTTTTTCTTCTTCACTATGTTTCTAATCATGTCAACATAAAAGATTGTTTAAGCATTCTGGTATATTTTCCCATGAGAACTTGAGTAAAGGACCATGATTTCTCCATGCTCTTCTAAAAGTCAGGTTCAAAATAAACCAAGAATTTCAAGGGTATCCTGACTTCCTCACTTGTGAAAAGGATGTCTGTATTCACTATGAAGGGATGGTAGTTTTTAGGGGCTACAGGGTCTTGAAAAGAATTCATGACCAAACTGCAATCTGATTGAGATGAATACTGAAAAAAAAAAAAAATGCAGTTTAATGTTTTAATTAAGTTATTTGAAACAAAATGTCTGCATCAATTCACAAGCCATATTTTTCAGGCTGACATCAAATTGACTGAAAATAAAGTTTCTATCAACCCTCACAGTGACAAGTTGCAATTTGCTTACCATTTGTGTGAGTGTATATGCAGAAACTTCTTTTTCCACCAAAACATATTCCTGGTCACCTGCAATAATGAAACCATAAATCAGATAGTGTAACATTATAATGCTGGCAAAAGCAACATGAATATCTGCAAAAGATCACCACTGTCACTGGTGCCGAATCCTCCAATGTGTAACATTTCCACCAGATTTTTCCTTCCAACTTCTGAATCATCACCTAAGAAAGAAACTGAGTTACCAAAAGCTCATATGTACAACAGCATAGGCACATCGTATTTATTTGGTCTCAGTGAAACATGGTTACATAAGATACTTACAAAGAGATCCTAGCACTGCAAAGCATTAAAAATCAAAATTAATTAAAAATCAAAGCATTTAATTTCAACTGAGTTTGTCATTATGTACTTTGTATGTAAAAAAAAAAAATATTCTGTGTCATCATTGCTTATTTATTAGATTGGAAAGCACTGAAATGATTACTGGAAATGTAAGAAACCAAAAGATAAAATTTTGAGGGGAAGGGAGACACAATCTCCAGTTGTAGCCAAATTTAAATACTGTTAAAAACTTGGTAGTTGTCTTTGTATTTCTTTGTAGTCATTTTATGCTGACTTTCTAGGACTCAGTTTTAGAGGCTGATCTTAAATTCCCACACCTATGCTAGCCCAGATACAGCTAAATCCTTTTTTTTTTTTTCTTTTTTAGAAGTTAGAGGGAGTTTGCTGGTTTTAAACGTTCTGTGGAGTAGATAATTACTTTATGATCTAAGCTACCAAGGCAAATCTCTTCATATACACATATAATCCCATAAGTGTCACCCCAGTAGTTTACACTGCCCGTAAATCCACAGGATAATTCTGTTCTTCCTTATTAGAAAATCTGTGGAGTGGTTGATCTGTTGGACTAAGACAGTCAGACCTTGAGTTCCCATTTCTAGGAAGAAACAACAGAGAGAGACTGCTCTACGGAAATACAAGGAAGGGTTTTCCTTAAGCAAGGGAAGAACAGTGAGACACCTATAGAGAAATCAATAGCTGAATGAGTAGGTGAAGAGCTTAATCAAAAAAAAAAAATTGCAAATAGACAGAAAATGTCTATAGGCCAAAAAGTTTCTGAAGCACAGTCTGAAGAATGCTGAACATACCCTTGAAAATGTGTTACAAAATCATGTGTCTAATAAAAATTTATAGTTAATTTTAGATTACTCTGGGGTTTATATTTTTATTTTCTGATTACCAGTAGATATTCATATAATTATCACTTACAGTAGAAAGGAGAAAGCAAAGAAAAGAGAGAGCAAAGGTCTATTCCCCCATTCTCCAGACAACTTTTGCATAACCCACCTCAGAATATCACTGAAATGGAACATTTTCTTTTCCTTTCAAGGGAAGAAGAAAAATATATTTTGCATGTTTTCTCCATATGAAGGAACATTTGTGCTCTGCCATTACCCCTAGAAGAATTAATATGAAGTCCTGAAAAATAATACAGTCAAGGCACCAAAAGATCCTACCTGAATTCAACTACTGAAGAAAGTCTGTGAGGTCTACAGAATATCCTATTCTAAAAGATACAAGCAAGGGCAGAGGCAATCCATCATGCCCCACAACTTTAAAGCTTTGATAATATTTGACACTGAGGTTATGACACTACAAGGGGATATAATCAAACATTTGGAAGAGTGATTTACTTCACCCAGTGCTCATTTGAACTGCTTAACTGCATCTCATGACATCTCTGATCATAAGTCAGGAGTCAAATCAAAGCTCTGGAGACACTGAACATCTGAGATTAGAGAGATCAGAAGCATCTGTGATGTTCCAAATATCAAGCAATACTGTATATTTGATTGATTGTGAAACTTAGTTCACTTCTAGTGAAGTTTCTGTTGCATTTGCTTCTCCTCAGGATTTATGTCCTTATTTGCATGTTGGTGGTCTCTGAGTCAGAACAGACTCATTAAACAGGTATGGAAATGCAGCCATTTTAAAATGGAACTAGAGAAGTTCACACTAAACCTGCTTGCATAATCTGTAAAGATAATTCTGCAGACCATGCTCAGAATAAGACATTATTTTTACATATTAAATATTCTTTGAACATAACAATATGATAATTCAAAGGGCATGTCAAGCTCTTTCTAGTCTCATTGACTCTGTCTCAATAAGATTAATAAACTCAGATATGGCCCATCAATGGGTTATGTATACTTTATCTGCATATTCAAAGCACTCCAGCAAAGCCAAATTTAAGAGGCCAGGTGGCACTTCATGAAGAGAAATAACATAAAATATAGGTGAGTGAGAAAAGTCTTGACAAAGATGTGCCTTGTGGGAGAATATTAGATACATGACAAGAATTTTTAAAAATGGTATGTTTTGTTTGTTTTTTCCTGTAGCGTAAATTCTGAAGGCAAATCAAGGGTGTTTGATTTCTGCTTTTTAAAGGAAGAATCATGGTGTGGAGAAACAGAAGTTTATCTCTTTGCTAACTGTAAAAATGGCTTCCCAAACAAATGGATTGCCTCAAATGCCAATCTGATAAATACACTGAAATTACTTTTTAGCTTAAACTTTTCAGTGCTAATTTATTCACTTTTTCTCTCACAGATCAATTGCATGTCTCGTTTTTCTCTGCTATTTAATTAGATTTGGGCTTCTCAGCCTGCACAGGAGAGGAAGAAAGATAGCTAAACTGGTCTGGCAGAACAGAAGGGGCATTCAGTACAGCTGTGTCAGAGTCTGAAGTTTCATCCCCTGTCAGATTTTCTTTCTGTGTATTTGTACAGACTGAGGTTGATCTCTAAATGCTAAATTAGCTCTAGCAGAAGACATAGCTGACTGTAGCAACAGCAGAATGAGAGCTCCCAAATTTATTGAAATGCAAGTTCCTATTTGTAAAGGAGAGAATGTTTCCTTGGAATTCTCTTGTAAGCTTTACAATACTGGAAATAGCAACAACATGTAGTATAACCTTTTGGAGGTAGGAAAATTTTTTAAATGGACAGCACTTCAAAAGACCATAAGAATATGGTCATGGATATCTTTCCAAACAGGAAAAGATACATTACACAAAGATAAAACTGTAAGAATAATTAATCTACATTTACTTTTGAAAAAAAATATTAAGATAGTTCTTCTGGCACACTGATGGAAAAAAAATCCTAATTCAGAAGATAAGAATAGAATGAGGACTGCCAGGGCTTTTACTTGGGTTCTTACTCAGAAAGAGTAAACATTTCTGTCACCAAGAAAGCAGTTTTGGGAGACATTTACTATTCACTTTGAAACAACCCACTAATATAACACAACCAATAGAAGCTCCAATAAATCAACAGATAAGCACTTCTTTCCCATTCCATAAGGAAAGCAATTCTAACATTGGGTATCAGGTCTGTAACATTCTCAGACTGTTTTTGGTTTCTGTCAATAACATCTTAATCAAGATAAACTTGTTTCCTATGCCCAGGAAATAGCCACCTCTCCATTTTCTGTTGAATGTTTTTACCAAGTTACATGTAAGCAAAGGTCTGTTTCAACCTCAGGAGACAAAAGTTCTGCTCATTTAGGTGCTTGGAGCTGTGAAGAAGGTAGATTAGGTGTAGCACACAAAATGAATTCTTGAAGGCATCACCAGCTAAGGACAAATGTTAGTCATTAGAAAAGCCTGCAGCCTGGTTGAAAGAATGACTTTAGACATTCTCTGCTGACAGCCTCATCAGCTGATAGCAAAGAAATGTTGCTCACAGAAGGAGAAATCAGAGCTCAACCATGAAGCAATGCCAATAAGTCAAAATTTCTCTAATGACCCTTTCATCCATCCATAATACAAGTTTCCAAGTTAGTGGCTGGAATTTTGTGGACTGCAAGGGAGTGAATTCAGGTGTTGTTAGGTTTAATTTTCTTTACCTGTGTGGCCTAGATGTTCTTCTCTTGCCCTAGCCCTGTTGGTGCAGGCTGCTAGAGATCACACCTTTTAGTTAGTCATATAAATCTTGGATTGCTTCTGGAGATGTTTCTATTAAGTTCTCCAGTAAATGTGCTGGATGCACCAAAGCACACCCCTATAAATATGGTGACATACTTAGCCATGTAATAAATTTACTGCAGAACACTGTTGATTGACAAAGGTCCTGTTGGGATAACTGCTTTAGGCTGTATAACTTGGAAAACAGCTTTTGTACATTTTCTGCTATTGTATGTACACTTCGCTTCTTGAGATTCATACATACATCAAAAGTCATGCCTAAAAGGCTGTTTTGTTGACATTGCCAACTTAATTAATCAAGTCGTGTTGATTTTTTATTCCTGGAAGTACTGCCCTGAAAAAAAAAAAAAGCTTAATCTTTCAGTTACAGATGTTTGCTCTCTGAATGTCACAGCAGTAATTTCTTCACACTTTCTGCAAGCCAGCACTTTGGAACAGCGCTGCAAACTTTGATTTGAAACATAATAATGAACTTTATATATACTATATTTTTTCTACAATTTTCAGATTTTTTCCACCATTTAGAACTTTCTATTATAAGCCTGAAATTCCTTCTGGATCACCTGAAGTTGAACTCATATTATATTGCCATTTCTAGCAACAGGCCACAGGCTTTATACTGAGATCCTTGCTCCTAGGAGCAAGGTCTGTAAGGCTTAATTTGTCTGAAATTGTTTTGACCTGTCTGCCTCTTTTTTCAGGTTTTTTTAGATGTTTTTTTTTTTTTTTTTTTTTTTTTTGACAAACAGATAGCTAAATCTAACTTATTTTACTTTTGATGACCTATGTGTGGTATAACCATAGTTTTATAAAAACAGTAGTAAGAAGTAGTTCTTTTGCAGAATGAAATATTTTTGATTATGACATAATGCTGGAGTTTAGAGGAATATGGGCAGGGGAATTGACTTGGGAAAACGATGCAGTATAAACGGTTATGGGCACAGGGTGACAAGAAAATGGGCACAGATTGGGACTGGAAATCTGGCAACTGGAAGGCTAAAAAGAATTTGGCAATGGTGACTTAAATGCATTTAAAGAAATAAAGACATGAAGCTGGGGAAAAAAAAAGGTTTAGGGATAACAAAGAGAATAAAAAAAGAGTTATCTAACATATATAAAAAACATCATACAGAGAAAATTCAGATATAATATAAACTTTAAGACCAGAGACAGAAAAGCAAGGTGTAGAGTGTGCAGTGTTTGTCTGCAAGTAAATAAATATTTCAATAAGTAAGTAAAAGCTCCCAAATGGATTCCAGAGTAAAGAAGAAGAAACAGTCATTAGAAACTATCATTCTCCCAACAATTGGTTTGGGATTCTGACAAGTAACTTTACATCCCCCACACATAGTAGAATTAAATCATTCATCTTAGGACCCAGTAGAGCACTGGAAATGTGACACTATCACCAGCATAAAAACAAACAAAAAAAAACCCAAAACTGGTGACACCATATCTGAAGTGCTTTGTCCAGTTCTGAGCTACTCAGTACAAGAGGCACATGCACTGAGAGACAGGCCTGAGTCTGGCAAACTAATGTGATGGATGGGCTGGAGCACCTCTCCTGTCAGGAAGGGCTGTGAGAGCTGGGACTATTCAGCCTGAACAAGGTTCAGGAGGACCTTACAAATGTGCATAAGTACCTCATAAGGGAAGCAAAGCAGACAGAGCCAGGACCCCCTTAGTGGTGCCCACCAACAGAACAAGAGACAACAGGCATAAACTCAAATGCAAAAAATTGCTTTCAAACATAAGAAAAATCCACTGAAGGAGGGAAACACTGCCACAGGTTCCCCTGAGAGGTTATTGAGTTTCCATTCTTGGACTTACCCAAACCTGACTGCATATGGCCCTGAGCAACCTGCTGCAGTGCTTTGAGTAGGGGTTTTGGACTTAGTGATATTTAAGGGCACCTTACTACCTCAGCCATGCCGTGATTCTGTAATTTTTTAATTAATTCTTTTCCTTCTATTTTACTGTTTAGGGTTTTTTTACTTTTCTGAGTTACAACTATAACAATAATAATTCGTTGATGAAACTGTAAAGATTTCAAATACACTTGCAACAGATTAGTCTATATATGAGGTACATAACAAGATTTGAGCATAACACTTATTATTCAAAAAGTAGCATCAACAGATACCAAAGTTTTTATGTAGTGTGTAATGTAGTCAAAGCCTAGGCAGCCTATTCACCCAGACAGCTCACTTCTTCAGGGGCTGCATATATCTCCACTTCACTTCTACAGAGTCATTAAATCTTCTTTTTGAAGGGTTACATCTCATATTATTGAAGGTCAGCCCAGTCAAATAGACTGTTCCAGCTCTAATGCAATTTGACTAGCTAGCAAAGAGGTTTTAGGGAGTTCAATACCCTTATTCACAACTAAGAGCAATCATGGTGGTTCCCAGGGTACAGCAATAACTGGAGCATACTTTATAAGTTTTCTGTTGTACATGCAGTAGCCACAGCTATCAGAGTGCGTGGGATTTTTTGTGGGAGGGCTTTTTTGTTCGATTGTTTTTTTGTTTGGTTGGGGGCATTCTTGGTTAATTTACTGGGCATGAAACATGCTAGTATTTCCATTTATGTTTTACAGGTTTTTCTCTGTTGCTGACTTGCTCTGTTAGCAGTAATACTCCCTTAGCCTGGAAAACATTAATATTGATTATTATGAACCATCTCTGAGTTGCTCTGGTTTTTGCTTTTGGCCAGAAGGTTGGATGACACTGAATGATTTCATTGGATCCTCAGAGAAAGAGTAAACACAGAAGAGAATTAGAACATTTTAATGACACAGAAAGAACAGAAAGACCTCACTGAACAAGAAAAAAAAAACCTGACAATAATTTCCAAAGCCTCAATGAGAGAGAATATTTTAATAGAAAATCTTGTGTGTTGTGGAATAGAAGTCAAAGATGTCCAACCAATTTTTTTTCCAGGTTTATACAGATCTCAGATGTGAAAAGCTCTCTCTGACATGTTCTGGTCTAGAGGTGTTTTGTTGTGAACTAGCATTAGTCTCAAAGTGACTCTTATGCGTAATTCCTGTGACATACTAGTGTAATTCCCTTGGCAGGAAAAAAAAAGAAAAAAAAGAAAAAAAAAGAAAGAAAAAAAAAGAAAGAAAAAAAAAAAAAAGTAATGAAGATGAAAGAAGAGCTGCAAATACTTATAATAGAATCATAGAAAGCTAAGGATTGGAAGGGCCTCAAAAGACCATCTAGCCCAACCATATCCTGGAAACAGTTTTGAATTGTTCCACTGTTATTCTTATAGCTTTTTTCTTTTTTAATGTTTCGTGCATGTATTTTAGATTACAGTTCACATTTTATATTCAGTAGCAAAATGGATATTTTTCTCTACATATACACATATAAATGTAAAAAACACATACAAAAATTTGTAGAAGAGATATGATGCTGTGCAACTTAGCACAGATTTTAAACCTTGGTACTTCAATCAGCAGCCAAACACCAAAAATCTGTCTCACAAAGGAGAAATCACAACATTTTCTTTTGGCTAAGAGGCCCAAGTCCTGTCTGGTTTCAAATACAGCAAAACAACAAAGTTTGCCACTTATATTGCCATGAAACTAAAAGCAGCTGTAGTGGAAAATACACTGAGAATCGAAATAGTTCTTGCATCTAGTGAAATGTTAAATGGGTACAGCTAATAGCAGCAATAGGCAAGGATATCAGCTTTAGTTTCTTTCACTATTGGCAATTTTGTCTCATCAAAGGGAGTGCATTCTTTATGCTCCCCTGTCCTTCTATTGTAGCTATCACACAAGAACTCCATGATG
Organism: Florisuga fusca; assembly: GCA_038090715.1. Lineage (NCBI taxonomy): Eukaryota > Metazoa > Chordata > Aves > Apodiformes > Trochilidae > Florisuga > Florisuga fusca. Next base: position 46,726,365 of record JAAWXA010000003.1, on the reverse strand, counting down.
AGGGTCATACTCCAATCAATCAGCATCAGGCAACTGCTGCTCTTAACTGCAGAAATAGTATACCACATCTCCTGTCTTCTTGGAAAGTAAAGTGGATCCTGCTTGTGATATTCATACACCAGATTAAAAGATAATGTAAGGCTTTTGTTAACTTGCAACTTCTTTCAGCTCTTCACCATGGGAATTATCCCCAGTTCAACTGTTTTACGTAGAACAGAATACAGCAAAAGTAGTTTTAGTAGTATCATTAAGGAAACAAAGACAAAATCAGCATGAAAACTGGTGGACCACATGCTGTACAGGGTCTTCCCTAGAGCTGGCCAAATGAAAAGAGATCCAATACAGTGTCTCTTTTACCAGACTTCTGGTTAGAGCCCCTGAGTTAAACTGTCCAGCGGCGGTATTCCCTGGCATACAAGCCCACATCATGCTGCTAGATGTCTATACTTTTCAAATTAGATGACCTCAGTAAACAGTCTATTTCAAATAGCCCCTAATCTTTCCAAGTACTGGAAACAGTTACAGTTATCAGTGCAGATAGCAGAGATTAAAGTGTATAGGAACATTACCTGGTGTCTCCTCCCTGATTCACTTAGTTACTGTAACAATGATTGATTACTTTCAGAAGACAGGTACCTAACTGAGCTGATTGGCTGTATTACAATATCCCAGGGTTTACAGCAGTAAAGCTGTGCCATAGATTGCCTAAATTCTTTTTCCTATTTCAGAGAGAATAGCCTTTCCTTTTTCTGTCTGCAGAAGCCCATAACACCATAAAGATAGAAATTCTGAAGCTAGAACTTAGCTTTAGCCTGCACAATGGTAAAAAGTGATTAAGTCATATATGCCAAGCTGTCTGTTTCATATAGATGGCACAGACATCCATAAGTTTTGAACCTTGTAAAAGATGTGCAAGACATACCATCAATTTTAACACAGATTCACATTTTTGCATCTGAATTTGGAGAATCTTATATACCCTTAAAACCAGTGAAAATCAGTAAATGAAACTGAAAATCTGGCTTCAAATTTCTGTTATTATATAATGAAACTGCACTGTAAGACCAGGGGGCATGGCCTTAAGCTCTGCCAGGCAAGGTTTAAGTTAAATATTAGGAAGAAATTCTTTACAGAGAGTGTGATCAGACATTGGAATGGGCTGCCCAGGGAGGTGGTGGATTCTCTGACCCTAGAGGTTTTTAAGAAGAGACTGATGTGGCACTCAGTGCCATGCTCTAATAGCCACAGTGGTAGTGGATCAAGGGTTGGACTTGGTGATCTCAGAAGTCCTTTCCAACCTGGCTGATTCTGTGACCCTGTGACACTGTGAACCATACACTTTCAAATATGTGGGGTCAGTAATCTGAGCTGAATAGTTCTGTGAATTCTGCTTGCATGCTGGGTCAGGTTCTTTCTGAAAATAAGGACCACTAGGAGATTAATTACTTTTCCCTCCTTCCCTTATCCCTCCTGTAGACTTTTTGAGCTCAGCACATTAAAAAAATAGACAGACTAAAAGATAACAACAACAGATAACCCACAATCTCCACAGATCCATGAACTGTCTGCAGATTATACCTATATAACTCCTTTAATTTTTAACATGCCTGATACATGTCATGTTCTGTCAGTGAAGCAGTAACCCCTTCTCATCTTACCCAAGATGCAGATATTCTCAAAAAGTTGGTAGATTGCCAAGGTCCTGAATCAGTTACCGACCTATGCTGAAGACTTTTGCCATTGCATTTCTTCAGCCAACTGAGTCTGCATATAGAGCACTCTGAGAACTGCTTACACCATATCAAATAAGTAATGTAATCACTGTGATTACAGTGAAAAAAAAGGAGAGGCATACTTCCCAAGGCCATTTTAGCAGCATACCTTGGTACAGTCCTCAGGTGTCTAGCCTCTCTTTAAAAGGGATTCAAAATGGTAAGTCCCAGTTGGAGACAGATCCCTCTGGCAGTCTCAGAAATTCTGGTTAGTTTCTCAGAAATGAAGAATATTGTTTCAGCTACAAGCATTTCCTCCCTGCTTTCCCGTGGCTAATGAGGAGGCATCTCATTGGGTGAAATGACACTCCCATGCTTATGTGTCTAATTACTGACAAGGTCTCAGGCAGGGGTGTGATGTATCTAAAAACTAGGTTTTGCTATCATAAATTCCTCTGAGGATCTTAACCTTAGTGCCTGCAGCTGCCTGCTTCATGACATCTTCACAGAAACACCTCTGGAGACTGGATGTGGCACTCAGTGCCATGGTCTAGCAACTGCTCCGGTGGGTCAAGGGTTGGACTAGATGATCTCTGAGGTCCCTTCCAACCCGGCTAATTCTATGATTCTATGATTCTATGATTAGTATGGTGGAATATGAGTCATGGACTGCTTCAGTTTGGGAGCACACTGAAACTATCCATTTGTGGTACACAAATTGGATGTTCCTGATGCAAGATTGACTGCTATAATAAACCAGATTTCTTTTTTGATATAATAAAGCTTTCCAATGTTGCAGTCACAGCTGAACTTCATTGAATTTTCTTAAGTATTGAAAAAATTACTGAAAGCCTGAATGAATGCGAAAAAGCACTAGCATTCCCCATCAGATGGTTGCTAACACCTTTTTTTTTTATAACTTTTTTTTTTTGGTGCATGTTTGTACATACCATGATTATCATGTATAAGAAAGAGGATACAAGGGAATAACAGACTGCTTCCCTTTGGGAACCTTTATGAGTCACATTGAAAGAAAAAAAGTTATTTTTACACATGTGCATAAAACCACCACTTAGTATGTAAATTGAGGATGCCAAGCTTTAACTTAACTCCATTATTCAAAAACACTTCAGCAGAAGTCCCCCATGTAAATGATGTGAGGGTGCAGATATTTGACTTACCTACTACTCATATAAGTATAAAATATAAAATATACATTTAAAGAAATATAAATATAAATATAAATATAAATAAATATTAAATTAATTAAAATGGGAGTAATCCTGAACTAGAAAAATCTAGTTTATGAACAAATTATTAACCATATGAACTGTCTTAGTGTAGCTTTAGCTATGCAGAAAGTCTACCTAGCTACCAAACTAAGATTTCTGAGTTAGCAAGATAAGTCAGAATGAATATCTAATTAATGTTCGATTGTAGCTTCCAATTACTGTCCATCATTCCCAAGTCTCTCAGCTCATAAGCCTCCTTTTTTCCTAGCACAGGTATAAAAGTTCCAAAGTTTTACAAAAATCTTAAAACAAAATAAACAAATGAAAAAACCAAAACAAAAAGAAAAACAAACAAACAAAGGAAAATAAGACATAAGACAAAAAAATGAAAGAAAAAAATGCTTTCTGATTATATGCTGAATGCTCTGAATTCTACACAACTATAGGAAATACCAAAAATTCCAAAAATTTACTTTATGGAGTATATATTTACTTTAAGAGCATTATAGCTCCAGAAACTAGAGCTTAATAACAAACGCTAATATCATGAACCAGTAACTTAACTATTTAGAACTATTTCAAAAAAATATTAAATTTCACTGACTTTATTCACTGGTATTTTTCCATAATTATTATAAAATACTTCACAAAGTATTGTTTGAAAATATTTTTTTGTTTACTATATAATAAAATACATTTAGGTTGGTTTTATTTATTTATTAATTAATTGGAGTTAAAAATATCAGTGTTTGATCCAAAACGATTGAGACTAGCAGCAAAAAAGCAACTCCTGAGACAAAAGCAGAATTCAAGGTTCCATTCTTGGCAAAATCTTGGCTGGATAATATTAGTGCTTCCCAGGGGCACAAAGTCCTGTTTCTTTAAATATCCACATACATCTGAGCTGCTGAACTGTTATCTTAAGCCTGTGCTTCAGGAGAATTCAAAAACTGCATTTTACCTCCAGCATGCTCAGGCATATCAGGTACCCTGAGCACAGATTTGCAGCTTAGCAGCACACTAAGGACATGGGAGCCACCATTTCATTTTAAAACAACATCAGGACTGAGCACACCAGTTGAAGGAGGTAAAGGCTTAACCCCCTTCTCTTTGGGAAGGCTCATATCAATTGCTCCATTCCATCAGAAGGAAAGCCCTGGGGAAAGTAGCACCATAATAATGGATAACATTTCTTCCTAATGTTTTCCCAGTTCAATTGCTTTTGACATAAAATTAATGTAGGCTTTTAATGTAGACATAAAATAATGTAGGCAGGGACGTTACCAATGCCCCTCCCTGAATGGCTTCAAGGCCAGGTTGGATGGGGCTTTGAGCAACCTGGTTCAGTAGGAGATGTCCCTGCCCATGGCTGGGGGATAGAATTAAATGATCCTGAAGGTCCCTTCCAATTCAAACCATTCTATGATTCTCTGATTTACCACCTTTAACTCATAATCAGAACGTTCACACGTATGGCTCTAGATGTCTTTAAAAAAATCTACATAATTTAAAAAATGTACTTACACTTGAAAATAAAACCCCAGGGTTATACTCCTAGTAGTTTTATTTGTTATTCCTATATGTAAATTTTCAGTCTGCAATGCAAAATGATTGCCAAATGGAAGCAAGCAGTAATTATTTTCTCATTAAATGAGTGGTTCAAAGTACATTAGTAATTACTGATCCATTTCATATTTTACCTACAGCAGGTAAATTATAAAAAAGGCAAATTACTAGAATGCTTCTTCTATAATCAAGAATAATATTATTAGTTGACAGTGTTTATTAGTATCAAAACCACATTCATTGAACAACCACAGTGCTAGTGACAAATTAGATTCATATTGGTATTGATCACGTTTATTATTAAATGTGACAACAGTAGTATTAGTGCTAATTACAAGTATTGTTTTGCATTTACATAGTGCTTTACAAACACATATTTAAATACCTTCATCCAGATTTATTCCTATCATAAATCCAGTAATATTCAACATAATCAGTCCAGCATTTACTTCAAGTAATTCACCATCAGGTGAAGCAAGACAAAAACTGTGCAGATAATAATTCCACCAAAAGGTGATCTGAGGAATTAATGGAGAAAATGGAAATTTAAAAATAAGTCCTCAAAGTATTGTGAGATTAGGAAGGAAAAGGAGGAAAATAGATAAGCTTATAAAATAAAAAATAAATAAATGATAGAGGAAAGAGAAGCCAGAAGCTAATTACTGCCACTTCATGTAAACACTTAGCCCCAGCAAATGGCAGGTTATTTTAGTTCATTCATTCCCCAATGTATTCACTATATGCTGAATACACAGAAACAGAAAAGTTGTTGACATGCAGCAGCTTCTCGACAAATTAGTTGTGTTCATTACTTTAGTTGTCCTGTATCCTGTATTTATGTCTGGCCTTTCAGATGATCCTTCAGATGCAGATGACCCTGCAGCGTGAACTGTGTGGTCATGCACAACTGGTAATTGATTCACTAAGTTAAGGTTCTGCTAAGATAACACTGATTTCTCTACTGTGGACAGGTTCTTAAATCATTCATGTAACCAAGGAACAAATATAGAATTTGTTCAAATAAAACCTTTGTTTTCCTCACTTCACAGCATGGTTTAGAATATACTTCCTATTTCTCCCCTATAGATTCACATAACAGTAAAATATATATTTAATTGGGAGGGATCTCTAATGACCACCCCCCTCCTCAAAGCAGAGCCACCTGTTTAAGTTGCGGTTTGACCACCGCAAAATAAGCAATTTTATTTCTATCTAATAAGGGTTTTTTCTGTGTTCCATCCTGTGTGTGCTGCCCCTTGTCTTTCTGCTGTGCACATACGGTAAGAATCTGACCCCGTATTCCCTGTTGCCCCCTATTAGGAAATTATAAGCAACAGTAAGGTTGCCCATTTACGTGTTCTTCTCAAGGCTGGAGAGGACCAGGTCTCACAGTCCTTCCTTGTACTTGAAGTGCTGCAGTTTCCTAATCAGAGTGCTGACCTCAGCATGTCAATGTCTTTCTTGTATTGAAAGACCCAAATTGGACACTGTACTGAAATATAGTTTCACAAGCCCTGAATAGCTGGAAGTAATCGCTTGCCTCAACCTGCTGTCTGTACTCTTGTTGCCTAATTTGAGGGTGGCTGCCTTTGCCACAAGGTCACACTGATGACCCATCTTAAACTTTTTGTCCACTGGGGCCCTCACGTCCTTTTCTAAAAAATAATTTTATTTCCCAGCTACTCAGGGGCTTGTCTTAGCTGACCTTCGTAAAGTTAGAGCTGGATAATTTCTCTAGCCTGTAGAGATCCCTTTGAATAACAACCCTTCCCACAAGTTTATAAAACCTTCTTCTTGGTTTGGTAAAACACACAAGCTTGCTGATCATGCTTCTGCTTCTAGAAATAGTGGGATCTGGTAGATATGTCTCCTGCTCTTTTAAAAGGCACTGAATGGAGGAGACGCCATGGTTCTCCAGGCAATTTCCTAAGTGTTTTGACTTTTTTTTCTCTGGCTGATTATCCCTTGTTCATTTTTGCTTACACTTGTCTCTGCAGAACTGTGCTCTATTTTTAAGGCCTCTTCTCCAGCACTGAAAAGTTATGAATTTTAATTCAGTGCACCATAGATACTACCCAGGCTTCTGTCTCCATCACTGTAATATTCCACCATCCAGACGGTGAGGAAAATTTTGAACAGAAATATTCCTATCGAAACAGCCTCAATATACCTTTCCATTTTATTTTGATCCAACACAAATTACACTCCTGTTAATTTTTTCTAATCTATTTTGCATGCACCCTATATGTATTACAAGAGCATACTTTCTTATGGGAAGGTCACAACAGACACTGCCCAAAGCTTTATTAAATTCAAAACAGAAGCTATCCATTCCCTTTCCCCTATTCGCAAAGCCCATTATGTTACTGTGAATAATATTAGTTTGATTTGGAAATACTAATTTTTGACAGATTTCCCCTGAGCGTTACTTATCCTGTCAGCTATCTTCCAGATGTCTTGAAATAATTGATGACTTGTTACAGAATTTTCAACAGCATGAGTTTAAATGATATTCTGCTCATTCTTAGTTTTCTCCTTTGCTGAGCACTGGTGCAACAGTTACCCCATTTCCTTTCTTTCTCCATGACTTCTCAGATATTTGCATTAATGTTTCTGAAACTGCTCCAGCAATTATTTATGTTGGGATATGGTGGTTTGTAAAGTAGGTTTTTTATTCAGTGCTCTACAGCTCCTTATGCTTTAATATATTTTATGCATCAACACTATTCTCTATACAGACAACTCTAAGGTTTATACTTTTTTTTTTGTGAAATTAATACCATTGCTTTGTCCTAACTTTTGTCAGTGAAAACTAGAACCAAACCAGCCTGGTAAATCAAGAAAATTTCTGCTGAAGACAGTGAAATTATACTGACCTGAATAACTGGACTCCTAAATTTCACTGTCAGTTTTGGAATCTGGCTGACTGTTGTCATAAATAAAAGACATTTTAATTTAAAGTTATTAAAAATTATTTTATTACAGCAACTTAATTAGCTCTATTCAAAATTGACCAATGCATGAAAAAGACAGATTATTTACATTTGCTAAAATTTGGAAGTACATTCTATAAGAAAAATTGGCTGTTAAATTTTTGGGCCTCTTACACAATTATTAGATAAATTGGTCTCTCAACTGTTCGAAAATGTCTGAGAGAAAATAGAAAATAGGTAATCATCCAAACTTCGCACAGAACAGGCAGTCATTTCATAATGTTTTGAATTGAAAACTACACTGCCATGGGAAGAATTCATAAGCAGGAAAGAAGTGTTTCTAAAGTTCAATATCCAGGCCATTAGAAAAACCAGTGAAGTTTTAAGTATTTTTAAGGGAGTATTTTCATTTTATTTTCTTCTCCTTTTAGCATTGTAGTTAGAAATAAAATATAAAAAATAATAAATGAGATTATTAGCTCCCTGTACACTGACATCATTGCCAAGAACTTTCATATCTGTGTAAATATAAGTCAAGGAAAACAATAACTTTATGTGCCTCCAGAAGTAAGTCTCAAGCAGATTAAAAAAACAAAAAAACAAAACAAAACAAAAAAACCCCCAAACAAACAAAAACCCCACACATTAAAATGCAAACCCAAACCCAAATGAACATGCAAATAAAATTACTGTGAGGGATAAAAAAGAAATAAAAGTATACGAGTCAACTTGCACAGTACCAAAATTGCCAGGCCTGTTGGAGACATCTCTCATTTGTTCCACCCCCAAGATTCAAGCTTCTGGTGGAACTTCTTGCAAATTCTTGAACTGGAAGTGGCATCTATCTACACAGCAGAGTAATGCTTCCTTTACAGTCTGATTGTAGAAAAATTGACCAGAAATTAAGAGCTTGAGAAAGTCACCCTCTGTGGCATGGGTGGAGGCATGGTTTTATCCAAAAGTAAATCATAGATGCTGATTACTATTTACCATGACCTAGATTACAGGCTTTGGAAGCAAACAGTTTATAGTTCATGTAAGGAGATACTTGAATTTAAGCAGCACCCCTTAGAGACATGGAAAATCCTGGAGGTGTAACGCCCAGATACAGAATCATAGAAACACAGAAGAGTTTGGGTTGGAAGGGACCATCTAGTCCAACCCCCCTGCAATCAGCAGCAACACTCTCAACTAGATCAGGTTGCTCATAACCCAAATCCACCCTGACTCTGAATGATTCCAGGGATTGGGCACTTGCGACCTCCCTGGTCAACCTGTTCCAGTGTTCCACCATGCTGACTGTACAAAATTTCTTCCTTATATCTAATCTAATTCTACCTTCTTTTAGTTTTAAACCACTACCCTTTTTCCTATTTCAACAAGCTCTAGTAAAAAGTTTGTTCCCATATTTTTCTTCTATTGAAAGCCAGAACAAGGTCTCCCCAGAGTTTTCTTTTCTCCAGGTTAAACAACCTGAGCTCTCATCCTGTTGTAGGACAGGCTCTCCAACCCTGTGATCTGGACTTGCTCCAGCAAGTCCATGTCTTTCCTACACTGAGGACTCCAGAGCTAAAGGACTCCAGGTGAAGTTTCCCCAGAACAAAATAGAGGGTCAAAATAGAGGGTCAGAAACACCTTTCTTGGCCTGCTTGCCACACTTCTTTTGACACAGTCCAGGATATGATTGGCCTCCTGGGCTGTGAGTGCACATTGCCAGCCCATGTCCATCAGTACCCCAAAGACAATTTGTTACGGATTCTCCACAGATTCTGTGGAGATCTACATAATGTCTCCACATATATTTCCACAGGTATACTCTCAATCCCTTCATCCCCCAGTCTGTATTGATACCAGGGGCTGGCTCAACCCATGTGGAGGACCTTGCACGTTACCTTGTTAAACCTCGTGTGGTTTGCATGGGCCCAGTTCTCAAGTTTGTCCAAGTCCCAATCAGGTCCCAGGTTCTATATGCAGTAGAATATGTCCAAAAAACCAAACACGAGATTAGAAATTTTGGAAGACAAATATTATTTCAGAAAGTACTTTGAGCTCCATAAGCTATATTCTCTTACATATTTCTAAGGTCACCCAGCCCTGAGACTGTAAAGATAATAGATCTTGACTGAGTTACAAATTCACAAAGGTTGTGTACTCATGAACCATGAAGCTTTCTGTGAGGAGTTAACATGAGTCATTGCAACTCCTGAACACATAGTATAATTTAACTAACACTAAATGTGCTCACAGCTCAATTTTTTTCCTTCCTCACTCATATGTATTTACTGTAAAAAGTCATGAAGGTCTCCAGATGGGAACTAATTCCATTATCTGTCTGCCTAATGAATATCCCTAGTCTGTATCTACAGTGCTCAACTTTTTTAACTCCCACAGAACATTTTTGCCAAAACTGTGACACTGTCATAGCCAAAGATTCAAATGAAACTCACACAAATGCGTATAAATTCCTTTGTCAAGAAAAAACAGTTCCTAGATTGATATGTATGTCAAAAAATGGTGCAAAAATGCTGTGCAGCCCTTAAAACTCCCCAGCATCCAAATGCTAAATTGATTGTAATCATCATCCAAACACTTCACTGTCCAGCTTGAGTGAGTCAGTATTTACGAAGCCAGCAACAGATGGACACACATCTACATTCTCATTCCAAGCCTCAGCATAACAAAAAATGTAGAAGGCACAGTCATTCATCCACCTACTCGGATTAAACCACTATAAGCAATGAAATATCACTGTTATCTTCAAAACCCCAGCAAAAATGGATGTCCCTGCCCATGGAAGGAGGGTTGGAACTAGATGATCTTTAAGGTCCCTTCCAACCATATCCATTCTACAAAAAATTTTGGACCCCACCTTTTATCTTCTCGGTAAATATTTTCAAACAAGAATCTAGTTCCAATTTGTTGGCCTTCTATGAAAAAATTATGTAGTATGGAAGACAACCTACATTCAAGCAGCAGAAATGATTCATTTGATCTATTTTAGATTGTCCCTTTAGGATGAAATGGATTTTACCCTGGAAGTATTTATTTCTTTACATTAACTGTAAGAGAGTTTAGGATGGCTGGATCAAAACTGCAGTATATACTGCAGTCTGTCAATCACAGATATGAAATGGCAAAGCCATGTTCCTCCTTTCTCTGAGAAACTATGAAGAGGAACGTCTTATAAAACTCCCATCTCCTCTGTTTTAAAACCCAATAAAGTTTTAATTGTAGCATGACCATTGTGTTCCCAGTGGAAATCAGCCACAGTTCTCTGATGATTTAGCCTTCGAGATGAAGTCTTTATTTGCCTACCAGTGCCTAAGCATAGACCAAGTGGAGTAGCACTGTGAAATGGTGAATAAGATGTTGTTAGATATGCCTTTGATTAGAGCTTTCAGCCACAGTCCTCTAGTCCAGGAGCCAAGCACTTTGAAGTTAAAAACCTTCATTTTAAAGTATTGCAGCATAGATCTAAGTAAGGGCAATACTCTCCCAGGTAAGATAAAAGGTAGAAAGAAAGCACAGTAAACTCCCAGTCAACAAATCTTACTCAGGAAATTCAGCACCCTGGAGTTGCTGAGGAGCCTTACAAAAATGTCCTTTGTGCAAGCTGTCACCTTCTTTATTATCAGCTCTGAGCCTCGTGTCAGGTGGGCACAATTTCATCAGGAAGCCAGAAAGGTATCATCTGAAAGCTGATCAGGTACTTGCCTGGAAGTGAGAAAGCTGTTGGACTCTACCCTCTGCTGTGCCTGCCCTACAGTGGGCACAGTCAGTTACAGGCATCAAAGATAAGCTTCACAGCTTCGTGACTCTGTTCCTGGGCCAAGCCCCAAAAGTGGATCACAGCAAAGCCTGGAGGCAATTCTGGCATCAAGTTGAAAATTATCCTAACAGGCTGCCACCAGCTGAGCATTGCCAGCCTATGCAGCAAGACTGCTACTTTTTCTTCACTCCATCTTCAATGTGCACCTTATGCTGAGTACTGCAGGACAGAACAGGCTTATTTAGTAGTGTCTGGATTGCAGCCAGTTTCTGTAGGGAAGCAAAATGAGGCAAGCATGACAGAACTGCCATGATTTACCACATATGGTGGACAGTCATGGCACAACTAAATGCACATTTATTGTTTTTACTCAAAACCTGGGATAAAATACATGGTTTCCCAGAACACATGAGATCAAAGTCTGCTTTGCTGTGGACATGATGTCCTTGGTAAGTCTTTGTCTTTAAAGCCTTTGATTTGTTTATTATGCCACAGGCTGAGGCACATCCAACATCTTGTTTTAAAAGACTTAATGCATTGTGAGATGCAGGGAAAAAAATATTGTGGGCTAGAAATATGTGTTTGAGAATAGAATGTGAGGCTCTGTGAATAAGCTATTTTTACTTACATCTTGTATCACCTCTTCAGGCCTTCAGTTCAGTGCTGCTTAACAAAATGGCAAGACTTCTGGGACCTGAAACATTGTCAGTTGGCTATGGACTAGTAAAAACCCTAGCATATGAAGATGAGAGAGAAAAAGAACTATCCTTAATATGTTACTCTAAGATCTCAAATAAATACTTATTCTGTGCATATGTTCTCCTCTCCCAGCGTTCTTTGACTGACCTTTTGCTTTTCTTAACAACAGCAGAAAACTAGATCTGAAAGATTCCCAGATCACTGTCCTCCAGATATGTGCTGTGATGAGCAAATACCATCATACTTACTGAGTTGCAGGTTTGAGTTTTGTTCTTGATTGACCCAGTCTATAATTGTGACTTGATTATTTACTCCATTCTGGAAAAAGAATAAATAACTGCTTTTGCAAGAGCAGCAAAACAATTACAGATGGTTGAAACCACTTTCTTTTAAATATATTTCAATTTAAATTTGAAATACTTTTGCATAATTATATTCTCATACATTAGTAGCAGCATATTTCTTAGGTCTGAAAAGTTAGGTAATAATGAATTTCCCCTTTTTTCAAGGAGAAATTCATCTCCTTTCTATTTTACCTAAGCAAGTAATTCAGCAAAAGCAAATTGTATATTTCCATTCTAATCCATGTTTAGTTATGCCTTTGAACTCAGGCATTAGTGGCAGAAATATATAGTTCAGAGTGACCATACATCTCAAGCTAAAGACAGTTAACATTGCTCATTAATGTCACAGTGATGTGCATTCATTTTTAGATTATTAAAGTAGAAAAAGGAATGGCTAATACAAAGCTTCTTTTTTTAATAACTTGAGATAATAGCCACGTGTTTTGAAGTCACAAAGTGGAACATCACCTTTTGTCAGTAAAAATCATGGTGACTTATATAGGGTTTTGCCTGAGAATTGTTATGCACAAAAAAAAATCCTTGTCATAGCTTTCTGGAAAATCTAGTTCAATCTCCTGGAGCACTTTTTCTCTGCAGTATTTAACACCTTGGTTTGTTTGGAATTATTTTTTAAAGAGTTCCCTATAGTCACTATTTTGTTTACTTTACATGGAGTTTAAAAGGATAGTGTAAATAGCAAATTAAATTCTCTTTTAAAAAACGCAAAATTATGCTCAAGGGGGGAAAATGAAACCTAAATTGCATGTAGAATGATGAGTTCTGAACCAGTTAATTACCACAGAGGAAAAAAGAAAATAATAACTTTAAGCTGTAATGGACAATCTAATAAAATTATCAGTATCTGTCAGACAGAAGAGCAAACTGCTAGTACTGACTAGGCCAGGAATAGATCATACAACCTGGGACCAAATTCTTTCACTACACAATTCTCTTTCTCTTCTCTTTCACCATCTTGAAAACCATGAGCAGTTCTAGTTGTCACATCTCAAAAAGGAATATTGTAGTCTTAGATGATTCATTAAAAAAGGTGACAAACTTCATGAAAGATATGTGTGATAGCAGATAACAACCTACACAGTCACTGACCCATCACCACCTAGATGGGGTTCAAAAGCACAGAAGCTGAAAACTCGTGGGTCGAGACAAAGACAGTTTGGTTTGCAAAGCAAAGCTGCTTGCACAAGGAAAGCAAAATAAGGAATTTGTCCACTGGCAAGCAGGTGTTCAGCTGTCTCCAGGAAAGCAAAACATCCACACACTTAATTATTACTTGAGAAAGTAAACACCATAACCATGAATACCCCCCCCCCCTGTACTTTGTCTTTCCCAAAACTTTTTTGCTGAGACATCATACAGTGTGTATATGCTGTATAACACATGGGATAACACATGGGTCAGTTGGGCTTAGTGGTCCCATCTGTGACCCCTCACAGCTTCTTTTCCACCTGCAAACTACTCACTGGTGAGGAATCTTGAGAAACAGAAAGGCTTTGAAACTGTGTAAACACTGCTGAGCAGTAGCTAAAGCACTGGTGAGTTATCAACACTGTTTTGATCACAAATCCAAAACAGAGCACCATGCAGTCTCCTATGAAGAAAATTGAAAATTAACTCTATCCCAGACAGAAAAAAAAAAAAAAAAAAAAAAAAAAAAGAACAAAGGAGGAACACTTTCACAACACACGTAATTAATATGTGGAATTATTTGCCACAGGTTATTGTGGATTCCAAACTTATATTTATTGACATAGCAATTTTTCAAAATCATAGAAGAAATATAAATCCATTTGTAGTTAGTAAAGGCAAAAGTGACTTGACCAGATCTATGGAGGTGAAAGAAATATACCTGAGAAGAAAAACTCCCACATAATATTGTCACATAGGTATCCATTTTTTACTACTTTTGTATTCAAGACTCTTCCCACCTTTTGTATGCATAAAGTGTGTAAAGTATGTATGTTTTGTATGTATAAAGTGTCCTTTAATATTGTGAAGGAAGAATAAAAAATTAAAAATTAAAAAAAAAAAAGTAGTGAGATACCCATTTCAATGACCTTTTAAAACAGAGAAGGGGGTTTCTTTCTCACCTATTAAGCCCGTTAGTCTGCAAACTGACCCAGATCAGGAGCGAACACGTTCATGCTGTTCCTTTCCCTCTCTCTCCCTTTCTCTGTGGAAATATCAGCTTGCTATCATTTTTGTTTTCACATAGTTACCTAGAGCTAATAGGAATTATGCTCTTGCAGATCCTGGATGAGAAAGGGCACATGAGCTCCCTTTATAGCAGCATATGACATTGATGTAGTGGACTGGAAATAACATTGAAAAGTTCAAAGTGAATGAACCAAAAAATATCTTAAATTTCTTTCTGATCTAGTGATTTCAGTGCCGAGATGAATAAGGGAAAAGCCAAACAATAAAGGTCTTAGTCCCACAGAAGTCAATGTTAATTAATTCATGAAAGTCCCAGGAGCTGTACTAACCAGAACATCAGTGACTTCTGACCTTAAAATATATAAAATTCATGGCCTTTTTTTAGTTTTATAAATTAAATTTATGGGATTGTTTTGTCCCTCCCTGTTTCACCATAGATCTAATTACAATTACATTCCCTAAATACGGTTAATACATTCCCTATTGACTGAACTTTTAACATCCTTAAGTCCATCTATATTGACCTTGTTATCATAGCACAGATTAAAGCCAGGTTACTACGACAAGTTTGGGCGCTACTTGAAATCCATGACTGAGTTAACATATACGCTGTGCAGATGGTTGGCAGAGCTATGTTTCTGAAGTAAAACAAGAAACAAATTAATTTGAGAGAATATATGCCCCTACTGCAACCCCATTCCTGTCCAGGCTAAGAAAGACGTTACTGATTTTAATTTAAAAAATAGACCACCTGGTTTCTAGTGATTGTTTAACAAATGTTAAGAATACTGAGTTTTGAGTACAAGTTCATTGGTTCAAACATAGTCTTGAGAAACAATGACAAAAAAAGAACTCATATATGTTGTTTTTTTAAAACTTACAGGCTAACTGCAGTGAACTGGGGGTATCAGGCCAGTTCCATGCAACAGAACATTCATATCCCACAAACCAATATTGCAAGCATGGCTATTCTACTAGACACAGCAGACAAGCCAAAAAGTAAGCACTTTATTAAATTGCCTCTCATCTCTAGATCAAGCAGAGAATATATGCTAAAAAATACTCAGACAGTCCATCATAGCTGTGAATGAACACCCAATGTAGGAACAACCCTCTGTTTCATTGTTGTCAGGACGGTGTTTTCCAATAACATTGAATATCTTTTTAAATAAGCCCCCCAATACATAGAGTTCTAAGGAGAACACAGTCACAATGAAAACAATGTATTGTTTACCTTATAAAAATATTTTTAGCCCTTCATGTATAAAAATCTGTTTCACCTGTAATTAATTGTTATCTAGGCCAATACAAAGTAAATTTTATGGAGCTTTTTTGCCTGACAGTTTCCAATTAACATTACTGTTCTGGCATAGAGATCCATCGGAATAAAGGTTAAAAGGGATCTCTTAGATCATTTAAACTGACTTTTAGATTATTTAAGATGACTTTCTGCATATGATTGGTGATTAAATATCAGGTGTTCCTTTCCATAACAAAAAGCTTGAATGTGTCTACAGCATATCTTCTTTGCTGGGTAAAAACCTGACTAGATATCTAGTTGTGTTGAAACGAGTGGAATCCAGTTGGTGGCTGGTCAGAAGTGGTGTTCCCCAGGACTCAGTAATGGGGTCAGTTCTCTTTAAGATCTCTATCGATGATCTGGAGATCTCTGAGGAGACTGAGTGCGTCCTCAGTAAGTTTGGAGATGACAGACACCAAGTTGGGCAGGGTTGTGGATCTGCATGAGAGTAGAAAGGACCTGGACAGCCTGGATCAATGGGCCAAACATGATCCAGATGATCATGTTTGAGATGAAACATGGCCAAGTGTCAGGTCCCGTTCTTGGGCCACCACAACCCCATGCAATGCTACAGGCTGGAGGCAAAGCGTCTGGAATGCTGCCCTGATGGAAAGGACCTAAGGGGTTATTCACCAGCACCTGGCTGAATATGAGTCAGCGGTGCACCCAGGTGGCCAAGAAGGCCAAGAACATCTTGTCTGGCACAGAAATAGTGTGGCTAGCAGGACTGGAGAAGTGATTTTCCCCCAGTACTCAGCACAGGTGAGGCTGCAACTCAAATCCTGTGTTCAGTTTTGGGCCACTCACTACAAGAAAGACAATGAGGTACTGGTGTGTTCTAAAGAAGAGTAAAAGAGATGGTGAAGTCTCTAGAGCAGATGTCCTATGAAGAGTGGCTGGGGGAACTGGGGTTGTTTAATCTGGAGAGAAGGGAAGTCTGAGGTAAGACCTTATCACTCTACAACTACCTGAAAGGACACTGTAGTGAGAGAAGGGTTTTTCTCTTCTCCCACGTAACAAGTGATAAAACTGTAGGAAATGGCCTGAAGTTGTGCCAGGGGAGGTTTAGACTGGATTTGAGTAAAAGTTCCTTCACCCAAAGAAGTTGCCAAGCACTGGAACAGGCTGACCGAGGACACGGTGGAGTCATCATCCCTGGAGGTATTTAAAAGGTGTGTAGATGTGACACTTCAGGACGTTGTTTAGTACTGGACTTGACAGAACTAGACATCATTCTGGACAATGCTGTTTATTTAACCAGCATGCCAACAATATCAAGTGAATAGGTTTCTGCTCTTTCTATTCTAGATCTAACTGTATTCAATTTAGTTACAAATTTCAGTCACAAAATAGAAAGACCCATTTTCTTTGTCATCATGTGGGACTAGCATTAATAATTATTTCCCCTCTTTAATGTATTATCAATTGTTTCAGCAGTTACATATTTTATCTAAAGACTGTCCCATGCAGGTATTTCACATGAAAACAGAGCTCATCTCTGCTTTGTATCTGACACTTCTCACCAGTAGATGATTGCTATGCTTTTCATCATAGGGTCGTTATCCTTTGCACAGCTTCAGTGAGATGGGTGGAAAGCGTCTATAGCCTTCCACTGGAAAGGTAGAAGGGGGTGATATGATCTCCTCATTTATTAATTTCTCTCCAGTTCCATTTGTGTGTGTTCTCACCAGATGTTTCTTAGAGTAGTAGAATAATACTGCTCCTGCCACCAAGAAGGTGGTTTGTGGTTTGTTTTTTTTTTAAAGAAAATTATGAGCTTTATGTCATCATCATCCTCTACTTGTGGAAAGTTATCTTCCTGCACTGTTATTGGTATGCAGCAGGTGGCATCTGGGGCTTGTCCCTGTGCTTAGTGGTCAGTGGCAGCTCTCCCATTAGCAAGCTAACTTCAAGCTACTCCTTGTTCGAGGTGCTGGCTGTGTAGATTTCCTTCCAAAATTCCTCAGAATTTGTGCGCAGGGAGTCATGCAATCATGTGATGTGGAAATCTGTAGGATTATATCTATAACACGTAGGCATTCGAGAGGTAAACTTGAAGCCCTCTATTAGATCTTGCATGATGAATTTTAGCAGTTTTCTCCTTTTGGAAAAAGAGGATGCACACAACTAAAGCTATGCCTGGACTCAGAAAAATTTAGTCTGGATGATATTCTCTTTCATCCTGACAAGTCAGTGCTTCCATGAACATGATCTCTTCAGGCCCTTTCAGTTAAAATTAGTTAATTCAGTAAAAGATTGGTTATGACAGTACAACTATTTGTATGATGGAAGTTTCTACTGTCAATCAAAGACCACATTCTTGATTACAATCACGGTGCTGGCAGATGCTTTTTGTAACAGATACAAAACTAATTGCATACACTTCGTGTATGTGCTTTGACAAGAGCAGATAGTCTGGGTCTAAATGTCTACGCTGCTATCGAAAGAGTACTTGGGCTTGAAAGTATCATTTAAATACTTTCAATATTTTTTTACTTGCTATCTCATCACAGACCAACAAAGAAAAACTGAGAACATTACACTTTCATTTTAATAACTTGTTAGAATATTCCTATTGATTTTTCTTGATTGATTTCCAGCTTTAGCTCAACAGGCACTCCTACCTGGAAAAAAAAATCAAGGTTTCATTTATCTACTATCCAGCAGAAATCAATGCAGATTCAGCTGGGGGTTGACAGCTGTGCAAAATATTAGTAAAAAGAAAGTAACAAAACTTGCTGTGTGCACCTGTCTTAACTACAACAAATAACAGCAAAAATCTGTAAGCAATAAAGTCTGATATCAAGCCTTATGCACTTTCTTTCTGAATGGCAGAGTTAGTCTTGAGTGTCCTTCTAAATTTTCATTCTAATTACTCCCAAACTCTCTTGAGTCCTCAAGCATTGTATGATTTTATGGAACACAGAAAATATTGACTGTTTTTCCCTTAATTATGTCCTTCTAAGCTCAAAAATCTTTCTATATTACTTTTTAATCCTAGTTATTTCATCATCATAGAATGGATTTGATTGGAAGAGACCTTCAAGATCACCAAGTGTAACCCCCCACTCTGCATGGGCACGGACACTTTCCACTAGACCACATTGTTCAAAGCCCCATCCAAACTGGTCTTGAACACGTACAGGGAGGGAGCAGCCTCATGTTCCTTGGGCAATCTGTTCTAGTGTCTCACTACCCACAGATTAAAGAATTTCTTCCTAATGTGTAACCTAAATCTCCCCTCTCCTTTAAATTATTTCCCCTTGTCCTCTCACTACATACCTGTGTAAAAAACTCTTACCCCAGCTTTCTTGTAGGGCCCTTTCAGATATTGGAAGGTTCCTCTAAGGTCACCTCAGAGCTTCCTTTCCTCCATGCTGAATAACCACAATGTCTTTAGTCTGTCTTCATAGGGGAGGTGCTCCAGCCCTCTGATAATTTTAGTGTCTCTCCTCTGGACACATTTCCAGGAGCTTTATGTTCTTCTTATGCTGGGGACTGCAGAACTGGACACAGTACTCCAGGTGGTGTCTCACAAGAGTGGAGTAGAGGGGTAGAATCACCTCCTTCGATCAGCTGTCCATGCTTCTTTTGATGCAGCCCAGAACCCGGTTGGCTTTCTGAGCTGCAAGCACACATCAATGGCTCATGTTGAGCTCCTGGTCCACCATCACCCCTAAGCCCTTCTCCTCAGGGCTGTCCTCAATCCTTTCTCCTCCCAACCTGTATTCATGCAGGGGATTGCCTCAACCCAGGTGCAGAACCTTACACTTGGCCTTGTTGAACTTCATACAGTTTGCATGAGTCCACTTCTCAAGCCTGCCAAATCACTGCCCTCAACATGCTGACCATTTTTCTTTTGATGCAGCCCAGAATACAGCTGATTTTCTGAGCTTCAAATGCTTCAAATTCTCAGCTCATGTTGAGGTTCTGGTCAACCAACCACCCCAAGTCCTTCTCCTCAAGACTGTTCTTCCCTTCTTCCCCCATTCTCCCCTCCAACCTGTAACTATACTTGGCATTTTTCTGACCCAGGTGCAGGACCTTGCACTTGGCCTTGTGGACCTTCATAAGGATGTCACAAGCCCATCTCTCCAGCCTGTCAAGGTCTCTCTGGATGTCACCTATTCTCTCCAGTGTGTCAACCGCACCATTCAGCTTGGTGTGATCAGCAAACTTGCTGAGGGGGCACTCAATTGCACTGTCCACATCTCTGACAACATGTCAAACATGCCATGTTAAACAGCATGGATCCCAGAACTGACCCCTGAGGAATGCCACTTGTCACTGGTTTCCATTGGAACATGGAGCCATTGACCACTACTCCCTGAGTGCAACCACCCAGCCAATTCCTTATTCAACTAGTGGTCCATCCATCAGATCTATATCTTTCCAATTTATAGATCAAGATTTTGTGTGGGACAGTGTCGAACACTTTTCACAAGTCCATGTACATGACATCAGTTGCTCTTCCTTTGTCCACTGATGCTGTGACCCTATCATAAAAGCCCACTAAGCTTGTCAGTTGGGATTTGGCCTTGATGTTTGCCTTCATTCACATCCACATTTTGCAAAACCTTCAAGAGTGTAGCCCCTCCATGATCTTTCCAGGCACAGAAGTGAGACTGACAGACCTGTAGTTCTCCAGGTATTCCCTTTTTTCCTTTTCTGAAGATGGGGGTTATGTTTCCTCTTTTCCAGGCAGTGGGAACTTCACCTGACTGCCATGACTTTTCATATATGACATAAAGCAGCTTTGCAACTTCATCCACTAGTTATCTCAGGAACCTTAGATAGATATTTAATGTACCTAGTTTATTTTACACACAGAGGAATAGACCTGCAAGACCAGTTTCACTGTTTTGTTTCTTCTACAAAAGGAGAAAAGAACATAACTTACCACATAGACCCAAGAGACAATATAAACAGAAGCCCACATCAAGCCAACACATTCCCTTGACTACTGGAAAAAGCCATAGGCAAGCATCTGGGAGACACTAAAGTATAAACACTTTGTCGGTTTGTAGTGCTGTGTATACATTCCACAGCCTTACCAATTTACAACGTGATCAAACAAAATGTCAGAAGAAGAGCAGAAATGAGCTAGTTTGGTACTTGGCCAAAGGAACCAAGGAGCCCATGGCTACTGCAGGGATAAGTGATGTTAGCAATTCAGTACATGGTATTTCTCTTTGAGAAAGCATCTGAATGTAATAAAAGGGGTGACTGCTTGCAAATTGTCATCAGTATATGAAGTGAAATTGGTTTCTGAGAACTAGTTCACAGTAAGAGGCTTATCTTACCATCAGCTTCAATAATTATTTTCTGCCTGTGTAAATTTTCATGACTTTTCAAGCAGGCATCAGTTCACATCAGTTCTGATCAAACTGCTCATATGCAATAGGACCAAATGAATTAAATCATGCAAAAATGAATGGTAATGCTTTTGGTGAGATGAATTTATGAAATATTTTGCTGATACATATTAGAATAACTTTTCAGAAGTAATAGAATAAAGATGCACTGAGGGGTAAGTTACCATCTACAAAAATTTTGATCACATGGAGAAAAAATGAACCAATATAAATCTACTCTGATTTAGTATTACAATATTTCTAATATCAGATTTTCTATAATAATAAAATTTGACCTTGATCATCAAGAATTTTCATGGGATGGAGGTTGAATTCACCAAAAAGTGTCAAGAGTTGCTGGGATTTTCTCCCAAATTACATATTTAAAGACACTGAAAGATATTTAAAGACACTGATATGAGGGTTCCAGTTTTTCACACACTCAGTAACCAAAGTATTCATCCAGTATATACAAGATCATATGATCACAGAATTATAGAACAACTTGGGTTGGAAGGGACTTCTTAAAGGGCATCTAGTCCAACCCCCCTTCAGTTAGCAGGAGCATCCTCAATTAGATCAGATTGCTTAAAGCCTCATCAGGCCTCACCTTGAATATCTCCAGGGAGATACAAGGTTCAGGCTCTTTCCTTATTTCGTAACTTTTGGGCCAGATGTTCAGTTAAATGTTACTAGTCTTGATTTTTGGAACATTCTGTGAAGAGTTGTGTTCAGTTTCTCTCACATGCTGACAAAAATTGTGTCAGTAGTAATTACATGTAGCCCGGAGCAGGAAAATTAATTTCATGCTTTTTCTGGAAAGGGAATGTCTAGTCTATAGAGCCTCTTGTGACATCTTACTTAACATCTTGCCATAGAACTAAGAGAAACCTACACAGAGCACATAAACCTGTACTAGAGTAGGAATGGGATACAGTTCATCCTACTGACTTAAAAACAGCGTACGGTGAAAAGACAAGATACAGTTCAACTACAATTCATTGCTTAAACATATCGATCAATGTATCAGCTAGAAACTTTAGCTCCCATTAAGGAGGAAATTATAGCTAATATAGAAAATGAACTTGCACTGTGGTTCAGAGTTAATTAAAATAGACAAAGTTTTATTTTGACATGTGTTAAGATATATCCCAAATATAAAACAGCACTAAAAGAAACCACTGTATTCCACCTGGAATCTGTCAACTTTACATTTTAGGAAAAAAAAAATTCCAATCAGACTATTTTTTATTTTAAAAAAAAAAAATTCTTATCAACCACTATACTTGGTGGTCATTTATCTCCAATTTTAACCATTATGACATTATTTGCACCAATTTACTCAACAATTCTTGTATTTCAGTTTTGAGACCTTCGGCTCTGAATCAATGTGCAAATATAATTTGTCTTAAATTCTTGTAATTCTTTAATGCTTCATTGTTAACTGCTATGGATTTACCTTTACCAATTAACTCAAAAGAATACAGATTAATGACCCAATATTTTATTGAGGGTTTTTTAAGTTTCACTTTCTTCTTGAGATTGTAGGCAATGAGACTAATTTGATACAATGCTTTATAAGCTTAGTGAAAGTAAATTACAGCTTACTGAGGCACTTTATGTTGGATTTGAGTTGCATTTGAATTAGGATTTTTTTATTAGTTTATTCACTGACATTAAAAAAACTGAAAAATGAGCTGCGAGATGAAAGACAGACTTAATTCCATGTTATCTGTCAACTTTGTGGAGGATAAATCAGTGTTCTCATTATATGGTATTTCTTTATGACTTAAATGAAATAACAGTCTGTTTAAAAGTGACATTACAGAACAAACCTCAGCAATGATGAGCAACACATTGATCTTAGTAGGCACATTTCACCTCCTATTACTTGTGGTTCTGTTAGACACAACAGTAGTTGAGTCTGATTATATGCTTTAATGTCAGCGCTATCAAAAAGAATTCTTTAACACACTTTGATTATATGTTAGCTGAGCAGTCTATCAGTAATAGATTTAATGGTGCTTTTTGACAGTCTTATGTAACCATCTCATTTACTCAGGACATATTCCCAAGCTAAAGCAATTTATAGAAAGACCTTTCCTCCTTGTTTACTTGGATTTAATCACAGTTTCCTTCTCCTCAAATTGCATTTTTTCTGTCTTTAGGATGCTTGTCATTTTTATTAATACTCAGTAAACATCTGGACTCTTTTATTCAGTTTCTTCTTACATATCCTTCTTTTGACATCATGTCACTCAGTATATTCTAAGTTCTGCTTTCTGTGTCTTTTAATAATTTTCTTTCTTGATAATATTAAAATTCATACAACTAGTATTCCACAGAAATTTGTATTCTCCATACACTGTTTTCTATTTGTATTATCTCAGCTATAATTGTAGGGCATAGCCTTGTGTGTGATAAAACACTAACTTGTTGCTCTTCTTATGACTTGTTGAAAAATTCTATTTCCAGTTTATCATAGATGTATGCAAATAGCTTGACATTACTGCTTTGAAAACAAAATCATTACAGGTTGGCAATCCATTTTCCCTAAAGAACTGTCTATTTTAACTTTTCCTCTTAAAAAGAAAAAATATAAAAACAAAAAACATATTAGCATTTCAAATTTGAACAGTCATATAAAACTGAAAGAGTCAATGCTTCTCAATTGTTAGAACACCGGGAACTCATGTATGGTTTCATTTTCTTCCTTGCCACTGCTTATCTCAGAAGCTGGATTCTTTGCTACAGTGGCTTGGTTAATTTTATTATCTTGCATATTGACTAGTAAGTTCTATCCAGTACCCCTAATTCTTTCATTCAAAGACAGAAGTTTTTTCCAAATGCAACTGAATGAGTTGGCTAGGAAATTTCAATACTATAGTAAAAAAAAAAATTCAGTACTGTGTCAGAAAATATCTAATTATGCATATTTAAAACATCTCTTCTGAAATTAGAGACTCCAAATTATAATTTTTTGTTAAATCCAGAAGCATGTTCTCTGCTTGTGGCCCCACTGAGAGCACAATATGATAAGCATTCCCAGGATTTGAAATCTGGTTTCATTTTGGATGCAACTTGTTAGCTATTACTGCTCTTAAAAAGGCACCTGGTCCAGGGCAGAGGTGTAGTTCTCTCCTGAATTCCATCATACACACAATAACCTTTCTTAGGATATATAAAAAAAAAAAAAAGATAGTTTGATTCTATGTTCTGTTGCTTTGTCTAGCCAATCTCGCAGCAGATGACACACAGGAGAAAAGAAAGTTGACATCTTCTGGTTTTGCAGTCAGCTATACTCCTTTTTCTCTTTGATAGAACCTGTTTCAGAATCTCTGTTCTGTTCTAGAACAAGGTCCTCTAGTCACAGCTGTATGAAAATACTGGTACATAATTTGGAACCAACAATTTTTATATGCAAATCATCCCACAACATCTGCACCACATAAAACCAAGAGTCAAAACTTACACCCAAGTATTCAGCCTCTCTTTTTAACTTCATTCTCAGGACCAAAGCAAAATAAAGTGGCCTCCCACTGCCTCAAATTTTGAATTTGCTATTGAAGCAACACTCCTGACATTGGAGGGAAACCTAAGTGGTTGTCTAGAATGCCCAGAGCCTGCCATTCCCCTTGGACACAGAATCCCTAGCTATGAAAGGTCTTTCTTCAGTGTAAGAACTCAGGAGGGTTCTTGGTGGGTGGAGGGTTCTTGGTTCAGGAGGGTGCCATCATGTCACCAACTTCTTTTCCTAGCAAGAGCAAGGTTCCTTTCAATGCAGAGGACCAAATAGTAATGACACTCCTATTTAGCTGTTAGGAACTAAAAAGTGGCTAGTATACTGATGGACATAGGGTTAATACCTGAGGCAAAAAGCTACACTGAATAAAAGCAGAACTAGCAGTTCCACTTGACAGTTGCTGTAAAAGCCTTTCCACCTTTTTCTGTCACATCCTTTCTAACTTAAACAAAACAAAACAAAACAAAAGCTTCACCTTTTTTTTTTTTTTTCCACACTTAGGGATTAATTTTTTTCCAAACCCATTATATTCATGAACAAATCAGTCAAGGCTTCCACTTATAGAAGACATATAGTAATAGTACCAGGGATGAAAAATTTGTTGCAGTGACAGTTTAATGTCAAGAAACTTACATGCATTTACAAAAAAAGCCCACAGTCACTGAGGTTTCTTTTTTTTTCTACTCATACCATAGAGACATTTATCTCCTATTTTTGATCCTGAAGCTTAGAGGATTAGAAATAACAAAGGAAAATACCTTTATCTTTCTGCCTCTGAACTTCAATATTTAAGATGGTAGAACTATTTCTTCCAGAGAAGTTACTATCTGTAGTTCAGTTCTTGCTAACTATGCCTGTAGCAGTACATTGTAAGGGATTTTTAAGGAAATACTTAACAACCTTGTCTAGGTACACTACTCTATCAGACCAAAAAGTCTAGAACATGATTAGTGATTACTGAGGTTATTTATGTTGATTAATCTGACCTTTACATCATCAAAACTTTTAAATCCTAAAACTAGCATCCTGCTTTACTCAAATTCCCACTAAAGCCAGCGCGTTGTACCTAAAGTGCAGAAGGTTTCCACAGAAGTGCAATGAAGAACTGGAACAGAAGATAAAGGTTTAGTCATTAGTCTGAAATTATTTTGCATGCTGTGTGGCACTCAAACATTTAGTGATAAATTTTAAAATATAGAACACTGTTGAGGAATAATTCAAAATATTAGTTAGTTGAAAGCTGTTAATGGTTCATGGAGGGCCATCCCTGACAGGAAAGTGAAGTCCATAGCAGCTGTTAAAAAAAGCAGTTCTGTAAGTACTAAAGTAAATGAATCCTGGTTACTACATTTGACTGCAGAAAATATAAGCAGGACCAAATATTTAAGCAATGAAATTTAAAAAAAAATAAATAAATTAAAAATTAAGACTTGTATCTCTGCAAAACCAATGCAAAACTGTTGGCTCGTCTACTTTTCCTCTGCATAATTATCAATTTCATACTTTCTCCAACTTTTAAACCAATTGGCTTTAACAGAAATGCCTCCAGATATTTCAAGACCCATAAATCAACCTATTTCACTGTGACTGATGGGCCCTTTTGTCCTCTTTCCTAGAAAAGCCTGACAGGCCTTACCTGTTTCCATCTCATTGGATATTAGGGAAAGATCAAACTTTCTCTTCAGGCTTCAAGCTGCCAGGCTTACCTAGGATTATTCTTGTGCTCCATGAGAAAAAATACAGATAATAATAAAATTAAAAGGTATGGGGTTCAGTTGATTTCAGCTCTATCAGCTGGTTAGGGATATGCAACTACCGTCCCGATTCACGGCTTGTGATGTATCTCACCATGGAAAAGTACATGCAAATACAGTTATTATGAAAGCTACTCTGATTTTTTATTTATATCAACTGGGACAAGTAATACATTCACGAGATGTGTGCTGTGAGACAAAGGCTTATTAGGTAGCTGCTCTTTTCTCACTGCCATCTTATGAATGAGCATGTGAATTTAAAGGCAAGCCAATTTAGTTCTGCAAAAATAAACTGCAGGCTATAGAAAGCAATATAAAAGCATGCATAAAATCAGGAATCAACTTCTTGCATGAAAGACAACTTTCCTCTCAAGATGAGTAACCCAGTGAATAAAGCAATGAAGCAGTACACTGAATAATGATTGCGGAATGATGTCAACAGCAGAAGAATGAACTTCATCATACAGTGTCATACTACTCAGATGGCACAACAGGAAATGCTCTTTTCATCCTGCACTGAACTTATACACTCCATGAACATAGTTGATGCTGTTTTTCTCTTGGCTTATGTGTGTTTTTCTCTTGGTATATGTTCATTATGTATACAAATATATTGTGTATTAAGGTATTTATTTTTCTCATCTCCTCCCTACCTGAACAGCTGTGAAAATATAGATTTTGCTGCTTGATAGCTTCATGAGCAAAGATATCATTGACTACAACTGCTGCACAAGAATTTGTACTGTGAGGGTAAAATCAATAACAGGAAAAAAAGTGGCCTCATGGTGTGAAGTGTGCATTTAGGTCACAGCAACAGAAACTAAAGGAGTACCCTGCAGCATCCACTCTGATTCCCAGAACAGACTTAGGTATTTTTATCTGTTTCAGTTAAAATGATTATCAATGAGGTCTCTAAAGTGAAGAATTGCTTTTGTCCTGTCTGGTAAAACAGGAAAAGTATACATACTCTATTGCTGTGCTTTGAGGATGCCTGCTACATGATGGGAAAACATCCCTGAATCCATTCATGAACTCAAAATTTTCACACAGACTATCCACCTAAATGTCATCTGTCATGGAAGGTACTCACTGACTTTAACATTTACCCTACTTACTTTCATTTTCAGTAGTGCTTTGCTCAGTTTTTCAGGGCAAGGGTAGGATGGGTTGCTTGAAAGATTGAATATTAGACCTCGAGGTCTTCTAATTTTTTTTTTTTTTTTTTTTTTTTTTTTTAACATAGAAAAGAAACTGAATCAAGGATTAAGAAACAACAATTTTAAGAGGATGGCTGAATAGAAATAGGCTTGGCTACTTCTCAACACTCCAAGAAATCTTTGCTGCAAAGACTGTGATGCTGGATGAAGACTCAAGCTGACACAATGAAGTTTTTGAAGCAACATAGTCACCAGCTTTAGGAGTATAATCCCAAAATGGGTGAGATGAAGATTTGGCTGAACATTTGATCTGCATCTTTCTCTCTCCTTCATCTGTCAAGACACAAGCAGGCAAACATTTTAAAACTGCTGACAACTTAAGTGCTTACCCCCAAGCCTACAGCAACCTTTCAATGAATTGAACAAGAGAACCTGCCCAGGTTTTGTTCTTTTCCACAATGTACCATTAGAATAGTGTTTCTTTTCTACTTGGCAATAAAACCAGGTGCCACTGATTAATCTATGATGGAAAATATCAGCAATAAAAACTGACTCCAGGTTTTCCTGTCATCTAGGTGTACACTAATCTGAATAAATTCATGATCATACATCCAGAAAAAAAATGCTTCCTCATATTTTAATAGACTTACTATAAATCTGTGTCCAATGGGATTCATCATAGAGCAGCTTATCTGTAAATTACCTAGGTTTAAAAAAAGCACTACCTTATAAATTTGATAGCTCATCACCTTTCTTCTCAGAGGAAAAATAAGAAAAATATACTGAAGATAGCAAACCACTTTATCCCATTTATGCTTTTTTTCCAAACTTGCATTTTTTGCTTTCTTCTTTGTCACTGAACTTACTTTAGAAAATAGTTTCACTGAACTTAAAAAGCTAGGGCTCAACATTCTTTATCAATCAATTAAATAGAAACTTCTTCAAAGAGTGATATAAAAATATTTAAATTGGGGTTCCACTATAACACCTCTGGATTTAAGAATAAGTGAATAAATAGACAAATAAGATAAAGGAAAGCTTACATACTGAAAACAGTATTTTCTTATCTAGGTCATCCTGCAAAAAATTAAAGAACAGGGCTGGTGGTGTTGAGGATGGTGCAGAGAACTGCTGACAACAAACACTGGGTATTAAGAGTTCCATGTTATACCAGGGCTTTGGGCAACACTGTCCCCTCATCTGTGTTGAAGTGTGTTAAAAGGGTTTGGTGTCCTGGGCCCCTCAAAAGAAGAAATTAAATCATCATCTATCCTTTCCTATTTTATATAAAAACATACTGATACATAGCTCTGAGAAACTTACTCACAGGAAGTTTCAGAAGATAAGATAAACCCCTGAGATTTCTGTTCTTATCCAAGTACAAACCCTCTCTGTAATTACCCAGAATTAAAACCTTTTTCTGCCCCACAGAAGTGTCTTTGTAACCTTTCTGAGAACAAAGAGGCTCCAGAATTTGGAAAGGAAGTGCAATCAGCATTATTCCTCCTGCATGTCCACTTCTTGTATCACTGATCTTTGGATGGGCAAAACCAGGCTATAAAATCTCAGCTACAGAGCAACAGCCCCTATAAGGATCTTTGCAAGCATCATTCACAAGCCCTCTGAGGAGAGGCTGAGGGAACTAGTAATGTTTAGTTTAGAGAAGAGAAAGCTGAGAGGAGACCTGTTGCTCTCTACAACTACCTGAAAGAAGGCTGTAGGGAAGTGGGTGCTGGCCTCTGTTCTCAAGTAAACAATGATAGGACTAGAGAAAACGGACTGACATTGCACCACATGAGGTTTAGACCAGATATGAGGAAGAATTTCTTTACTGAGAGAGTAGTCAGGCCCTGGAATGGGCTGCCCAGGGAGGTGGTGGAATCACCATCCATGAAAGTATTTAAAAACCGTGTAGATGAGGCACTTCAGGGCATGCTCTAGCAGGTGATACAGACACTAATACATACTTCTTATTCAGGGGAGGGGGTGTTGATGGTTGGAAGTAGTGATCTTAGAGGTCTTTTCCATCTGTGAAAATTCTGTGACTCTGTGATGGTTCCTGTTTGCAGAATTAGCTCTGCACAGAAGTAACACCACACTTTTGCAAGGAAAGCATTATTCTTGTTACCTAAAAAATGGCTCTACCAATGACTGACATTCACAGCATTGAAATGTGCTCTAAGACCACATTGTCACGCTGGCTAATACTAGGTGAGGGAGTTGTGTTTCTTGAACAGTAGTGGAAAACCTTCATGTAACCATTTGGCTCCTGATCAGGTATTGAACTGATTCAAGTCTGTTTAGTGCACAAGATATGGAAGAACAGCACGACAAGTTAAAGAGTCAAGTTCTATCATTCTACATCAAGCTATGGTCTCTCTTCTAATACTGGTTAAAACATGTTTGGTTCTCAGTTAATCCAACAGTACCTTTACGACTCACAGCTTTCTGATGAACTAACCATTGCTTCTCAACATCTGAACTGCAGGCTTGATTTTAGAGAACTGTCAAATGCAATGTCTTACGTCACAAAATAAAAGAAACACAAAATAAACCTGCACCTCTAATTTTTCCATTTCTTTTCCTCAGTTGCCCCGGGTTTTATGGGACATGGGAGAGGAGAGTATTTGACTGAGTTTTTCCATGATATTGGAGAAAGTTTAAGAAAATCTGACTCTTTGGAAGAAAAGAAAAACATCGTGTTCACAGCCCTTGTAAGAACATAATTACAGTTATTTTCTGATACTCTAAAATACATAAAACCTTCTACTTCCTGGCTGCAGATGAGACACAGAAATGGCCACATTTTAAAGTGAGAGTGGTGGGAAATGTCCTTGTCGAATGCACACCTGCTTTCATCCCTACCTGTTGTCACCGTTGCTGGAAACACTAAACCAGTCAGGAGACTGTAGATTTTTTGCTCCAGAACTTGAAGCATAAGCTCCTTTTTAAATGCATTTTACTTTAATTAAACTCAAGTTGTGGTTAACACTTGTTCAGCTCCCCCCTGTTTTGTTATACACACCTTAGAATCTCAGTGGTTTGCTAGCTATTCCAAGTTTTCAAAACAGCTGTATCCAAGGAGCCTCACAAACAAGAGAGTGGCATACCCTCTACAGTTTATGCAAAGTTCTCTCCAAGAATGGAAAAACTTTTATGTTATTTTAAAGCACTGGCATAGCAGTATCTTCTGTTCTTAAACAACAAAACAACTTCCTTGAATCTCTTACCCTGAGGCAAGGACAAAAAAGCTGGTTAGACTGTGGGATTCAGGTGTCACTGTGCCGGCAGAACTCAGCAAAGCAGACGGTGGCTGATGAAATGCTTCTTTATGCAAGGAGGATTTCAAGCCACATGAAACAATTCTTCTTCTGTTACAAAAGCTTATCAGGTTCCCAGGGCTTTAAAAAGTCTACAAGGGAAATTCAGCTTATGTAGAGGCACTGTAATCAGTTATGTTAAAAAAGGAGTCCAAAATAGTGAGTGAAAACATATCCAAGTGAGCAATACCCTACAGGAAACAATGAAGGAAACCAAGTAACCATGGAACTGCTGGGGTAGATCTGAAGGTCAGGACTCCTTTGCTATTGTGGGTATTTATACCGCTTGCATAACGCAGTTCCGAACGCAGTCATCCAGGCACAATTTCTGAATTAACAGCAAAGAAAACTGAGGGCTAATGGATCATGAGGCCGTTGAAAAAGAATGATAAAGCTCAACACCATCTTTAAAAGCTCAATGATTTTTAATGCATCTTAAGCCACATTCCAGTCACAGAAAAGTAAAATTTATCAGCATTAGTTTAGATAATATAATTAGATATTGATATTATTATATATAATTAGACTATTATTATTATTGTTATTGTTATTATTATTTTTTATATTAGACTTTATACTAGTCTCTTTGTTGGACTAACAGCACCAAAGAGACAGACTGAGTTCTACTTTAAAAATGAGAAAACAAGTTATAGTGAAACTGCACATAACAGAAGAGACCTTAGATAACAGCAATGAAGCTAATACCAGAAAAAATGTAAATCAAGTGGAGTAACTTCATATGAATTGATTATCCGTTAAAATAAATAGATATTTATGAATTATTGCTGAAGAAAATAAAAATAATTGTGAGAGGATTTCATACCACAATAAGAATTGCAAATGGAGAGAAAATTCAGCATTCTATCTTATATGGAGACCAGAAGAGAGTATTGATAGATGCTTAAATCATCTCCAAGGAGATCAATATATATTATGAGAGGTGCATAGTTCATCGCTCCTCTTGACCAACAGAAATAATACAGTACAAAATAGATAGGTGCAAACACTGAAATAACACTCTTTGAGGGCATAAATATGCCTCGTGGAAAAGAAGAGGTCCCCATTTTACTAAATAGAGTATCGGAAGTAAATCCATTCCCTGCAATGAGTCCATTTTAAGTAAAATTATATATCTTAACTGGGGAGAGGAAGTTACTAAGCCTCCTTTAAACAGGTATTTAAACTAGCACAAGTTACCAAAAGATAGTCCAGATCTGCCGTGGTAGGCTGCATATATTATATTTCAGATAATTAGCATAAACCTGAACCAAACATCAGTCTCTGGTGTAAAATGCCACAGTGGAGGGACACTTATCTTAAGTCTCCTATAGTTACTCTGTTCCTCAGCCTCAGAAGGATTACTTGCACTGCATCAGGTGCAGCTTTTTCTCCAAAGGCTTACAAAATGCACATGAGCATTTACAATCATAAAACAAGGATTTGTGCAAACAAATTATTCCAAATTTGTGTAAATTTTTTAAATTGTACCAACCATTCTCATTCTTGCTTTTCACCACTACATAAAAATTTAATTGATAAATTGCAACCAAACAAAACATAAAATTATTGTGTGAGAGCCAGCTGCATCCTTTGGCAAAGTATCCAGTGAGTCAATCTATAAAGGTGCAATAGCACAAGAGATCATAAAGCCAAATTGCTGTTGCCAAGTTGCAACTGAGGTAGCAACGCGAACTGGCATAAGGTGCCTGAATACAGATGGGCTTAGTCAAGTAGAAAAAGGGTTCCATGTCACTTCCCATAGTTGTTTTTCCATTTGTGATACAGACATCCTCTCAAAGGTCAATCTGACAGCGTGGAATATGTGCCAACAGGAGCTCCTAGGAAAGCTCTCCCAGGCCTGGAAGGAGGTAAGGCAGAGCAGTGCAGGGCTAGGGCTGAGGCAGCAGCCTTGTTGGAAGGCAAGCTGTCCTGCCACTTGTTCAGAGCTGCCTTGGTCCATATAGGTCCATACAGGCCCAATGACACAAGGTGGACACACTGTCACAACACCTATGTCCTGAGATGTTTGGTACAGAGGCTCAGAAACTTTAGTGCAGTTTATTTCCAGTAACTGAAGCACATGAAGCAGGAGCTGTAATCTCTCTAGCCAATTTCTTCAAGACAACCTCTTTGACTCATAGAGGACAGCAAGCATCTCCACGAAACAATTCACTCACATGTAAGAGCTGGCTTGCCCTGGGAAGACATATCACTCTCTCTTTTCTCCTCCTATTTTACCTCTGACCACTCTTCTAGCAAAGATGTGTAGTTGAGGTGGGATAAATGTGTAACTTAGATTTTATTATCAAGTCTGGAAAAAAACATCCATACTGTTAACTTCCAGTAATGGAGGGAGGAATTGATCCTTCATGCCTTTCAAAGACTTATGGGTTGTTGGCTGAAAGTACACACTGAGCAGTGCTGATCCACCAGGGTAGCAAGCAATCTTCCCTTCAACCAGCAGCTACTGCCAGCACCCATTAAAAATGAAAAAAAAAAAAAAAAATAAAAAAAAACAAAATCCAAATGTGCTTGTTATTTAATCAGCAGCCATACACCTTGTGTTGACTGTATATCACTGATCAACAAATGAATGTTACTTTTGCCCTGAAGAAAGCAATAAAGTGGGACATAAAATTAATAATGAATGTCAGTGCATACAAGTAATAAAGAGATTTTAATGTCTTCAGTCCCTTAGAGGGGGGGAAAAAATCAATTTCTGAGTAAAACTTTAATACGTTTACACAAAGCTCATTTCTACCAAAACACTCAAACATTTTAATCTAAAAACAACAGCAATAACTTTTTCACCTGCATCGGCCTTATAATCCTATTATAGACTTTTTTCCAAATTGTTTCTTAGAACTTCAGGTTAGCAAAGAACTAGCAGCCCTTTGATCAGATTACTTATAAATCGATTTATGAATTAGTAACGGCAATAATTAATTTCTTCAGTGTACTGCCCAAATACAAAAGATCCAGGTGTCTCTGTGTCACCTTTGTTTGCATTGCATCCATCCATTTTAGATCTGTCCTACTCTCTAGCTTAGGTATTTGCGACATACCTGTCATCTTCATATCTAAACTGCTCAGATTGGGAACCTCGTCCCACAGGGCATCTAATCCAGCAAAGTCATACCATTACTCAGCTTCTGAACCACTACAATTAGTTGTCTGTTGACTGGCATAAAGGGAATAACAAATGGATGTCAGGCAATAGAGAACTATAAGGGGAACTTAGAAAAGATAAGGACCCAAGTTAAATCCACCTCCCAGAACCAGAAGGAGGGAGGCACCAGGCCTCGGAGACTAAAGTGTTCAGTTTTGAAGTTAGAAAGCCAGAGCCAAAGAGCACTTCTCAGAGATGTTGCCTCGGGAAACCTATGCAAAACTGGTGTTGAATCTAGTCAACAAAGGGCTTTGACAACTGGAGACATTTTAAATATTTGCTATATAGTAAAAACACAGTTTCTGCCAGCACCCATTTTTAAGACAAATTTTTAAAAATATATCTTTTCCAAAGAATACTATAACTCAACTACATTGTTCAATTTTTGCTTTAGATATTGACTTGTGATATTACACCAATAAGAGAGAAAGAAAAAGGAAAACAAAAAAAAGAAAGACCATTTTTTTGCTCCTCCAAAGAATATTTGGTTTACTAAGATCTCAAATTAATCACTATATCAAAATTAGAAAGTACTTACCTGGTGGGTTTTGAGTGTGTCCAGAGACATCCTGGCAACATTCTGGTCATCTGTGTACTTATTCAGATCAGCTACTTTTAAAAAAAAAAAAAAAAAAAAAAAAAAAAAAAAAAAAAAAAAAGAAAAAAAAAAAATTCCTAATGCGCTGAAAAGGGTGAGGGGCAGAGTTGTTTACTTTCTCTTCTCATCTGCCCATGCACAGTTTTCTGTGCAAATGGATCTTCAAATATTATTCCACAGGCACTCCTCGATTCCATGTTAATTACATTTGATTGTTTTTACATGCTTCAGGCCAAAAATACAAACTTCTTGCCTCAGCACTGTGTAGCTCTAAGCAGATATTGCTTTAACCCTGCTTCCAACATAAAAACTCAGAGAAGCTTCCCAGAATTCGTTTTACTTTATGCCTGTCTTAAATGACTGAAATATAAAATCACTTTGTAAGCTTTTTCCTGCTCTTACCCATTCCTTATCATTTTTCTTACAGGAACCCTCTTTCCTCGTTCACTACACAGTAACACTCCAACTCACCTTCTACCCCTTATAATAACCTCTTCCAACTACATATCAGACTGAGCCAGAAAGGAGATTTCTTCTTTTCTAGTATCTTGTAACACACTCATACCCCAACATCCTATTATATACCTCATTGACTCGCATTACTTACTCTTCAACTATATAAATTTGGCATCATTACAATCTGGCATTACCAAGTGCAATCACCATTCTGCTAATTACGTAGTATCTCCAGTGACTGCAGATATCTGTATGAAATGAGAGAATCTCTTCAGAGTCTTCTTTTATATCAGTTTTTTTTCCTATTTTCCCAGCTCAAAATGCTGGCCAAGGAAACAAGAAACGCAAGAGCTTTATTTGATTAAAGAATACAATTGGTACCTCATTAAGAAAACACACAATTAAGAATTATACAGAAATGTTATATTTGTGCCTTGATGGTTTATGATCCATCTAGTCATTTTGGTTAGTTAGATTTCAAAAAAATACATAGTGAGGCTTCCAAAGAAGAAAGATTTACTCTTAATATTTAATCTATTTTTGCTTTTAAGAGATGAACTGTACTGTGACAGGGAGTCATGACTGCTGAGAACACTCAACACTGTCAGCATTTTTGGTGCTTGCAAAGGTCCACGGATGTGAAGACAAAAGATAGACCCCTGTATCATTTTATGAAGCATGTGTTAAAAAATACATTTTATTCTCCTTACATTTATTTTATAGAGGCAATTATTTTCTACTATCTAAAGGCAAAAACAAAAAAAATTAAAAAAAATTAAAAAGCCACATTACGCATCTAGGCTGAGGATATGGTTTACAGATAGGACTGGGACTGCTTGCAAATAAACACTGCACAAGAAAATCACAGTACAGGTAGGTAAGCTTTAATGCTATCTCTTCAGTCAAGTTACTGCAATGCTTCAATATCCTAACCTCTTTTGATAGTAAACAAAAATCTGACAAACTGATGAGATACCAAAAATTATTAGCAGAGAAGTCAGTTAATCAGAAATTATAACATACTTGAGAGGATGTAGTAGCTTATGCAATGTTATGCTTTAAACTGAGTTAAAGCCATTTGTCATTTGCCCTCCCAGCGACATCCAAACAAAAGAACAAGATGAAATGTCCTCCGGTTGTGCCAGGGGAGGTTTAGATTGGATATGAAGAAAAATTTTGTTATCAAAAGAGTTAGGAAAAACTGGAACAAGCTGTACAGGGAAGTGGTTGAGTCACGATCCCTTGAGGTGTTTAAAAGACATGTAGATGTGGTGCTTCGGGACAAGGTTTAGTGGTGAACTTGACAGTGTTAGGGTTATGATTGGTCCTGATGATCTTAAGGGTCTTTTCCAACCTAAATGATTCCATGATTCTATTGTCATTACAAGCTGAGGAACACTGGGTAGAAACTTGCTGAGAACAGATGATAGCTCATCACAGGTAGAAAAGTAAGGAAAGGGAAAACAGAACACAGTTCCAGTGACACAGGAAGGAACTGCTAGCATATTACATGTTTATGGCCACTTTTCCAACTTGATTCCAACATTTTTTTTCTAACTTGATTCATTATCATACTGAAAATCTATATAGAATATATAAATGTTTACTTAATTACTGGGCCACAGACTGGTGTCTAGAAGAAGGACACTACTACAGTTGTTGGGGTTTTTTTTTTTCAGTTAATGAACTAGCAAGAAAGTAATCAAATCATTCACACTTTGTAGAACTCTTCTCATTTTTAACCCAATGAAACTGGTCATAAATTATTTCCAAAACCAGAGACACTACAATCACCACCTTGTTTCTTCTCCAAAAGCTATTCTTCTTTCTTTGTGCACATTTGTTTTTTTCTTAGGTAGGAAGGTGGAAAATGAAGTTGGTTTAAAGTAAGAAAGTATGCTTTGTTTTTTGCAATCAGTATTATAAGTTGAAATAAACACTTTCACAGGTTATGTTCACTAGTCATGCATTTTGTAATAATCAAGTGACACCAAATAGCTTTTGGATATTGCTACTAAATTTTCTCATTCAGAATAAAACTCACCATACAACAAAACTCGCACTCAGCCATCAATATAGCATGTTCTCTATTCACAGCTCGTTTAATTGTGGAAGATCCATACTATCAAATCAGTCAGTCCTGTGAGCTTGGTTTTAAACCTGAATATAGCAAATTATAAGCACCTGTCTCATCAAGAAGTGAATTATTGTTACTGCTGTTAAATCATTGTGTTTCAAGAAACACTGCATTTTGAACTGCAATCTTGAAAGTCTTGCAAAATTACCTTTACTATAAACCAAAGATCATTAAAACTGAGATCTGCAGGTCAGGAAAATCCATAAATAAGGAGCCAAACACAGGGTGTGATTTTGAATAGTCACATAGATCTAGCAAAATGTGGGACAGAAACTGTGTATATAGTCTCCAGAAAGGAACCATTCCTGTGAAGAAGCTCTTCAGACAAAGATAGCAAAGAAAGTCAGCTCTCCCATTTCTGGGATGAGTGAGGTAATTATTTGGCTATTATAGGAAAGACCAATGACTTCTTTTCCAAAATAAAGTCTGATTTTTTCAAGGAAAAATAAAAATGTGTTAGGCATCCTGAAGATATAACAAGTAGGTCTGCTCCTTTGAGGGATATAATAGCAATGTCTTGTTTCTGGATCTAAGGTAGGAGCTAGACAACAAGATGCTATAAATAGAACATGAGGATGCAAGAAATCTGGTAAACTTTAAAAAAAAAAATTTTTAAAGGATGGCATATTATGACTATTTAGTTTGAGGCAGAACCTGAAAACAGCATGTAAGGGAAATAGAAAAACTGTTCTTTTTACCTTTTCTCTTCAGAAAAATTGTTGTCGTTTACCTTTTCTATACTATGTCTAGAAACTATGCTGTCTTTGAAAATGGGTAAATAGAATGGCTTTTCCTAGTTAGAATTAGTAATAGCAGAAACTGCAATCTCCTTTATACTCTAGAACAATCTGATATTGCTCTCTTTCTGTTCCTTCCAGGTTCCCAGGGCACATTATCCTACTTTTAAAATAACACAAGGAAAAAACTCCCCTGTGTCATCTGCCAATATGAGGGCTTCATACAGACAAAAAGCTGCTATAAGCAAGACATGGGGGACTATAGGTTTGAGTCCACCAGAAAAACTCTACAATTCCCCATGGTGGGGTGCAGAATGGACTAGTAAAACCTAGAAATAAAAGAATGACAGGAGGGGAAGAGATTAGAAACTAAAATTAGCCAAACAGGGCCAAGAAAATGCAGAGCAAAAACAAAGTGTCGAGGCTCAACAGCACTGGGCAGAGAATTCAAACTAAGTCCTAGCTCTGGAGAAACCTAAAGTGCATAAGTGAAAGAGATGAGGAAAAAGTCCCCATAGCATCAGGCTGCTTCTGTTCTAGCTTCCTTCTCTTGCTATGGTTGATGATCAAGGACTTGATGATCTCAGAGGTCCTTTCCAACCTGGATGATTCTGTGATTACATTTATCAGCACTAAAAGGACAGGAGGATATTAGGACTTCTGTGGAGCTCACACAACTTCACAACCATGCAAAAAGCTGCTGCAGCCTCTTTACAAAAAATATGGAGAAATAGGAAAGCTGCATGTAATAGGAGTGTCACTGGAGTGCCAGTGATTTTTTTGTTGTTTGGTTTTAATCAATAGCGCTTGATTTCTGGTCACACAGCAATGTAGCACAAGAAAGCTCATATGCCTTCTGCTCAGGACTAGACCATCTCCCCACCTTCCCAAAAGCAGATTTGAGTGAGAGAATGAGCAGCATGGTTTTTTTTTTTTTTTTTTTTTTTTTTTTTTTTTTTTTTTTTTCCTTTACCAGAATGGGTTAGCAGCTGCAGAAAATACCTATCTACCCCTGGAGGGAGTCAGACAAGCACAGGGTAGTGAATGCTTCCCATGCTTTTCTTCAATGTGTCTCAAATCCATTATGATGGGACTTCTTCCAAGGGGATGTTGAAGCCCTCCACTTTCAGAATTGCCCACAGAGTATCAATTTGCATAATTATGTAAGTGCAAGAACTTCAGCAAACACATCCAGTAACAACTGTGGAAGCAGTTTTATGATGTGGATATCTGTCCACTGGGAACAGGACTGAAGCTACCAACTCAATTTGCACAGACTACTTTGCAGTCTTCAGATGGTAATAAATTGAATACTGTCAGATAAGGGCTTGGTATTCTTATTACTAAACACCTGAGCAACACAGACAGTATGTATCTTTTGAGACTCTAAATCAAATCTGCAACATTTTGTGAGCATAGGTCATAGCATTTTGTGTCTTATGTTGTGCAGGAGAAAGAAAAGGCAACAGCCTTTAGAAGGTGTTCGGGGGTGGACAACATACCAATCAGTATGTTAAAAACTAAGCTGAGCATAACACATTATTTTTAATATGCATTCACAACACACACTGTAATGAGTGACAATGCTGCAAATACTGAATACAAACTATGGCTAATGTGTTTGAGAGACCCACACCGTGGAGCATATTCGATCATGTTTCAAGTTTCAGCTGACAGGCTGGCAGATACCAATTGTCAGCATACACTGTAGTGGAATAATTGACATTGCTATTATCTATTGTTGGTGCTGGATCACAGCAGGAGGCATTTCCATGTGA
Source organism: Florisuga fusca (assembly GCA_038090715.1). Classification (NCBI taxonomy): domain Eukaryota; kingdom Metazoa; phylum Chordata; class Aves; order Apodiformes; family Trochilidae; genus Florisuga; species Florisuga fusca. The sequence goes on along the minus strand of JAAWXA010000003.1, from coordinate 46,686,652 downwards.
AACATTAGTCACAGAAAGCAGTGGCATTACTCCTTTTCAGTAACACTGACTGTACAGGAATCTAAGGATGATGAAGGTATGTTGAAGGTTTTCACTACTGTTTCATAGAATCAGAGATTTGCTCAGGCTGGAAAAGACCTTCAAGATCATTGGGTCCAGCCTTGTCCTAGCCCTATTACCCTATTTCTGATGACCCACCACTAAACCATGTCCCCAAGCACCACATCCAGACAATTTTAAAACACGTTCAGGGATGCAGACTCAACCACCTCACTGGGGACCCTGTTCCAGTACTTAACAAACCTTTCTGTAAAGAAGTTTCTCCTAATATCCAACCTAAATTGCCCCTGACACAACTTGAAAATTTCATAAAATGCTGCTTTAAATGTTGCAAGGAGTAATCATAAGAAAAGACTGACATGAACTAATAAACTGCAATGCTTGATGTGCATAATCAATTTTATCCAGAAAATCAATGGGATGAGAGCAGAAATGTCATGCTCTTCCTACTGAAACATAATCACAATATAAAAGATTCATCATGAATTTGAATTGAAACAAGACATTTTGTTATAATTATTTTCCTTTAAGATATAGAGATACATACATGTGTGTAGAACTATGTATATGTATTTCTGCATTTATGCATATCTGAACAGAATATCCTGAGAACTGAAGTTTACAAAATAAACTGAAGTTTACAAAATGTCATAAGAAAAAAAATCTGAAATGTTCAATTAAAAGTAACATTCAGCAGGCAGCATGACAGTGTAAAGTGCTAAAATATGCCTGTAAGAATTGTTACTCTCTTCACATATTTTAAATGGCATTTGGATTTTTCTTCTTTTTAGGCGACTCGTGTTCATACTTGTTAACAAATTCTCAGAAACAAATGCCACTAGAATGAATCAAAAGACTACCTCATGAAGAATTATGTTAGAGGCAAAATAAATAGAATCAGGCACACACAGAACATGCGGTTCTCAAGAATATTCCCATAGGAATGTGACAAATACAGAGAAACTAAAGGCTTTTCATTTTCTAGGAGAATTAATCTTTAACAATAGAAAATTCAGATAAAAATAAATATACATAAATTGCTTTAATAGATACTTCAGCAGATTGAAAATATGAATTACTAGAAAAAAAATTATGAAATTTGATTAAGGTGTCATTGCACTAGCTATGACTAGTTGTATTACTACAACATAAATCAATCAAAATAAACCCTAGATTTCTTGTTACTTGCCACATTTAATTAAAAATCTTTCTGTGATCCATACTTGTATAATTTCCTAGACCTCCTGCGGCTGCCAGTGACAGTCTACAGCTACAATAGGGAATCAGTTCATACCACAGTGCATACTGATGAAGCAACTGATTCAACATTCTCTGCCAGAATAGGAAAAAATACAAAAACGTTGTTGTCTTAATTGTGTTTTTTTCTGTATTATTAACATATACTTAGTGTTCAGCTGCACAGTATACCACATAAATGTATCAATTCCTTGATGCAAGTCTAATCACTTCTCACTAACAGAAAGCCAAAGGATTCTATGTTGCTTGCACCAATATAATATTTAGTATCTTTTTTTCCTTTTCCTCCTGTCTTTTCTTCTCAAAGCATAGTTCAGCATACTATGAATTCATGCTAGTTACAGGGGAATTACAGATGTTGTTTTTAAAAAATAAAATTACTTGAACCTTCCTGGAGAAAAAAAATATAAAAAAGGAGACATAGCTAGACATGTAGAGCATTCTGTAAAGGTCTTAACAATGAATTTACTGTCTGACAAATAGATTATGCACTTACTACACCTCTCTTTCTTATTACTGTATGCACTTTCACTTGTAGCAGTTTCGTACGACAAGGTGGTATCTTGTGTGTTACATATTGAGTATTAAGTATTAAAAAAAATCCCTTAACACCTATCAACAAATGTTTCAGCTAAATGACTTTTTTCATATTTCTATCTGCAGTAAGTTCTACTCAGGTGCTGGATATAAAGAAGTTAAAGAGATGGAACTTAAATTTGCAGAAAAGAACCCCACAGCCTTAAGAATGAAAATGCAGTTCTTCCTGAAAATTCTTGACAGGATGTCTGATCTTCTAGTTTTCCACTCAAAGCAGACAGATCAGTTCTGACCACTTCTTAAAGCGTGCACAATCCAGACAATATTTTTATGTGAAGGTAAGAGACAACAAAAATGCCTCTGTAGCAGCAACTAGATGTTCAAAGATGCAAATCAAACATGGTACTTAGGGAAGATAATACTTTGATAGATTCATCCTCATGGTAGTACTGGTTGAGATGTAACAGTTCCTTATGTCTAAGGCTAATGCAGAGGAGCAGGGATGACTGAAGTGTGGACAGAGCACCAAACTAGGCCACAGAGCAGTTTTAGATAATCTCTGGGAATGCTGCCAGCCAGCCAGCTCACCCTATCATCAGCTGACCACCCCGAGCTCATGAATCTTCAATAATTGCCAGACAGGGTTTTTTTTTTCCCATCTGTGTTGGAAAATAAGAGCATCCATCCTGCTTCCGAAGGTTGACTGCAAGGTCCTATGTAAAGCAAAGGGGCTAGTAATGAGGCAAGTGATCAGATCAGAACAGCAGCTCAAACATTGGCTCACATTCTTGTTGCTGGTTAACCTCAAAGGCAGAACCTGGTTAAGAAAGAAAGATCACATCTTAGTTTTCCTTCTACTCAAAACCTGAAGTAGGAGGGCAAAAAGAAATGCATGGGTCTTTTGCAGTTAGCTTTTGTCTACTTGCACTCTATAGGTTGGCTTAACCCCTTACAAACATATGGGCCATCCATTCATGGGTCACCCAAGCACTGGCACAGCACAGCATCCACCTGGCACCCCAGCCAAGACTCCAGCCCCCCTTACCCACCCCACCTGTCCTTGACTTGCCAGCTGGTTCATCTGGGCTCTTGCTGCAAACACACAACACTCACACACTTGTCCCACAGGCAACCCCACACTTGTGGGTCTCCCATGTACCAACACAGACCCTCCTCCAGCCTGATATTCCTGCCTCTACCCAGGACATCCAGGACCCTGGCTGGTCCAGCTCACAATTTGCCAGCTAATCTAAATCCCATGCACAGCTGGTTTGGGGAAGGTACAGACACTGGCCCTCAGCAACCAGCCACAGGCTGTGACCCATTGCCCTACTCCAGCCACGGGTCAGCCTCTCACTCACTTCATTCATGCCTTAGCCCCATAGCTGTTTTTTGGGACACACTGTTCCTGGCTCAGTGATTGGAGCTTAAAACCCCCATCAGCTCCAGTAGATGATACTTGCCACTGGCTCCCGTTCCCTCCTTTTCTTATTTTCACTTTTTCTCCATTGAAATAAGTCCTTGTCTATATACCCTTAGAGGACCCGACACACTATATACCTCTACATAAATCAAGCATAGGGGTCCAAACCAAGTGGCATCAGAATTCCAGGTTAACACAGAGGTTATGTACATATGTGTAAATTAACCCATAGCAATTCTGTGGCATAAAAGCATTGGAAAAATCCACAACTTTATTTTCAAATTTCCTTGGCCTCAAAAATCCTGTGACTAAATACAAACTGTCTTGTTGGGAATCGTCATTGGTCTATGCCAGCTCACAGATTAATTCAGGCCATGCTACCTGGCACAGGCAAAAACCACCAACTCCTCTGTAAAACTGTTAGCACAGTTCCTAATGGATCCCCAGTGCCTAGGCATGTTCTTTGGCATTTCTTAAGTTAGTGGTGTAAACTTTGCCTATAAAACCTGAAAGAATTAACTTGGGTTCAGCAAAACCACCACAGAGTTGTAAGTCATACAGCTAAATAGTGGGAGATGTAGCATGGTCTGATGTCTTTCCAAGGAGGCCCATTGTTTATCCCATTTTATTTGTGTCATCCAAATTACCACATCACTGCTGACAAAGAATCAGCTTTATAGCTACCCTGTTTTAGTGGTCAAATCCCCATGTGAATGAAAGAGAGAAATGAGACAAAAGAGGACAGACTTGTAGACTTTGACCTTCCATGAATATGAAGCCTTTTTAGATTTTGTTTACACAATTTCATTATGGGTCTTAACAATGGTCATAATCACAGGTCCAGATGAAATAAATAATATAGCCCAGCCTGTGTGTATAGGGGTGACAGATCTTGAGCTATTTTCCAAATATATTGGTAGCACATGATTAGTGATAAAGGACCAGTTGAAATGCCCAGAGTATCAATGCACCCATGTTTGAGCAGATTCATTTATTGATTTATTAGTATTGACAAATAACACTGGAGAACACAACCATGTTTTCTCAGACAGAAAATATCATCCAATACTTAGAAATTAATGTATCAATGCCAGAAAGTCTAAGAGCACTAGTACAGTAGTAAGTAGAAAGTGCAAAGGACTTAGTATTACAATGATAATGGTCTGTAAAATTTGTTAACGAAATTGAACCAATCTATAGTTTGCTGCTGATAACTTTTGAGTCATATTTTTTATCTAATACATTTTATATATTACAAGATTACAACAAGAAACTTTTAATTTTGTCTGTTTTCTAACTATTCTTTTTCTTGACAGGTGAACTTTTTCTGTGGAACACTCATAGGTGAATATAATCTCATTTTTAATTACTTAGAGAAAATGTATAATTACCTAAGAAATAAGTTGCATGTAGCTTGTCCTAAAAACATCATTAGAAAACTGCAGAATTATCACCTTCTTGATTTGAGGTACTTCAGAGTTTCATTTCTCAGTGCCTTTGATCACCTCATCCTAATAAAAACACATCCCATTTTAAAAGGCTTCACTACATCCCATTTTAAAAGGCTTCTCTGAGGGACTGAGTGTTCTTTTTGGTTTCCTAACAATTGCCCAGCAATTTTAAAGGGTAATAAGAAAATTGAAACTCAAGAGTAAAAATGTGACAATAAAAATAGCACATATACCATCAGCACAGTTAATTTATGGCATGATGTTAAAAGTCAGGACAAGGCTCAACTGTAGTTACCTAAATTTTTATCCTACACAGATTAACAGAGAACAATCAATCCAGTGTACTGCTCTTTCAGTAGATTTAATGTACAGTGAATGGGTAGTAATTAAACTTTAAATTTCTAAATTGTCATTGTGCTGTGATCTCACTTTTTCTTTTTTTTTTTGTACTATCTATAAATTACAGTATAATGCATTATTAAAAGGACACAGGAGGCAGTATTGAGATTAGAATATCAAAGAACCACAGCAGCAAACAAGCAAAGCTCTGCTTTCAAAGAAATTTTTTTATCCTACAAGTGCAGAGAAAAAAAAAAGGTTCATGATATTTTGCTGGGAGCAGAGAAGAAAGTTATACATGATTAAAGTATTTCAAATGTATACTAACAAGACAGATCCACTTCTGGAGAACACAGTAGAACCAGATGAAGAAACTCATGACTTCCTGTCTGAGGTTCTACAGAAAAAAAAAGCTGAGCCAACTTTGGTCATTAACTAATGTCCTACAGCTAGCAACCTAGCTGAGATAATTAATGTATTTGATAGCTTCCCATTCATTGTCATGGTCAATATCCCATGTTCTCCCTTGCCCACACTTATTTATGCCTAATTTTAGCTAACAGACTTTAATGTTCAAGTTAGTTGTCCAGTTTCCTTACACTCCCTTTACTGTCAGTGGGAAAAGGCAATCTTCTACAGAGTAATTTGGAACAGGAGACTAAGTGGAAGTGGTCCAGATTTCCCTTGGGCAGATTATCTCACTCTGATGACTGGGCAGACGCCCATGGCAATGCTCCTACCTTAAGTATCTAACACCAGGCAGCTCAGTTCAAGTCAGCCTGGCCTAACACCTCTGTACATTGCATATTTTTGAAATAAAAAAAGGCAAATTCCACTTTCAATTTCTCTGCTCACAGAGACAGTTTTGCACTGGGAAGGAAGTAATTGGCTTGGAATCACAATGAAATAAACTGGTCTCTAACAGGGCAGGGCCAGTAGCTGGCTCATTTCTACTTCAGCTGCCCAAGAGAATTCATCCGGCCTCTGATAGACCAAGACTTGCAATCTGATATGAACAGATTTGGACAGACAGAGCTGATTGAAATTGATTGCTGGCCACCAAAGCATGGTGAGTTTTGTGTGAGTAGTACATGAGGAAGTGATCTGAGAGAGTGGGGGGGTGTGCTGACAAAGAATGCAGCAGCAGAATGCAACGTTAAAAATTACACAAAGAGGACACGCTAAACTTCTAGAGAGAAACCCCAGATGTCTTTCAAGATAGGGAGGAGTTAGTTTAATTGGAAGTATCGGAATGAAAAAAACCACCTTCTTTTATCTCCTGTGTGTGACACTGTAGCACATAATTCTACAATTCCTTATGACTCAGGGTTGCCAATGCTGAAAGCCTAGGTAGGTTTGAAACCGACAGAAGAATGTTTTGGGAGTAAAACAGAAAAAAACCACCAAGGGCTGTTAAATGCAAAGACACCCCTCAATCCTTATTAGCAATTTGCCAAGAACAGCTTGAGGTTAGGAGAATATTCTGGAAAATATCAAATGCTGACTTTCTTAATTTACTTTTCCTGAGACCATAGTTGGATAACAGATATTCACTCTGACACGCTAGGGTTATTTTATGTTCCTTGTCTTATTTTCAAATATTCTTACCAGACTGGGGATTATTCCTCACTTCATAGAAAATCTGTCACTATCTCCCTCAGGTGTGAACCCAGAAAAGGACAGTGGGAAAACAGAAACGTCAGAAAGAAGAGTCTGGCTTGATTGAGGTGTTCCAAAGGGAATAGAAGATGAAGCATTGCTTCCTTCCATAGGCACAGAAGAGATGAGAAGAAAATTCCCCATGCAGAAAGGAAACAGATCAGTAGGAAGAGATTTAGTCTGTATCTTTTACACTGACTTTTATAATCCAAGTGAAGATACAAATGCAAATCTCTCTATTTAGGACTAGCTGCCTAACCTGTTCAATTCCCTGTTAAGCCCTGTTCTTCGTCAGTACATCTAAGATGTTTTAAGTACAAGCTCAGACATTCCAAAGAGCTACCAAAAATACCAAGAGATTTCTGCATCTATTAACCTTCAGCTACTCTAACTTTTCTTATACAATAGCTCAATAAAACATGAGTACATCCTTTCATCCTTCTCTATTCAGCTAGCAGTCTACTATATACACATACTTTAGAGATTTGCAAAGGATGGTTTGTTGAATTAGGGTTCAAACAGGCAAACTTTTTAGTACATCAGTTTTACATAAAACCTGAGATTCAGAGAAGGGTAAAAAAGGTGCCATTGCCAATAATAATGTACTACTCTGCCATGTAGCACAGACTAGGGGTATTAAATCTTGCTTTGGATCCAATAACTGTGGTTGAGCCAGAGCAGATCAAAAGGTTTTATCAAGAAAGAATTAAAAAGGAAATGGGGCTAAAATACTAAACTTTTCAAGGCTGCTTGAAAATGCTAGTTTGTAGAGATTCTGAAGACAATCAGTATCCCAACAAATAAGTATAGAACATGACAGAAACCAAAACTGAAGAGCTGTAAAGATAATTCAGTCTTATGTGTTCAATCAGACAGAAAGCAATTAAGTATGCTAACTATGCTAGACCTAGATATTTCAATTTAAATTATAACCCTGGATTTAAAATATTAGTTTCCTTCCAAAGCCAAGCAGAATTCCCAAAGTATTTGGCTGCTTTCAATAATAGATAAAGAGGAAAAAAAATATTTTAACTTCCTTAGAAAAACAAGCAGATTTTCTGATAGATTTCTAAACTTTACATTCTCATCTCATTACAGAAAAATAAAAAAACCTTGAGAGTCATAAAATATTCTTAGACTAAATCAATATATATTAACTTAAACCATTCTGGTTTCATACAGAAATTATCAATACACCAAATTTAACTAAGACAAACCATAGACGTGTTCATCAAATTGTTAAGTAATCTAAAAGTTGATATTATAACATCACTTTCACTTTTAATCAAGATTTTTTTTAACAGAAGTCTGCTGGCACTCAGATTTCTATGTGTGCTTTGGTTTTTGTGCTCTGAGTAGTCCTATCCTACTCAATAGGAATAGTCACAAAGGATAAAACTGAGCAGTTTCATAAGTCTCTGTGGAGGATTAGAGTTTAATACAGCTGGGAAAAACAATTTAACTATTAGCCTCTGGGTGAGAAGAACCTGAAAGGCTCTAATCCCAAACGAGATCTTAATTCTCAAAGAGATTTTAATTGGGAATTAATTAGATTACTATGTAATATGGCAGAAAAACGAAAAAGGTAATGCAATTCCAATTGAGGTATCACGTCACAGAAGAAGGGAGAAAATAATCTGTGTTAGTCAGATAAGAAAAATAGTAACATAATTAGAAGAAAATACATATAATTACGTTACTGAAAAATAAAACCTTGAATAATTATTGGGAAAAAAATGTTCTAATAAGGGGAACTATTAAGCTGTGGCATGATCACTTGGAGAAAAAAAATAAAAAGCTGAGAAGCACTCAGGAATTTTAAACTCCACCAGACCTAATTTTAGAAAAAGTATTCCCAGAATAAGCCTTTCTAGGCTAGAAGGTAAAGTAGCTACTCTTCTGTCTTCCCATCATTTGCCATTCCATGAACTTCCAGCTGTGTCAATAGCACTAGGAAGAGATTCTGCTCCAGTTTTGGATGCAGTGGCTCACACAAGGTACAGACCTGCTGTGTCTGAGAGTATTCCCTCTCCTCAGGCAGCATACCAAACATATCTCATGACAGAACCTAGCTGTGCTGAATTATGCCATATCTAAAGAATTATAAATACTTCTATTGACTGTAATTTCATGTAATTACCTAAATGACTACTGTAGGTTTGTCTGTCAAATTAGTAACTTCTTTTTTGATTCAAAGACAGCTGTCCTTTGTAGTAACTGGCAGGTTTTGGGTTTTTTGTTAAAACCTGTCTTCCCTTGACAGTTCAGCTGAATAACAGGTATCTGCCCCTCAGAGAAGTTACCACATTAGCTAAAAAAAAAAATTAATCCCACTGAGTCTTAAATACACATGGAATAACAGCAATACTTTCTAATATAAAAATGTGGGGTTTGGTTTTTTAATTACTTCAACAAATTGAAAAATCCCAGTGAAAATTTTTCCATGATGTTAACTTCAGTGTTTAAAACCATGACATCATACTCTATAAGCACTGAGAAAGCTTTTTCACAGTTTCTAGGATCCCACTTTCCATCTGCCATATGAGTGTAGGAAGTAGAGGAAGGGATGTGCAATTGTACTTCACATAGAAAAGTCAATACATTTTTTTTCTCTTTCACAGAAATATACTCTAGTTTTACTCACAGTGACCTTCATCTTATGTGTCCTGGTTTACCAGGATAAAAATTCTTTATAGTCATACTTACCCAAGACTGCCTAGGACACCCACCCCATCCCATTGCTGCTGTCCTGTTGGTGCAGCAATCACAATGTGGGGAAGCAGCTGTGCCTATGGGGAGGGGAGGGTGGGTCAGGTGACCCAAATGAACCAATCACAGTGTTCTAGCCCATGGTACGTAGTATAAGATGGGTCCTAAGAGAGCCCTTCTTTGGCTGGATTGGAGGGTATCTACAACTTCCTTGGGCATTTTGTTTCTATGTCTCACCATCCTTGTGGTGAAGACTTTCTTCCTAATGTCTAACCTAAATCTACCCTATTCCAACTTGAAACCCCTTGTTCTATTGCTGCACACTATTGTAAAAAGTCTCTGTCCAGCTTTCTGAAAGCTCTCTAAAGATACTAAAAGGTGGCTATAAGTTCTCCCCAGAGCCTTCTCCAGGATGAACAGTCCCAACTCTCTGTCTGCCTTCACAGGAGACGTGCTCCAGCCTTCTGATCATATTCATGGGCCTCCTCTGGATTCCCTCCAACAGCTCCCTGTCCTTGTTGGGGAAGTAGAGGTTTTTCTTGTGCTGTTGTTCATGAAAGGAAGTTTAACAAAGTGAGTTCCACTATTCTTTACATTTAATGACTTGTGATTCTTCTGCTTGTCAGTTCATTTTTAAGTCTCCTTGTTCTATGAAAATTGCATGTGACACCATCTTAAGGAAGGAATTTTTCTAAGGATTACAGAGTGATGTCAGTGGCTGTATGAATGAACCATCCTCTACAAGCAGGAGGTTTAAATCTGGTTGGCAGTAATAGATCCATCTACAGAAAAGCCTTGCTTGCTGCAGTTCTCTCTCAGGAGCTGCCAAATTCCCTAGCCTGATAGATGCAAGGTTACTGGCCCTCTTTGGCCCCATCTCCAGCCAGTAGTGAGATTGACCACACACGCACATTATATAGTGTATGTGTATAGATATATCTATATTCACAGAGATCAATGCAGACAGAAACACAGCACTCACACAAATAGGCAGCCTGATCCCTGTTCCTCCTCTCTAGCTCATGAGGACTGAAGTCTGTCAGTAGAATGTTACACCATGAGTCTATATACACAGTTAGAAATATATACATCTGTGACTTTTGCAATACCAGTCCCTCCCAGTAGCTGGCTTAGACCCTCAGTCTATCCAGTAGCTGGCCCCTGTTTCTCTGGTCTCCCTGCTGTGGGCACAGATCTGTGAGCCTCTGGAGGTTCATGGTCCCACTCTAGTTCCTGGTCTTAAGACCTCTCCTACTCATGGTTTAGTCAGGTTTTAAATTCACTAATTTTTACACACACTCAGCATGGAGAACTCACCTGCACAGACAGTAAAAAATAGGTTTAATAAGAAGATACAGAAAAGTGTGGAAATTAAGCACAGGAACCTCAGCCAGGTTCTTTAACCCTTTCTATTTTCCCACACTGCCCTCCCCCAGTCCACCATTTCCTGCCTTTGTTAATCCCTCTAAAGACATTAAATCTCATACGTTGCCACAATCCCGTTAATATATTTCATAGTAAGTTTTATACAATCATCAAAATATTCTTGCTCCTGCATCCCACTATGGGTTCTATCAGCCCTGTAGGCAGTAACAGACAGCTAAAGAGGAAAGGACATTTCCCTAACCTTATATAACCTCACTTTGTGCAGCTGACACACAAGTAATTTTTTTTTTTTTTTTAACAGTGCCAATAATAAAAAAGAAAGATTTTTTTATTTATTTATGCACAAACCTTTATATTAATATTAGCAATTCTTTACGCCTTGGGATGGATGAGACACTGACTACAAAGCATGTAGTATAATATCTAACACAAAGAGTTAAACAGTGAAAGCATTTGCCACTGAGGGTTAATTACAACCACCTTCCCATGCATGATTAAATGTTTGCATTAGCCACACAGAAATTAGCAGAGAAACTGTCAATTCCATTATCTTCCTAGCTTTTTGTGAAAAATATCTCAAAAATCTGGAATAATCATGAGGCATATTCTTATGCTCTTTGTGAACACAATGTTTAACTATGCTAAAGCAGATGTATAATTGGTTGTTACAGCTGTAACTACTTCTTTATATTCAAATGGTGGAATGGACAAGAACATGTTTTTCTCATGGAAAAAAAAAAATAAAGGTATCTGGGCTTTTCCAAACAACTGATTTGGCTTAAAACATGACGCTAAGTCTGAACCTGCAGGTAGTAGAGATTACTGCAGTGTGTGTTTAAAGTGAACTTATTGCTCAGGATCTCTGCTTTCCAATTCATAAGCCTCAGTAAACCTGCTGGATTTTGATGTAAGATTTTTACTTTAATCTATAAAACTCTAAGTTATTACCTTTAAGTGATGTTATGAAAAACGTTTTATAGCCTCAGCAGAGAATAACAAAAGGTTTGAGTCCCCCTTCCTGTTGTCAGGACTGTCCCTGTCCCTTGGTTTTCTGAACTCGTTTGCTTGTAGTCTCTTCCTTTCCCCAGCAAACAGATTTGTTTCTGTTTTCAGACATGCAGCAGAGCCCACCACTTCTCAGGCTATTTCCCTAGAGGAGATTTCAGTGATTAACTTCACAGCCCCTGCTTTTTTGCTCTCCTTAACCCATGAGAATGAACACAATATATAAATAATAACCAAACTTCATGTTGCAAAGCAACCAGGCAGAGGGAGACTTCATACCCACAGCTATCTGAACCATTCATGCTGGGTAGTCAGGAAAATGAGGCCATTTAGCTTTGCAACATGAAGTTTGGTTATTATTTATATATTGTGTTTTTTTTTTTTTTTTTTTTTTTTTTTTTTTAGAAGCTGAGTTTTCTGAGCATGTCATACTGCATAGTATTAAAGAGGAAGGAAACATAAAACTTCCCTAGCCTGTCATCTGAGCCTCCCCCCTCACACTTCCCCTAGGAAATCATCCTTCAAGTTTGTCAAGTGAAAGGCATCAAATACATACGAGACTTTTAATCCTGAGCAGATTAAAATTCCAAAAGGTCTTTCAGGATCTAGTATAGTTACATAAAGTAACAAGAGAGAAAAAGATTTTTAGAAAGTTAACGTTAACAAAAATGTTTCATACAAGCATTTTAAGATCAAATCGTAAGTGTTCACATCCAGTACTCAAATATAAACCTACCAAATACTATATTATTGTAGATGTACAGTAAATTTCAAAGTATGATAAAAGATGATAAAATTCAATCTCTTGAGTATTTTCCAAGCAATGCTGTTTCTCAAACAATAAATAAATCCTTACTTTTTGTTTTAAATTTTTATAGCTTCAACCTCAAAAGTCTTAAATTTATCTCATTAGAAGGTTTGCAAAATCATCTTTTTGGAACAACTTTGACCATAATAAGAAAAGGAAATATTCATACTTGAGAAAGAAAATACACACTTAAATATATACACTTACATGTGTGTGTGTATACACACTTACATATTTACACAAGCATGTCTGTATTTCATACATTTTTTTAGTTCATCTTCCCTTACAGAAAGAGTCTATCAGAAGCTCCATGAAGCTTAATCGTGAGACAGCATTTTTAAAAGCAAACAAGTGAACCCTCAGCCATTTAAACAACACAGCTCTAATTGTTTCACAGAAAAATGCTAAAACACTTCCATCATAGCATTGGAACATTGCAACAATGGAGTTCTTAGAACTGTCTTTTCCAAAGACAACTAACAAACTCCAGCGTATTCATTGTTTTAATACTCTTTTCCAGACACTGTGGGTAGAAGATGGCATCTTGATGGAAGAGCTGCATCCATTGTTACATCCTAGGCAATAGCTTCCTGCAGCATACCCCATGGCTCTGTAACTCCAGAACGGAACACAGAACACAGCTTTTCTTTCCATCCAGCAAATCTGTTGCCAGTTGATTCTGCAGACTACTTCAGCAAAGGAAATCATAAAATTTCTTCCTAGCATCCTCAATTACTATTTTTATTCTTTTTCAGTTCTTAAGACATTGTGTTTACACAGCTTCAGAAAAGCCTTTAGAGACCTTCAGTATTTCCAGAATTATAGCTCAAGAATCATTATTTCCAGCCATGGTTCTCTCCTTGGCACTCTGCTCCCATAATGTTGTGAAGTGCACTGTGTCATTCAGAGGGTAGAGCACAGAACTGAACATCAAAAAAAGATTAGAAAAAAAAAGAGGAGATGTGACTTTGAGGTGGGAGGTTAGAGTAAGAGGAACAGACAGATAGATGAGAAGAGCCCTGGGTTTTTTCCTGCACATCAGCAAGTTTTCAGTGCTTGGAGAGGAAATACTGCCTGTTTAGATGGATTACTGCCTAACAGCTAAGGCAATCTGTGGGAGATGTAAATATGATTACCATCAAATGGATGAGGGACTTTCAAGTTAACTGCAAACGCTTTCATAGCATTACCAAATTCTCCTGCTTCTGCTCTGCAGTGTTTTAAAAGGGGAACAAAGTCAGAAGAAAAATCAAGTGCCTGAAGTCCTCTTTTCCTTTGGCAAGTGGTAGGTACTAGTGTGAAAACCAGAGCTAAGATATTTCTGGATAATTTTTAAATGTAGGCACTGGTCAAAAAACAAAGCTCCTTCACAACAGGCACCAGAAGAATGGAATACAAATCTGCACTTCAGTGGTGAAATTTCTTTGCAGCTTTGGCATAAAGAATCAAGGTTTTTCTTTGTATCTCAACTTTTAGGATTCTCTCACTTGAGCAAAGCACATCCAGCAGAACCTTATATTGAAATTACTTGCTTCAGGACAGGGCACCAGGACACACAGCAGCTAATCCTATGGTCAGCAAATTTAGGTGGTGACTATGTTGTTACTTCTCAGGGAAATCATCTGAGTTTCTACTAAAATTGAGTTTCTACTGTTTCTTCACAGCACTTACATATATCACAAGTGTTGGCAGCCCACTCGCTCTGTGGCAGCTGACCCGTGTTTTGCATTCTGCTGCCACAACAGTGCTGGTACTAAAATGTAATCAATACAATTCTGTGTGCAGTCTTGATCTAGCTTCAGAAAGGCACATAATTGGATTATCTATTGAATTATAACCTCACAACAACTGCAGATGGGGCTTCCTGTATCTTACTTAGTCAAGGACAGGTGAAGTATGAGAGTATGTTATTGAATACAGGAAATTCTATTAATAACTCTATGTTTAATACATTTCAGTACAACCTGAACCTCCCCAAGTCTGGAATTTTAACCTTTCCAATTTATTACCAGAGTAACTTTGGGGATATGACTAAAGGAAAAGAATTAATGGAGAGAATCTACTGTAGGAATAGTCCTTTTTTCCTACTTTCCTATCTCTGTCTCCAGGAATTTGTGTTTTTTCCTCTGCCCATCCTACTAAGGACTGAAGAGCTCAGTAATTATCAGGTAACATATCCCAGTCATTTAGTCTTTGGCATATAAATAAAAAATAAGGACTATGTTAGCATTACAGATTACAAAATTGCTTTTGTGCATGTGTTGGATGAGTAGCAAAAAAGTAAAGCACCTAACTTTTATCTGAATTTTAACTTATGATCTTGCCAGCCAAATTATTTATGAAGTATTCCTGGCTCCTGGGCTGGGTACAATACTGAAAGTGTGACTCACCAGTAAACCCTGGTATCTTTATTCGGTGTTTCTACCCTTGTTTAGAGCTGGAGCGAAACAGGGACCTACTCTCTTTTTGAAAGGCAATAGGAACAGCCATGCTACTCAGTAGGGACACTGATTTTAATAGCCATACATATAAGAGCTAATTCCATAGGACTGGACTTTCCCTGGGTGCTTTAACTAATACATTTTCAACTAGGAGAAGGGCACTAGCAGTGGAACTATTACAAATATTAAACAAAAGAGAAAAAGGCCACACTCAGAGCATTATCCCTCCCATAACCTCAAGCAACCGTGATGAAGATGAAGGATTCAGAGCCCTTGGTCTGGAGAGAAAGAAGGAGAGAAATAAGGTGCTGGTATTCATAGATTAGAAGAAGACAAATGCAAAACATTTCCCTCTCTTCTGCATCTTTGTTCCGTTCTAGAGAGCTTCTAGAACAATGCTTCTACAATGTGTAGAAGCATGTGTAGAGCTTCTGTACAATGTGATACACAGGAAAGACCAGATACCTGTATGGGACTACAGCTGTCTTTGAGTAGTTATGTGTGCCTCTACTCCAAAGTCCTTTCATTTCACATAAAGTCACAGGGTCAAGTAAGAGGAGAAGAAAGGGGATTGTGGTCTTTTATACGCTTCACGCTGTGACTTATTAGGAGACAGCTAAGCACTGTCACAGCACCTCATGCTGACAAGCCTCAATATCTCAGCACATCACAACCAGAGAACTATCTGTTTTGGCTTAATTTAACAACTACCTTATCATGTAGACAGCTTGGTTTTGTTACATTTATTCTGTTATGAAAGAATGAGCATTCGATATCCAAATGTATATTTTACTACTGAGTTATGTCAGGAACCTGCAGATGAATAACCATAGCTTTTGGAATATCTCAGTAAGAATTGCTGTGAGAGAGTCATGCAGGAAATTGGACAAGAAAAACAACAAAAGAATGAAATTCCAGGACTACATTCAATTCCAATCTGTTATTATGTTGTTTATACCAAAGCCCATGGCTCTGCTGCTGTTAAGGGTCTTGTCAGCTTTCCCATTATATGTTCTTATTTTCAGGGATTTGTTGGTCACAGAGATTCACTCTGGGCAGAGTGAAAACACCAGGAGACTAAAATTTGGCCAAAGGCAAAAGAGCATTGTTTACAGCTTATAAATTCCCAGCTGGACCAACACTCTACTTTTAATAATGTCAAAAACAATTGGAAAAGTAAGCATGTTTTAAAGGGAAATGTGAACAAAAAAAAAAAATCTTTAACTTCTTTTTCACAATACCTGAGCCTATTAAGTGCTAAAATGATGGTGAATAAAATAAACTCAAGGCAGAGCTTTTCAGCATGGTAACATGCATTTCCATACTCATTCTGAACTCAGAATTACAAGGTAGGAGCAAGTGTATTTTGACATCTGCATCCACATGGTAAGACTGCCTGCACACGTGTTGGATCTGGTTACATACTTGGAAGTGTACTTTGATCACCAATAAGAGTCTGTTTCCATGTCCTCTGGAGCACCAACAATCTAGGTAAAATGGATGGTCCTAAGCTGTACATAGAAACCCAAATACCTGCAAGCTTTGGATATGGTCATACTTCAGTTCATGTGTCATAACTGATTTGTATGAAATCAGGAACACCAACAAAGCACTTAAAAAAAAAAGGAGGCACGACTTAACCATCACCTAGGTATGCCTGCAGTTAATAATTCTTTATATTTTAAAACTTAATTCTGTCATTAAAAGATACATATTAAACTGTCTAATAAAGACAGCTGTATGTGTTGCTTTGGTTTCAATGCCCATCGAAGAAAAAGTTTTAAGATCTTCACTTTTTCAGAGAAATCCTTACTTCCTAACACTCTCATCGTCTGGTTTATACCTAGAATATATGAAAATGTTGATTCATGTAATCAACATTTGAATCAGTTTATTAATATATATATATGAAGCACAAATATTTTTCAAAAATAGTGCACATTTCTGAATATCTTAATTTCAGAGAAGCATGTATAAATTTAGAAGAAATAGATATTTGGATTTCAGTTGCTTACCAAGATTTCTTTACTTACTCATATCCACGGTACTCTCAGCTTTACAGTAGGGAAAAGAACATAACACAGGGTTGAGGATGAAGATGCCAGGTTCACTGCCTTTGTGACCAGAAAGAATGTGGTCTGCTGTCCCTGTATAGGATGGAATCATGAGATGCTCACAGACAGTAGGCAGCAAATTCATCATGTTGGAGAAAAGAAAAGATGAATCAAGGCTAGCTTCTAACAAGAAAATACTTTTTGCCCATTTTGCTCTGTAAATTAAGTCACATTAGCTCTTGGGGGGATACACAGAACTGTTTAAACTCTGGGAAAGTACATGATTTTCTTGATGTAAGCACGTTAAAAATCATTGGCCTGAATGTTTTGTCTATGGTCCACTCTTGAAATATGTGCAAAGGCAAGCCATCCCAAAGCTTTTACAGAGAGTGGCAAATCCTCTCGGAGAAGTGGAAAAGTATTAGAGTGCCACAGCCATCCCATTAGATCTGAAGTTGGTGCAATTATTTATGAAGTCTTTTCAGCTTACCTCCAGGTTCTAAACCTTAAATCTTTGGTTACCACAGAGATCTACAAACAATGGGAGGTCTCATGTATCTTGTTAATACTTTTGGCACAGCAGCAAGAGACACTATAATTGCCTCAGCAAAATTCCTGCATTTATGTGTCTGCATCACTGAAGAATTTGCAGTTATTTTTAAATATTTGCTGATGGATCTTTTAACGTGTATTTATAGAGCTAACATTTCGTGTAGCTCTGAAACTATAAACTGTACAGTCTGCCCATTGTTGTTTTGCATGTCACACTTCACTGACACTACAATGTCTCTAATAGAAAGGAATCCTGATATTTTTATTGCCACTTGAATTTTAACAGAGTTTCCACAGGTAGGCTTCTCCAATACTGCAAAGGGTCAACATGAGTTGTTACATTTCTAGTAGCCTATTAGGATGAAATAGAAATTTCAAAGCACATAGGGTACAGAATCAAAAAAGTGCTCCAGCCTCTTCAGATGATACTCATCAGAGAAGCCACTGCGCTACAATTTCTACTTAATACCTAATCATAGAACCATAAAATGGGTTGGGTTGAAAAGGACCTTTAAAGGTCATCTAGTCACTTCTCCCTGCATTCAGCAGGGACATATTACACTAGACCAGGTTACTTAAAGCCCCATCCAACCTGACCTCAAACACTTTAAGGAATAGGGCTTCTACTGCCACTTCTACTGCCTCTTTATTCATATAAACTCACAAAATAAGAACTTGGCAGAATGGGAAAGTTTCACTAATAATAACAATTTTCCTCACTGTTTAACAACTGCTGGTACAAGCGGAGATTTTTTTAATTACTCTTTGAAACCCCTTTCAAGTAACACACAATGAACTTTAAAAGGAAAATGCTTTTGGAATTGCGGAATAAGAGTCAACATTTGTAGTGAATTGGGGAGAGAGAAAGTTTGCAGAAAGTTGTCTTGGGAAGCAAAACTAAAGATGTAAAACTGAAAAAACAGTGTGGTTAAAAAAAAATACATTTGAAAACTTATTTCTTGATAACTACAGGTAAAGCATAGCAGTGTATTTCCATAGGAAAAAAATCATGATTTAGAGTCAACAGCCCCAGGAGAAGCCCTTTTCTATCCGCTGAAGTGTCAGTAAGAACATACTAGGCTCAGGCAATTTTTGCTGTCTTAAAGTTAAGACCAAAGGCAACCTGGCATGCTACACCAAGTAAACAGACTCACTTGAAGAAGTAGGTATTTGCATCCACCTTAAAATATGAGACTTCTGAAACACTATGCAACTGATGCAGGAAAATAAAACCTAATGATTAATTCAAAAGTAACTGGATGCATTAGCTAAAGTACAAGGTAAGCCAGTATAAGATCCAGTCTGAATATAAATAATATATTTGCCAAGAAAATACAGATATTGCAGAGAATTAACATTTTTAAGCACAGCTGAAAAGTTACAATAGTCACAGAAATTCATTTACAATTACTGAAATTTTCCAGTATACCCTGCCACACCTAAATCATTTCAGTTGAAACAGAGGGCTGTAGAAAGCTATTTCAGTGCTACACACAAAACAGACAACTAACTTGCCTTCCCACAAAATCACTTCAGTTTTCCAGACAGAGAATCCTCTCAAGGACTTCGTTCCTCAAGACTCAACAGCCACTTGAAATCTCAAAAGAAACTTAAATCTGTTGATGGAGTAAATTGTGTCATGATTTTTCTTTAAGTCCAAATGAAATCAAAAGAAACACAACTGAAAAAGAACAAAGCAGCCAACCTCCAGTGTAGTTAGTTTCCCTTTAGAGCACTTCTAAGTAGCTGGATTGTACTGAAGGCATCTATTAAAAACTGAAGCACAATTAAAAAAAATAAAAAATAAAAAAATAGAGGGAACAATTCCAGAATAATTGCAGTTCCCTATCTAAAGCTGTAATCAGTTAAGAAGCAGTGAAGCTATTTAGCCAGCTTCACTCAAAAACCAACACCAAATTCAAAATATAATGAGCAACACTGAATTCTGAGTTGTATTTAGCACATCATTTTCTTGCTAACAATACTGAGGGCAGTGATTAAAAATACACACAAGGGAGTGCAGGAATGACTCTTTCAAGCCTCATATTTCTAAAGCCATTGCTTTGGCTCTGCATCGCACACTGAAGGCAAGTGATAGCCCCCAAAAAACTGAGATAGTCATTAGAAAGGAGGATTACTTCAGTGCTGGGGAGCCCTCCAGTGGGACAGAGTTATTATAGCGGTTTCTCCACTGCTTCTGGCTCCAATTTACAGTGAAGTACATTGATGCTCACTGAGCAGGTTAGCTCCCTGGGTAGTCA
Source organism: Florisuga fusca (assembly GCA_038090715.1). Taxonomy (NCBI): domain Eukaryota; kingdom Metazoa; phylum Chordata; class Aves; order Apodiformes; family Trochilidae; genus Florisuga; species Florisuga fusca. The sequence goes on along the minus strand of JAAWXA010000003.1, from coordinate 46,666,710 downwards.
GTCTCATCTGGAACAATAAAAATGTCGTTTCAAATCACACTGGGATTTGCCCAGCACATGTAGGAACCAGCATCAAAAAAAGATGAAACAAAAACACACGTTTACTTTAAAGCTGTGAGCCTATTCGTGAGGCGTGCAAGCTCTTTAGTTAGAACATGTCTTTGAGTTAGTGAGAGACAGGTTCAAGTCCCTGATCTGCCATTAGATTAGGCAAATCACTGTGTGATCTACTGTGGGGTTAGGCTAGAAACCCCCTCTCTGCTGAAGGATGGAGATACAGGAGTACAGGAGAGTTTTTTTAAAAGAAATAACATTCAAGGCAGTTGGAGCCAGACTGCAGACATGAGGAACTGCACAAATCTCACAGAAGTTTCAAAGAACAGATAGACAGACTACTCTACTCTGTTTCAAGTCTGAGTCCTTCCTTGCCTCATTTCTGTCACACATGCTGCATTTCTCAGTAAAGGCCATTAGCTGTAATGACCCAGAACAGTGTCAGAGAAAATAAAACCCTTTTGCTGTAAGAGCCTGTGGACTAATGCCAACATCAATCAGCATTGATGAAAACATGGATCAGCTGCTATCCCTCTTGTGTTGGCACACTTTATGAAGCCTAAGCTGAGGTCCTAAACCACAAGGGGCTTAGCAGCAGGGGAGATCTCCACAGGAGATGAGAGACCATATCAGTCAGGTGGCCTGACCAGGTAAATTGACAGTATTTACAACCCCAAGGGAAGAGTGCCTCTATGAGGATATTTAATCACAAAGCAAATTTGTTACTTCTGCTTGCTTGATCTGTTACTACGCAAGTTTGATTTTGCTCCATACTGACTCTGAGGGAGGCTGTGTCTAAATATTCAAATACAAAAAAATAACTGAAAGAAACAGACTCTGAGATTGTTAGATTTTAACATGTTTGGAAGCACGCTATTTTCATACAATAGTTCATGCATCAAGCTAGCTTTTTTGTGATCCATTTCTTCTGTAATTCCACATATTTCAGTGTGACCTGAGTTCTTAAGTCACTTTAGAATGTAAAACCTTAAACTAGTGTAAATCACACAACTTTCAGTCTCATGCAGACATCCTCTTAAACTGAAATATAAAGTACAAGCATATTCAAGCAGCAACAGAACTTAACCTCTGTTGTTACAGTTAGATTGCACTGTTTATAAAGTAGAAAGATGTACAAATTATTCCTGAATACTCTATTTCCAAAATGCATGAACAGTGAAGAAACTAGGCCTTGCGCGATCATCTGCATTTATTTGTAAAGCACTGAAAATGTTAAATTTTAAAAGCAAAGTGGCAGAGCATTGGCATTTCAAAAAGAAAGCAAGGACTAATTACTAAGAAGTCAAAGGAAAAATATGGTTTGTTCTGTGCTTTCATTTTCTTCCATTCAGCAAGAACTAAAGTTGTTTGTATTAAAATATTTCATTAAGCCTTGAATTTGCAAAGGTTGAAACAAGCTGTTCAGCATTTAAAAAATTGCAATACAGGAAAAATAAAAAGTAATATAATCAATAAACTTACAGAAGAAGAAAAAAGAAACTTTCTTTCGCTGATGCCAGACTAAATCTAATTCATGCAAAATGAATGCTTCCATCACATGTTGTTTTAATACTGTACAATTTACTAATATTAAACTAGAACACATTAAAAAATCATATTTACATAACTAATCTCTTGCAAACTAAACCAGGCCCTAAGAAAAGTTTTAAAAATGTCACTTATATGGGTGAAAAAAGAGCTTTACTCCACTGTAAGAAATTAGCTTTCTACCTGCTAACATATTCTCACCACATGTATGCAACACTACTGCTCATAGCTTTAATTTACAGAATAATTAATAGCTATTAATGGATGGTTATGTCACATGGCTTCCCACTGTTACTCTAATAGAAGAGAAATCTGATACAGAGTAGATTTCTCTAATTGAAGATTATATTATAGCAGAATACATTTACAAGTATTTTAAACCAAAATTAAGATAAATATACACATTGTTTAAAGAAGAGAGATGAAAATGCTTTGACTAGCTAATGTTTAAATTAATCTCCCAGGAAGAAGCCTCTGGTTAGATTTAAAGAGTCATCTCTCTGAGGAGGGGGAGAACTAAGGCAGCCCATTTCTGCTCTCAAGACCAGAAGGAAATGAACCTGTATGGGGTAGAGATCAAGGAAGGAAGATGTGGCACAGACTGGTTTGGTCCTTTAAGGGTCTTGCTTGCAATTCATTTTCATTTTCTTCCAAAATGCATCTGTGCCTGGTGAAATCATGTTGTAACATGTTCCTGAATGGTATTTTGGCTTTACCTGTTGTGGGGTCTGTAAGTAGAGATATCTTGTCCCTACAAAATGCAATTACCAGAAAGAGGTATTTTACCACATACCTAAGGATCAGACTGTCTGCTGCAAACATGGAAAGCAGTCTACTCTGAAACATGGCTTGCATTGTCAGGTAGGTATTCAAGTTTTATAAACCATTTACGTGAAAATAATCATTAAAGTATGAACTTGCTTTGAAAACATGTTTTAGAAGCTAGTTTTAGTTATCTAAAGAAACACTATTCCTTTGGCAAATAGAACACCTTTGCCAGACTTTGCGTAATTAGGATTTGAATTTGAATGGAAGTTTGCAGCATAGTTTTTAAAATGTATTCCAGACAGAAAAAAATATTATTTCTTTTAACATCTTTATGGTTTCAACATAACAAAGTATTCCACAGAAAATACCATGTTGGGACTGTTGGGTTGAACAGTGAGGATGGCAGTCATCTGACAAGGCACAGCACTCCCCATCAGAAAATCCGACCAGGACTGTTTATAACATCTAACTGAATTGCAGACTGAATGCTAACATCATATCTTGTCTTAATACTTTTTTTATTAATATTATGTCACATTCCTGTTAGTAGGAGCAATTTGGAGATGTTGTTGGTTTTTCTCACTGCATTAACAGTTCTTCAAGAGTTCTTTAAGGTAGATGAGATGATTCCTGGTCTTGAATATGCCAAGTTTCCAACTTCCATTTTCTATACACAGTTTTATGATATACATTACAGTGATTCTGATAACAATTTAATACTAGATCAGGGTCAGGCAGGATCAGAAAAGAGGCTTCAGGGAATCAAGTTCTGGGAGTGCACAAGCTTATGATTAGGGAATAACTCATGTGGAATGAACTCAGAGTTGATCTGTATTCCTACTTTATTCATGACCTGCTCTGACCCTCAGCAAAATCATTTGGTCAAAAGGTTCACTTGGAGTATTCCAGTTTCAAAATCAGCAACAAAACAAGAAAGAAATGCATAACCTGAGGGCTTGTCAGTTGGTTAAAATGCTTTTGCTATGCTTACTTTTGTGGACTGGTGCTAATTTACATTACCTGAGAATCTGCCCTGATATGCTCTATATATTATTAGTCTTTTTAAAAAAATTACCAAGTTCACCTGGTAATTTTCTACAAAATTTTCAGTTACCCCTACTTACTTCTAAACATCTCTAATTCAGAGGGGGAATAACAGTTTCTCTGCATGCAAAGAGATCAATTCTTTCTAATTTATAAAGATTTCAGTGAACGAAGTGATGATTCCATCTACCATGGTGTCTCATAAATAAACACATCACAATCAGTGCTGCTGCCAGCTGTTCCACAGGAAGGTATAATCCTTACTAACAGTATGTCAATATACTTAATTAAGGACTAGAAAGCAGATGAAAGCTCAAGCTCATGGCACATTTTCAACCCAAAGATCACAAAAGCACATTTGCATCCCAGGAGACAAAGAAATTAATCAAAAGATAGCAAGTCACACACCAAGATAAATTACTACAAGAGAAACAGTGATACAATCCAGGTAAACCCAACTTTAAAAGAGTAAGCAATCATTCTAATACAACCACAGAAAACTTATTTTCCTGTTGAAGGGTAAGGAGGCAAGGAAAAAAAAAATGAATAAAAGGGGGGGATAATAACAAAATTATCAGTTTAGAAACTTATACAATCTCAGTTTCAGTGAAACTGACAGATAATATTTTTTCTATGCTATTAAAATACCTTTAAAGTCATCTGAAATTTTCAGGGAAAACTGGGAAACTATCTTAGGCTTAGTCATAATGACTGACTTTAGCAACTGAACATACTGAAAAACTTTCTGCCCAAACAAAATACAATTTAGCATCTTGCAACACCTGCAGTGAATGGCATTTTGCTGCCTAAATCATATCCCCCATAAACCAGATAATCATCAGTGTATCAAAGGCAGGAAAAATATCTCAGAGAGACTGAAACTTCCTTAAACAGCAAAAGATTCTGGAGAGAGGTCAGAAACGTCACACGCTGCTCCATACCCTTCTGTAATATCTCTGTAAATGGAATAGAAGGACCTCTTGAATCAAGGACAGCATCTCCTAATGGAGTCAATCGAGCTATTTCACCTTTAGCAAATGCGTCCAAAGCTCACACCCTTCCGAAGGTTAATCACCTTCTTATAGTTTCTAATCTAACTTTAGCTATTAAATAAGGAATACATCTGGCTCGTGTTCACCATTTAATTAATTTCCTAGCTTTTACCCTGGATGTGTTTGTACTATGTGATCAGACCTTGTCTTGCTGGACTGAACAAGCCTGTTTCTTTTAACTTGTTCTGGAAAGACCATTCTCTTATCATCCTGGTATCACTTTCCTGTAACTTTTGCATTTTAAAATAATTTGAAGTCAAGGAGGTTATAAGAAAGTAAATCTGTAGTAGTGAGAAATAGGAGATGGTCTGTGGGATAGACCTGTGTGCCCTAGACTATATTTTTTGTTTATAAGGAGAGGAATAACACTGGGTTAATAACTTGGCCTCTCTAGACTCGTTCCTTTCCTTTGTTTCCTCTCAAACCATTTTATTATTAATTGCAAAGAGCACATCATAATAAAACTGGAATGCAGAAACTCAGCTGTGCCAAAAAAACTCTCCCTAACCTCAAGGACATTTTTCCATTACCAAATGCCTCATATAGAACTAAAAATAAATGCATGGACTCAGCTTACAAGATTTTCTTTCTACAGCTTCTCCACACTGCCAAACCACAAAAACCAGACAAGGGCAATAGAGCCTAGGCTGCTCTATTTCCTCACTCTGAAGGTTAAATCTGCTTATACATTGGCTTATGCCTCAAACACTTACATTGTAGTGTGATAAACTCATTATTTCATTATTTCTGCCTAGCTTCTTCATTCTTCCAGTTATTCTTGAGTTCAAATGGGAATTGTGAGAGTCTGACCTCACTGATTTGAAATTGTCTCAAAAAGAGCAATTTTAAAGTTAATAGCCTTGGATAGGGTGGGGGACTCGGCCTGGCCAGAGCTGAGCAGGGGGTGACACATCAGGAAGAGATAAGAACTAAGAACTAACGACTGGGTGGAGACTACTGCCCTTTTCTGAGGGCTAGCCTGCAATGCTGGGATATCCCTCCACGATTACCCTGGCCAGGGTGGAGGAAGCCACCTTGATTGTACTGATGCTGATGTACCTGGCTGAGGTGACTGGTACAGAGGAGGAGTGGCACCTGGAAGGAGATAAGAACTGATGAGTGGGTGGGGGACTGCACCCTGCTGCAGAAGCTCCCCCCTCCAGGCAGCTTGTCTGCAATGGCTCTGATGCCAATGACCCTGGCTTCTGTGGCAGCTGACTGACAGCTGCCCCTTCGGAACAAAAGGAACTCAGGGGTATATATGGCTGTCCATGCTGTGGCTGTTTTTCGTCGCCTCTTGACCACCGCCATCTCGCATCGGGCCCTGTCCAGGATCAGCACCATCTTGAAGAAACTTGCTGGACAGCTGCACCCCTGGTGGTGACTCTTTCTCTCTCTCTCTCTCTCTCATTCTTTCTTCCCATTTTCTCATTCTTTTTCTCCACTTTTCTCTCCCTCTTATATCTTTTTTTTCCTCTCTCCCTCTTTTTCCTGGCCCTATATGTTTGCCTGTGTCAATTGTCAAATAAAAGTCTGCTTGCACCCAACCCTTCTACAACTGGACTTTGTTTCATGGATCCAAAACAAAAAATAAATTTTAATGTTACCACAGACCATAACAGGAATGTATATCAACACATACAGTTTTATATTTTGTTACACTGATCCCTGAAGCCTTACACTTTTGTATGTGGAAATTCCTATGTGAAACAGACTCATATGTCAAGAGTCAAAGTCTCAGGTCTCTTTATTTTTGTTACCTTTTAGAAGACTGAACTAAATTTTCCTGAAAATCCCAGAAAGCCCTGAATCACTTCTGTTGTCCATTTGGGTTCTCCTGCTAGATCAAAATTCACCATGAGAAAAAGGCAATTTGAAGAGCAGAAGCAAAATACAGCAAGAAGACTCCAGTGAATGCTTTAGTATCTTCATAGACTGATGGACTCAGATTTTAAGAAGTCAGAAATCTCAGACTGGATTTCTCCTATTTGTTCCTACCAACATGTGACCAAACAGTCTAGATTTGTTCAGCTGAAAAAATTGCCAACTTTATCAGTTCCCACATTACACAGTTGCAAAACACAGATGTTGTAGGACAAAAAACAACTAGTTTGCACATTAAATTGCAATGAATAAGGAGATAGAGACCACTTAGTCAGCCTTAGCATGTAATAGGGAACAGCCCTAGAATTAGAAAAATGCTGCATATTTTTTCAGTTACTCATTTGCTGACTGAAGTCGTGGCAGTACACACGGAGAAGGAGGGTGGCTCTCAGTCAGCACTGATATCTTATTTCCTTGTCAGCGTTTCAGAATCATGTACTAGTTTAAGTTGAAAGAGACATTTTCCACAACTTTTTGTGACAGCCTGTTCCAATATTATTTTCCTTTTACTAGGGGGTGTTTTTTTTCCTAATGTCTAATTTGGATTTTCCTTGAGGCAGGTTGTGTCCATTGGTTCTCATACTTTACCTGTGTAAAACTTAGAAAAGACTGGCTCCATCTTCTCTCCTTCTCCCATTAGATAGCTGAAAACATCAGTTTATGCACAGGAAACAGGGAGAAAGGTAGAAAGCACTATGACTATGTTAACAGTCATGACACTCCAGAATATCAGAAGATTTACTTATGCAAGAATTGAAAAAGACAGGTTTAACCCATGATTAAAAGCATGTGATGGTGATTACTAATTAACACCAGTAAGATTAAGCTTCTCAAGAATGGGAAAGTATTTTACTGAAATAGGAAGACCTGTAAAATGTGTTTTACAAAGTAGTTTTCTGTTTTAGTCATGCTACCCTGCTCTCTACTAACTCCAAAATGTTATTTCCATCGCATGAAATGTAGAAAACAATGAAAAAGATTTAAATGATTCAGTGAACTTTGGCATGCACATTATTGAGATAAAATTCATACTCTTCTTTCAGGCAAACCTTAATGAATTGTAAATTTTTCCCCTGAAGGAACAGTGATTGGATATTGATTTAGAAAAAGTAAAGGGTTGTGAGCAAACTACAACAAAATCCATTTTCAACGAGGACTCTTATTGTATGACAAAATGTAACCACCCCATATATGCTACTCAGCATGGGAGGAAAAAGTAAGTCTCACAGGAAGCAAACTACAGGTAGAAAAGTCACTAAACATTGCAGAACAGGCAAAATCCATCCCTGGAGTGAGCTGCCTGAGCTCTTTCTCCATCTCTAAGTGGACTTTATTAGGCTATTTCATTCTTTCAAACTTGTCTTCATTTTGCTCTTGCCAATATAGTGCAAGAAAAAATACTTTTTATTCTTCTCACAACAAGCATTAGTTTAGAGCTCCCACTACACGAAGAGTAATGAGATTCAGTGTGTGTTGTGTGGGTGGTTTGAATATCACCTCTGTGTCTATATTTACAGATGGTTTGCTAAATGCACTGAGACTGTTAATTGGAAAGTACCCATAAATTATGGTTAAAACCTGTTTTTAAGGAAGTAAGTAAATTGAGCTGAAGTGACATATGTAAATCTGAAAGAAATTAACTTCATTTTCCTGTTCAATTTCAGCTCACCTGTCTCTTTAATGTCTCCTTCTCCCTCAGGATACCTCAGTATTTCAGTAGACATGAGTTTTTACCTTATATTGTCCTTATCCCAAACTTATCCCTAATCTTAAAACAACATCCCAGAGCTGACTCTGCCTTTTCTGCACACAACTCCATCTTAACTCTACAAAGCCTGCAGAATCATAGACTCATAGGGTGGTTAGGGTTGGAAGGGACCTTAAAGATCAAGATCCAACTCCTCTGCATGGACAGGAACACCTCCCACTAACCAGGTTGCATCCTCATTCAACCTGGCCTTAAAGACTTCCAGGGAGGAGGAATCAACAGCCTCCCTAGGAAGCCTATTCCAGTATTTTACTATCCTTATAATGAAGAATTTTTCCTAATATCTAATCACCAATAAATCAAGATCTGCAGATCCTGCTATTCCTAAAATTAATCCTAATTCTGCCTGTTAAAATGTTACACTGGGTCCTGTCCATCTCAGGTCTAGTCAGATGTCATGTGCCCCCTAATTTAGCATTTTGCGTAGACCAAAGTTCCACACTACTGTGCTCCTAGGAGGAAAGCAGCACCTTAGTTGGACCGGTCCTTTCCTACTCTTCACTTAATTGCTGCATTTCCTACTTCCTTCACCTTACAGAGAACACTCACACCTTCCCATGTATATATATATTTTAAAAAGGTAAAAAAAACCAAACAAAAATGTACATATGCATATAAATTTTGTAGAAGCTGAAAGTTGTTTGCACATGTAAATATTTTATACAAAAGTGAGGCCTATATTGTTGTTAAGAAAAGAGGTTTAGGGACTGCTTCGTAGCTCTGAAGTCAAATGGCACTGACTCCGATCTACATACTATGCAGTACTTGTGGAAGGGAAGGTCCACTCCTCTCCTCTCACACCCCTCCCTACTTACAAAACCTTATTCTGAATCACTTGCTAGAATACCTCTCCCCTCATACCCCTTTCCTTGTCCTGTATTCTACATGTTTCATTCTGCTATCCCCCTTCCTCTGTTCGCAGTTATGTTGTTTTTCAAATGGTTTGCCTCTGCCTACCCTAGTCAAAGCTATCTACAGACCATTAAATGTTTCATACATCCCCTTGACTCCTTCTTGTTGATCCTCCCTTGTTATTTCACTAACTTCCAAAAAAACCATCATATCCTTGTCCTATCATTCCCACTTCAGTGCGGCCAGAGGAGCCAGTATCCATTTTCCTTCTCTCTCTCCTGTCATGGTTATAACTACCTTTAATAATTCTTTATCATCATCAGACTTAATTATCTCACTAGTCATTCCTTTTTTCCAGATTATTTGTGCCCACTTTAAACATTACAGATCTACCTGATAAGACTTCAGTGGTGACATTTCCCTTCTTGGAAAGTTATTATTCCTTTTCTTCATTTCATAATCTTGTAACCTCTCACTTAAAGTAACTAAAGTAATTTTAGTTAAAGTACTTAACTAAAGTTAACTAAGTAAAGTTAACTAACTTTACTTAAAGTAAAGTAACTTCTACTTTATCTGATAGCAGCTTAGTTGTCTTAAAGAGCTTTCAGTTAACAGTCAGGTCAAAACTTGATTTGAACTCCATGTTCACTGTGTAACAGGGTGATTTTTATGAATTTGTTGATTTCTTCACAGATTTATTAGAAGACGTGATACACTCATGTAAAAGAGGATAATGTTTGGATTTTGTAAAAGGAGGTTAAAGCTGGGGGAAAGAACTATGAGGGGCAAAAAGAGTGTGAAGAAAGATTTATTGACAAACTCTAGAAGAATAACAATGGATAATGCAAGACCTGCTGTCATACAGATGCTGACTTGTAAGTTGATCCTGGAGCAAGTAGAGATGTCTAGGTAAATACAGGGATAGGTATCCAGGTCTTGAGAGAGAAGGGTCTGGAAAAACAGGTTTAATGTTGAATATTTGTTGTTGTATCCTACATTCCGCACAGAAGTAGTACAAGGGTCAGTGCTGAGCAAAAAAGTAATCATTTTTTGGTTATTTTTGAGGCAGACCACGTTTGCTAGACTATGTGTTTAGCCTTAAGCAGAAACTTATTAATGGTTTGGGATGAGAGGAACTGAAGATCTTTTCTTTTTTGTGTGTGGGGGATATACACATCAGAGAACACCTGGATGGCATATTGATAGTTTTGCCTTAAATCTAGCCAGGAAAATCTAAAATTGTTAGCTTGTGAGGTTAGGCATTTAAAGGTTGGAATGGAAGAATTAAATTTACTGGCAAATCATCCACAGCACACAGAGCTAAGATGTCTTACAGCACCATCAGGGACAAGTAACTCTGGGACAGATCAGTCCATTTGGCCATAGTAGTTGTACTCAAGGAATAGTTAGGAACCTGCTGCAACCTTTAAGGATAACCAGGGTAGAAAGCGGGTAATGTAAATGCCTTACAAAAGGTTCTGCATATAATTGAAGAATTAGAATATAAAGATTACAAAATTAGGATATTCACAGCCCAGTCAGGATTGTGTCTAGGATTAGTGTTTGGACCAGTAGGGGAGAAAGCTAAACTTCCTGCACACCATTAATCTGAGCCAGGCAACATTCAGGAGTATGATATGTAGTTAGAGAAGAGTTTTAGCTAGAAGTCTAGCTATAATTAAGTAAAACTGGGATTAGGAATCAGGACACTGGTAGTAAAAAAAGGTTATGTCTTCCAAGACCAGCATGGCTGGGATGAAAGAAGGTGCTGGCAGAAACAATCCTATCCTTATTGATGTTCTCATCTGAGGTGTTTTGAGTATGATTAGTCTAGGGGTTCAGATGAATGAAGATGAGCAAGGGACCAATCAGATAGGGTTTTGATTCCAGCTGGGGAGAATGGCTGGAATAACTCCCAGTGCAGAAAAGACACCATAATAGACCCTAGTGTTAAGACCTGGAGTGAAGATTATGTGTATACTTAACCTTCAAGACATTTCAGGGTCAGTGGTAGCTCTCAGCAAACTACACAGGGGTCAGAATGAACTTGAGAAAAGTACATTGCTAAACTGTTTCAAACTTAATTTAGGTAAATCCTTATTTCCAGCCTACATACACTCATAGCTGACTTTTAATTTGCAGTTGCATTCAGTTAATGGTCCACTCATGTAGGAATCACTATAATCATGTTCAAATTATTATGCAATTAGAAGCAGCTACTCACAGAAATAAACTTGTCAAACTCTTCAAACCAGATGGAGGGTCTGTGTGGGTCTTAAAAGTCTGGGAAGGTTATTTTGCAATCGAGTCAAGAGAACCCTGCACAAAAGTACCGCTCACTGGTCTCACTCAAAGGCTGCAGGCAAGAGCCCATATCCATCAGCACAGTTTCTATCTTGCTTTTTCTGATCATCCTCTTCCCAAGCAAGAATACAAAAGGACTTGACTTTGTAGAGCCAGGCAAAGCATACTGAATTGCCATTCACTTCAAAGCAATAGCAAAAAGATATTCATAGTTACTGAATCTGAGCTGTCTCCTAGCTCAAAAGCTAACAGTCAGCTAAGTGGATCTTTCTTTAAAAAGCAAACAAACAAAAATACACCACCAAAACACCAAGAACAAAGCCACTAAACTGAAAAATTTTCTTCACTTCTTTCAAATTCCAACAGAAGCAGAAAGAACATGGGGGTGAGTACCCGCTAGCAAAAACAGCTTCTGGGACAGTTTATCCTGAATGAAGTACTCTCTGAGAAATGAAATACGGAACAAAGACTCTACATGAGACTGACTCTTTTTTTTAATTTTTTTTTTCTTCTCTAAATGGATGACTGAAACTTATAAAATCAGTATTTACCAATCTAGGGCCTCCCCACTATCCATTGTCAATTGTGTCTATTTATGTTAGACAGCAATTCCAGATACTTGCCCACATTTTTAAAGGGACATGTACCCTATTATATGTATTCCAGAGGCTTCTTTACGTCCTCTCAACTAGAGCTGGGACATACCCTTCATCTGTTATGTCCAGACAAACAGCACAGGTTAACAGAGAGTATCTTGGGGGTATTTAAAATTATACTGCAATATACTAGTATCACATGAAGCTTGCAGACCAGAAATTTTTCCTTGTGTCATTAATTAAAAGCTGAAAATAAACAATTATACATTTTCAGGTTCACTTCTGTGAGTAACTCCCGAAGCTTGTGTATCCTCATGTGATTGAACCATGTGTGACTTCAAAGGCTTTCAGGATTTCACCGTACTAATGGGACCTTTTCAATTTCTTCATCTTGACCCATTTAAAAGGGTATGAAAAAACATAACATCCCACAAGTGGGTTTTGGATTCACCAACTGTCACTTTGACAGAGCTAAAATAATTCTCTATGTTCAAAAAAAAACCAGGCTGGTCTCTCAGATTTGATTTGCATACAGATGCCCATGCAAAAATTTCCTGCCTCAATGCCTCTATGCCTGGCTCAGAATTTTACCTAGCAGGCCTCTGTCCACAGCTACAAGTTGCTGGTCTCACAGAGCCAAAAGGTTAAGCTGTTCTTGAAGAAACATCTGCCTGGAGCTCACTAACAGTAGAGCCTAGAGGAATTTACCTGTTGCTATTCTGGGCCATGTCACCCTGCAGGCTCACCACTACTTTTTGGTTTCTGAGGTAGAAGCAAAAGAATTATCAAGTTATGGCAGAGATAGCTTCTAAAATTGTGGCTCTCCTTCTCAAAGGTAAAACAAATGATCTACCCTTACTTTTCCACCAATTAATCTTGCCCTTCCTGGTGAGAAGCTATCTCTGAACTCACTTGCAGCAACCATATGGGAAAGAGATGGTTCAGCTTAGCTTTGGAAAAAAGAAGATGAGGTCTCAGTGTGTCTACACTATCTTGTCTACAAGTGAAATGCCTTAGGGTCTGGAGTCTTCCAGTGGTCTGATGCTTAGGTACACTCTCAGCTGAATTTCTACCAGTATAGCTGCCACCTCTAGGCCCAGCATTCAGTTGTAACAATACCATTTCCAGGCTCTCCCTGGGACCATGTAGAAAAATTGTTTTAAAACTCTTGAGATAAAATTCATTTCTGGTTTCAGCTATAGGGTTCAGGAACACTCAGTCTTCTTAGCCAGTCCTGCAGGCTAAAATCTGAGACAACTATATCTCCTGCTCAATCATCCTTCATAAAGGTTTAATTCAAACCAAACCAGAATAGTTATACAGTCTTTAGCAACTCATGCTTCTCATTAGTTAATGATGTATCCCCCAGGTGGATGATTCATTCCAGGGCTAGTTATAGATATCACAGCAGGAAGGTTTTAAATTTTCCACTGCTGTGAACACTCCCCTGTCTATTGCAGGTTCCTGTGTCCTTGCACCCACTAAATGTCTCTTTCCCAGGAGTTGTTAGGCAGAACAAGAACTGCTGTTAAAATTGCTATATAGGTCAACAGCTGTTACTATTTCTGTCACCAGACACTCACTTTTCACTACTCTCTGGACATTTTGACTGCATTTTATTCTGCATAAACTGGTTCTGTTTCCTGTTTCAAGAACGATTTTTTTTTCCACTCAACCAAAAAGAGGAAAATAAAGAAGAAAAAAGCTAACATTTCTACTAAAATCACAGAATGACAGGATGGCTGACATTGGAAGACACCTCTGAAAGTCACCTGGCCCAACACCACAGGGCAGGGGAAGGAAGGGAAGACATATGACACCCTCTGTTTTCAACCCAGGATTGGCTTCTACTCTCTGCTAGTCCTGTCCCAAACAGAGCTTGAAAGTTAAAAACCTTTTTTGTTAGCACATAAGAATCTGACAAGATGCCATAAGCACAGGGGCAAGTTTTTTCACATAAATATGAAGTTTACACATAGTTTGCAGGGGAGAGAGAGAGAAACAGAAGAGAAGCATAAAGCATGGAAGAAAGCAAGCAGGTCCAAGCCCAGCACTAGGGACCTTGCCTCCACTCACCAGAAAATTTAAGGATAATTATAATCCTTGCTATCTTTATATGAGAAAATGAACATGTCTCTCTCACACACATACTCTCTTTCACATTATTTCTCCTTGTGTAATGTTACCACACTTCTACCTGTAGTCAGTCACCCTTGCTGTAAGTCTGTTTAAATTGTAAATGCATCATCTCCCACTTCTGGGGTACCCCTTTGTCACAGGAATTCCTTCAGATTTGGCTCCTATCTGATGAAATTCTTTGTATGTTCATGCTCCTGCATTTTATTTTGTGTCAAATTAGAGACTGAATTTACGAATACTGTGATCTCTGTGTGTGTGTCACACTGGGAATTTGGATCTTAGACTGTACACTTGCATCTTCAGCCTTAGAGATCCCAAATATCTAGACATCATTTGAACTTATTTTCTCAGTTTCTTTTTCGCTGATTCACTTCTTCTTTCACTCTTTCAGTGTACATTATCTTTTGTCACATGCAAAAGCCCTACAAATAAGAAAACATTGCACTGTTGAAGCCACCAGCATTGCATAAATTCAGGAGGTTTCCAACTAGTATGGAGAAAACACCAAATTATTGTAGTATTTTCATGGAAAGTATATGCAAGTTGATTATTTTCCTCATGTGTTTTGCACTGATTTCTACCACAGCTGCAGGAGTGAACAGTTTTGTGTGCAGCCACATCCTTTCTGTGTTTGCCTCTATCAGAAAGAAATAATGTGTAATTATTAATGTAGAATAAGGAGCTACTTTTGAGATGTGATATGGAGCAGCAATTGAGCCATTGATGTGTAGGAATACTATTCAGCTTAAAAAACCCCACCTTTCTGCAGGTCTTCCCCTGTTCCTAAAGAGAGCACAGAATTTATTCACATGAAGTCACTGACATTTTGAGCCAAAGAGTGAGAGCGAGCATTAGTTGTGATAAGCACAGCACTGCCTGGGGCAAAGTAAAGGGAATCACGTATGTCTGTGGCACCTTAGTTGGCAGGGTGATCAAAAAACACCTGTACATCTCCGTTTCCTGTTCTCTCTGAAGAACGCTCTGTCCTGTGTTCCCCAGACAGACTAACAAGCATTGCCATGGGCAGATTTATACACCTGCTGGATGCCTTGCTCCTAAGAGAGTTGTGTTTCTGAAAATAAACCAAATCACCTGGTAAGGGAGGACCCTGGTGAGAGAGAGGAGCTGAAGCTGAATTCTATCTCATGGCAGTGGAGCTTCTCTGGCCAACTTTGCCTAGAGCTCAAAAGAGTGTACTGATAAAGGTACTCATTAAATGTCTGGAAACTCATAGCAATTAGTGATGGTCACATCAACACAATCAACTTTGCAAATCTTCTCTTAGTATTACCCAGTTCTGTTTGCAAGACTTGGTTCTAAACACTGAAGTTTCTTAAATTTCCTCTCTTTGAATGCAAATAAAAAGGCAAAATAAATAGAAAGTGTACATTCTGAAAAACTTGGACTTAGACATTTGTCATTCAGAACTGGAGGGATTCCATGTGAAAGATTTTATCTTTCTCAGAGTACTTGCCAGAGAATCACAAAACTATGTCAAGAGGTGCTAAAAAATCCAAGAAATCAATATAAGCACTCTGAAGAACACATATCCGAGACAGAAGCTTTGCTATTCTTAATGTGAATATCACAAGATCCAGTTCTTACTGACTCCAAACAAACACCGTTATCCCTTTCTTTTACCCTTAAAATATCATCTGTCCTAAGCTCTCACATTATTATGATTCATCTGTCAATGGCAAAGAGATTGTTCTCCTTACTAGTAGATTCAATGGCACTCATTATGCAGTGTTCCAGTGCTCTATAACAGGGACTTTTAGGTCTAGGTTCCTCAAAGAGCTCCAGGATTGCAATAAATTTTGGGGTTATGAAATCTACCAATGTAATAGGGAATGATTAAACATTTATAAAATGGAGTTTTGCTGAAGAAGTTTCCAAATAATGAAACCTTATGAGGTTTCCTATGAGGAAACATATGAAACCTATGAGGAAAATAATTCATTCAACCTGTACAAGTCACTGCAGTTAGCTTAACTCAGATGTTTCAGGGGTGTTAATAGGAACAGGCAAAATTCCTTTCCAGTTCCTCCAAACCATACTTTCTGGCAGAAGGCAATGCACACATAAGCACCTATCTTTAGTCCTTTTAGCTCTTATAATTATTCTAGTCTCTAATAGAGACTGAGAGAATGATTACTGAGAACTAAGAGGAGCAACAGTTTCTCAATTTCCCGTGTATTTCAGAGGAAAAAAGAAAAAAAATCGTATGCTTCAATTAAGCACTACCCAAAGAAATATTTCTATTCCTGTCATTCAATCTGACATCCCTTTAGAATTATAGAATCAGAATCATAGAATTTTGGGGGTTGGAAGGGGCCTTTGAGATCATATAGTCCCAACACCCCTGCCATGGGCAGGGACACCTCCCACTAGATCAGGTTGCTCAGAGCCCTGTCCAGCCTGGCCTTAGAAACTTCCAGGGATGGGGCTTCCACCACCTCTCTGGGCAACCTGTTCCAGCATCTCACCACCTTCATGGAGAATTTCTTCCAAACTTCCAATCTAAATCTGCCCTCCTCTAGTTTGAATCCATTCCCCCTAGTCCTATCACTACCTGATATCCTAAAAAGTCCCTCACCAGCTTTCTTGTAGCCCCCTCCAGATACTGGAAGGCTACAATAAGGTCTCTTCGGAGCCTTCTCCTCTCCAGACTGAATAACCCCAACTCTCTCAGTCTGTCTTCACAGGAGAGGTGCTCCAGCCCTCTGATTATCCTCATGGCCCTTCTCTGGACACACTCCAACATGTCCATGTCTTCCTTGTAAAAGGGGCTCCAGAACTGGACACAGTACTCCACGTGGGGTCTCACGAGAGCAGAGTAGAGCAGTGTAGATGCAGCCAAGGATCTGGTTGGCTTTCTGGGCTGCAAGTGTACACAGATGGCTCATGTTGAACTTGCCTCCACCAGCACTCCCTTTTCCTCTGGGTTCCTCTCAATCCAGTCACTGCCCAGCCTATATCAGTGCTTGGGATTGCCTCGACCCAGATGCAGGACCTTGCACTTGGTCCTGTTGAACTTCATGAGTTTGGCATGGCCTCTTCAGCCTGTCATGGTTCCATCTGGATGGCATCCCTTCTCTCCAGCGTGTCAGCCACACCATACAGCTTGGTGTCATCAGTGAGCTTTCTGAGGCTGCACTGAATGCCACCGTCCGTGTTGCCGAGAAGAGCGGTCCCAACAGTGATCCTTGAGGGACTCCACTTGTCACTGGCCTCCACTTGGACACTGACCCACTGACAGCCACTCTTTGGGTGTGGCTGTAAAGCCAGTTCTTTATCCACCAAGTGGTCCATCCGTCAAACCCACGTTTACCAGCTTGGAGACCAGGATGTCGTGCTTGATGGTTTCGAAGTCTTTGCTCAGGTCCAGGTAAATGATGTCAGTTGCTCTTCCCTTGTCTATTGGTGTTGTGACCTTTTCATAGAAGGCCACAAGGTCTGTCAGGCATGATTTGCCCTTTAGTTGAGGAGTACAAAAGGTACCCTTTCAGAATCAAGCCATATTTTACTAAACAGATAAGACATTTTCTGTTTAGTGTTTCTATATATCCTGGATAGATTAAAGTTTCTGCTACTTTTAACAGATTTTAAATCCCCTGAAATTTAGCGGTACCAGCATGCAGATAAATCTTATTCCCTGAAAAAGAAAAGCATCGCATAAGCCAAAGTGACTATCAGAATTACTTTAACAGATAGAGAGGCCACAGTTCAAAACAAAGGTACCAAACTAGAGAAAAAATAATGCTTAAACTGATGCTAGAACCCAAGCCAATTTAATATTATTTCTGAAAGCAAAAATTTTTATTCTCATGTAACAAGTGATGATTTCAACAATATATTTGAAGGGTTTTCAAACTACTTTTGACATAGGTGCTTATTTGCAATTGTGACATTGTTTTTAGTACATTTCTATATTGCACCATAGAGTAATATTTTCTTGCGCTATAAAACAATATCTTACATACATTGGCATAGCATTCTACGTATTTAAAACTCTGTTGTTTGTGGAAGTTTAATACATTTGTGTAGAGCAAAAGTTAATCCTCACATCTAGTGTAGAATACATGCAGTTTTGCATAGTTTTAAAAAAGCACTTAGGAAAATCTGGACTCCTGTAAAATGATTGAGAAAAATGTAAAAATGGGCACAGGTAATATACAGGAGTACAAAGTAGGGTTGCAAATCAAGAACATGTGGAGCACAGAGTGATGAATTGACATTTCAGGTCTGGCTGCTCTAGATTTACCATTAATTGCTATAATAAAAGTAGCAGCAGTTTCTCTATTTTCTCTCTCAATTAGAAAATGAGTGAAATACAGCCAGCACTCACTTCTACTTGTTGCCAAGTTATACCCTAATTGCAATTGAAAAGCATTATTCTAGTTTAGTACAATCCACAGTACAAAAAACAGTGTGGGCAGGACAAGACACATAAAAAGTCAGCTATACTTAAGCTGATGTTATTCTGTAACCAAAAATACACAGGGTGAAGTATGAGCAGAATTTTCACTGAAGAAAAAGTCTAGGTGGATTCCTTTGTTTACACAGCAAGGACAAAAAAGGGAGAGGGTATGATTCCCATTCACAGCCTCTGTGTTGCAGAGTAGCACAGAGATTTGTCTTCCCACAGGGCAGAGGCAGTCATATCCATTGTCTAGTGGAAGAGTACCTTCCAGTGCTTCCTGAAGCTGGTGAGTCCATTTCAGGCATTGCTCAACAACTTCTTAAGGTAGGTCTGTAGGCTGCTTGTATGACAGAGCACATGGACACATCACACAGGGACATGAATAAAAATTATTCTGCTTTGGGTATACTGTATGAGTGTTTATACTACTGTGATCTGTATACAAAAGGGAACAAGAATGAACTTCTAAATCATCATAAATCTTTGCAACAGGAGGATTTCTACCAGCGTAATTTCTACCATTTCCTTCATGAGCATGAAGGAAAAAAAGTATAACCCTTACAAAGAGAAAACATTTCAGCGTATTCTAGGCTGAGGTTTACCTGTCCTAAGATACTTACAATGAACTGAGTTCTATAAATATCTCTTCTTTGCAAAGGCAAGCACTGCTAGGCTCCAAGTCATGCATTTCTCTAGCAATGTAAATATTAAATGACAGGCCCTAGGTGAATGAACAATGATCTTAATCAACCATGCTCAATGAACCATAGCATTATAATTTGATCTTGTTCGTTATGTATTACTTGGCATTAGATTAATTGGAAGTAGTTTATGAATTTGCCAAACCCAGCTGAGGTCTCTCCTCCATAAATCCTTCAATTAATCATATATAGATGCTGACTTTCATATTGTATTTTGGGTTATTTATCTTACAGCATATCATAGCTCATAATAAATGGACTCACAATATAAATCTCCACACAAAAGAAAGTTTTAAACATGCTAACAACTTTCTTATTTGGTATACTGAACTAAGCAGCTGGAGGAGCTGGACCAAAAAAGGCTCAATAAATGTAGACTCTTTAAAATTTAGTCTAGCATAAATCCTCAGATAATGCTTTAATTTTGTAGTCCACAGCCAAATATAGAGAAGAAAAAAACACTTAAAGTGATGTAGTAATCTAATAGAAAATAGGATACTCCAATCTTTCAGATTACTGTGGCCAGCACAGTCTATTCCAAGTTTTATAGGATAAACAGATATATGTTACAGCTCCTGCTAGTAACTGCTAGCAATAAAACATACCCATTGAGAGCCAGTCCTAGAGGAAAAGAGCAATAAATGGGCACTTCAGGATATGTCTACTCTTATGAATTGTATAGTTCCAAGTTTCTTTGGAGGCGTTTTGGAAATCATGCCAGGAGCTCCCTGTTCCTCAGGTCCTACTGCTAGAAATAGGCACATTAGTCCAGCTTCTCTGTTGTCAAGTCAATGCTCATCAGACTCTGTTAACCTTGTCCTCACAGCTAGCCCTGCTCTGAAATTGTCCAACACAGTTATTTCTATTCCACATTGGAAGTAGGTAGCAGAGAGATTTTACTCTGACATTATTAGACTACTTTGCTTCTGGGTCCTACCATAACATATTGCTGTCAGCAGATGACTTCTCTGCTCTTCTTCAAAGCATTCCAAATAGCATATTTAAGATAAAAACATTGCTTCATAGTTGTAGTATCAACGTAAATAATAAGCAAGCTCACCTTCTGTAGGCCCAGTTATTACTACTGTCTGAGTCTGTGTGTCAGGTGTGCTTAACTCTTCACCTGTCTTTATGTTCAGTGTGGAGTTTATCAACCAGTCAGGACAACACCTTGCCAAGAAACATCAGCACATTGACACAAAACTCCAGTATCTGCTACCAGAGCATGTTTGATTTTTTTCCTGTTGAACCACAGCCATGCACCACATAAGGAGTATGAGACAAACCATCTTAGAAATATATTAAGCAAATTCCCAGTAGCAACATTAGAACATCCAAGCTTAGAGATTTTACAATACAAGTCATTCTATCATGATTATATCCTCATCTTTGCTTTCTTTAAATTGTTTTTAAAACTGCCTATTTTTTGGTATTGCTAATATTTGTCAAGGAGAGAAGATATTGTAAGATGGGAAAAAATGCATAGGAGTTGTAATTAAAATAATAAATATCACACAGTATGCTGTAGGAACAGGCACTTCCTGCCATATAGACTTTCTGAAAATCACTGATACTGAGCAAAGGTTTCACTTGTCTTCTGAATCACAAACCATCAGTGTCTGAAGAGCCCCCAGTTACTGGAATAATTACTTGTTATTACCAACTAAGCTTTGCCTATCAACGTTCTTTTGTAAATTATGGTGATCAATGAGGTAGATGATTCAAGGACCAGAGCAGCCACTGATGGCTGATACGTCTTTACAGAAGGCTGATATGGGCAATGAGTACCACAGGGGTCTACCCTGGGATGTGCCTTGTTTACCATCTTTATCAGTGACCTGAAAGAGGCAAATAGTTGCTCATAAAATTTGATACCAAACTGGAGGTAGGCTGGGAGGAGAACAAAGTTATATGCTTGAAGACAGGGCTACCATTCAGATGGACCTAGACAGGCAGGAGAAATGGGCTGACAGGAATCTCATTAAATGAAGGACATATATAAAAAGTTCAACACTTAGGAAGAACTCTTTGTAGTGCTGAACCTGGAGACTGACCAGCTGGGTAATGGCTCTCTGGGAAAAAATCTGTGGGTACTGGTAGAGAGCAAGCTGAATAAGAGCAAGTGGTACACTCTGGCAGGAAGGAAGCCCAACAGTATCCTGGGCTGTATCCACAGTAGCATAAAGAGCAGATCAAGGGAAATCATCACCCTCCTTTACCCTGGGCTTACTGGACACCCCCCTAGAATATCATACACAGTCTTGCATTTGCCAATACAAGGAAGACATCAACAAATTGGAATGAGTACAGTGGAGGGGTACTGCAATGGTCAAGGGGAGGAGGACCTCTGATGTGAGGAGAAGCCAAGAAAAAGGGGTTTTTTCAGCCCGGAGAGAGCTGCAGGGGGACCCAGCAGCAGCCTTTCCACAGGGAGATTTGTCAAGACAGAAACAGCCTCTTCTCAGTGGTGCATGGGAGGAGGACAAAAGGCAACAGCACGCATTGAAATAGGGAAGGTTCAAAATGCATGTAAGGGAAAACTTTCTTCCCCCGGGAGGACAGACAGTCAAACATTGGAGCAGACTGCACAGAAAGGTTATGCATCTGCATCCCTGACCGTTTTCAAGACACAAATGGATAAAGCCATGAATAATCCTATTTGATCTCACAGCTGACCCTGTTTTGAGTGAGAGACTGACCTAGAGATACATTTCCTAAGGCCCTTCCTATCCTGCACTGTTCTGTAATACTATCCAGTCTTTTCCCCTGCTCACTAGAAGGCGGCACATGAAACTACGTGTTTAAAGAATTCATCAGTTCAATGAAGACACATACAGTTGAACAGAAATCACTGCACACAATATAAACATGAAGGCCCACGTGAGTCACAGAACTTTCTGTGACAGCATGCTACCACACTGCAAATGGTTACTGAACAGGATTTGTGATTATTGCTCTTCCATGTCCTAACTCAGCACAGTTTAGAAATTGCCTACAAATACTTCAAGGGTCAGATGAGAGCTCTTTAAACTGAAGGTCAATGGTGACACAAGCAGAAGTGTGTGTAACTGAATACATTTAGGATATAATGAGAAGATTTTTAGCCTTCTGAGGAACTAAATTCTGGAACAACCTGGTAACAGAAGTAATTGGGAGTAACAGAGCTAAGTGCTTTCAAGGGCTAAGGAACTATATCAAAGGGATAAGTTAATCAATGTCCACAAAAAATTAACAAAATCATCATATGCAGAGGACTCAGGAGGTTCCTCTTTGTTATGCTGAAGAAATATATGGATAAAAGTATACAGCCTCTGTGATGAAAGTCAAAATGTGATATTAAAATGAGAGTAGCACGGATACACAGTCTTGATGAAAGGATCTGAGACAAAATTACACAGCAGTATTACTCCTGCTTAACTCATCCTGAACAAACAATAATACTTTTCCCTGTTTTATAGTAGATTTTTACAAAAGATTTTTTTGCCAGAAAAATAAAAACATACCAAACCCAACCCAAATATCATCACTACTCTGTATTACACTGGCTTTGAATTATAGGTGTTACCTAGGGAAAAGTCACAAGAATGACTACTGCAGTGGTTCAAAGTTTACAGATTGCAGGTCTGAAATGGCCCAGCTAAACAGTGTGGTCCAAACAAACAATCTGGACACATATTTTCTTGACAGATACATGGATCGCCCCATGGGCACTTGTTGCCCAAACAGAACATAATTGTACACAACAAAGAAACAGTGTGACTCGTTGTTCATGAGTGCTTTCTTTACTGTGGGAGATACAAAAATTATGTAAACAGGCCCCAGTGTTTGGGTCAGATGAGGACATAAACATTTATACAGATTGGCTGGGCTTCAACATATGTCCCACAATTCCTCCATCAGAGGCTATATGACATACTTAACTATCTTAGTATATATACTTACTATCTTAGTATACATATGTATTAAAGAGTGGCATCCATTACTACCAAAGACTACTACTGCTACGACTACCAAACAATAGATAGCTACCATTATTTCTAACCATCAATGAAAAGAGAAAACATACAAACTTGTTTGCAAAGTATTTTTATTGGCCTAGTAGAAAATAACAGCATCTAACCTAAATCTCAGGTGAACGGTGTTAAATGCCTTCTTACCATCCACACCAAGATAATGACATTATTGATAGTCAGTAGTCAAAAAAATGGTGCCAATACTGATGACACAAAAGATCTTAAATAAATTTGAGATTTCTTCTATAAATACTGTACATATTACCCATCAGAGAATCACTGAAACATTAAGGTTAAAAAGGACATTTAAGATCAAATGTTAACCCAACACTTCCAAGTCCACCACTAAACTATGTCCTGAACTGCCACCTCTATACATCTTTTAAATACCTCCAGGGATGATGACTCTACCACTTCCCTAGGCAACCTTTTCCAATGCTTGATAACCCTTTTGATGAAGATATTTTTCCAATCTAAACCTCTCCTGTTGCAACTTCAGGCCATTTCCTCATTATTATTCACTCATTATTTGGGAAAACAAAACTGATTCCCCTTTCAGGGAGTTGTAGAGAGCAGGAAGGTCTCCCTTCATTCTCAAGACCAAGCAACCGTAGTTCACTCAGATGCTTCTGAAAGAACTTGTTCTCTAGAGCCTTCATCAGCTTTGTTGCTCTTCTTTGGACATGATCCAGCACCTCAATGTCTGTCTTGTAGTGAGTTTCATCAGTTGCAGTTTTACCAGTGCTGAGTACAGGGGAACAATCACTTCTTCAGTCCTTCTGGCCACACTATTTCTGATACAAGTCCTGGTCTTCTTGGCCACCTTGACACATTGATGGCTCATATTCACCTGGCTGTCAACCAACAACCCCAGGTCCTTTTCCTCTGGACAGCTGTCCAGCCACTATTCCTCAAGCCTGTAGTATTGCACGGGGTTGTGACCCGAGGGCAGGACCTGACACCTGGCCTTGTTGAACCTCATACAATTGGTCTCAGCTCATTGATCCAGCCTGTCCAGGTCCCTCTGTAGAGCCTTTGTACCTTCAAGCAGATCCGTGTACCATCCCATCTTGTCACCCACAAACTTACAGAAGTCGCACTTGAACCCCTCATCCAGATCATTGTTAAAGATCTTAAAGAGAGCCTGGGCCAACTCTGATCCCTGGGGAACACCACTTATGACCAGCCACCAACTGGATTCCACTCCATTCACAGCTCTTCAAGCCCAGCCATCCAGCCACTATTTCACCCATCAAAGTGTAACAGTGATATAGGTTACATATATCCAGTTTCTCCAGGAGAATGCTGTGGAAAACAGTGTCAAAGGCTTTACTAAAGCCCAGCTAGACATCCACAGCCTTTCCCTCATCCACTTGTCATCTTGTTATAAAAAGAGATCAAGGTAGTAAATCAGGACCTGTCTTTCATCAATCCATGATGACCTGGCTTGATCACCTGGTTGTACTTTACATGCAGTGTAATGGCACTCAAGAGATCACCTTGCTCCATAACCTTCCATAGCAATAAGGTTAAACTAACAAGCCTGTAATTGCCTGGATCCTCCTTTCTAGCCCTTCTTGTAAATGGATGTCATGTTTGCTAACCTCCAGCCAACTGCAATCTCCCCAGTTAGCCAAGACTGCTAGTAACTGATGGAAAGTGGCTTGGTGAGCACTTCCACCAGCTGCCTCAGTACCCTTTGGTGAATCCCATCCAGCCTCACAGACTTTTGAGTGTGTAAGTGGTGTACCAGCTCACTAATGACCCCATTACATTACTAACTTCTGTAAAAACTCATCTATAAATCCATTTAAAGATAGAAAGAGATAAATGAGGTATTACAAGGCACTATATACCGATTGCAAACATATTCCTAAGAAGCAGCTGGAGAATTTTTTTCAGACCATCCATGCTGCTCTATTTGTACTATAGACCTAATTACTTACCTTCCCACAGTTCCTACTTCTTTGAACAAATGGAAGTGCATTTTCAATAAATACTGGAGTCTGATTCATTTATACCACTATAATTTCCAAAATATAATCACGTCCACCAACAGACCATGTGTTGGTACGGAAACTGACCTTTTATTATATATCAGTCTTGTGGGAAAATTAAGCAGTGATGTAATTCTTAGATTCTATGGAAGCAATCTCAAAACCCCAAAACAAAATTTTAATTTAAAACCAGAACAAGCCAAGATAAGTAACTGACATGAAATAACTACTGAGGGGGAAATGGATACCGAAGAAAGTAATTATGAGTATTTATCATTTCTTTGAAGGATACTACTAATACGTAAAGCTCTTCATATGCATGTCATGCTATGAGAAGGTATAGTGGAGTACATATGTGGAGTACCTTCTACACCTTAGCTGCTGGTCTCATGCAAAGGTTTCTCTAAAACTTTTAAGAAAAACAAAAAATAACAAAAAACAACAAATGACAAGAGGACACACCTCATTAGTTGTATAGTGAGTAGAAAGCTCAACTGAGCCAGCTAAATAGTGCAAATAGCTGTTCCTGAGGTTAATACTTTTCTTAAGAAAGTTATAAGATTTTACTGGAGTTGGATCAAGTCAAGACACTGATATTTACCAATGATAAAAGGACACTTGAAATGGGATTCTCCTACAAGAAAGCATCTATAGACAAACATTTCAAACAATATGTTCCTGGAGATCTTTTCTGTATGAAGCCCCCCCTCCAATCCTAACTCCAGAAAGGAACTGTTTACCAGACACTGCCAGGTTCTTTCTCCTACCTGGCTAACATGAGACCAATCTTCATTAATTTGGCTATTTGGGAATTCTCTTGCACATTTCTCTTCATATTTAACTCACAATATATCTTCCATTAACCTTTTTACTCAATCTGTATCTATTGCCAAGCGCACCTCACAGGTAAGACTTGTCCTTCCCATGATGTAAACCTTCAGCCATGTAATGGAAATGTGTGCTGTTAATTCTGCATCAGAAATCCGTATTCCCAACAAGTTTAATCTGTGTAAGATTGTCTCTGCAGAGGCTCTTCCAGTTGTGTTTCTTGGTAGAGAGACCAGAACAAGTAATCCTCAAATGCTTTTTACAGTTGTTGCTCAAGACTTAGTAAGAAAGAACCTGTTTGTGACAAAAGGTTATATTATTATATATATTAGAAATATATGTGAATATTTATCAGATGTAAGACCATGTCAGAATTTTAAGTAAAAATACAACTTCAATTACATTTTGTTAAAAAATGAGAATGTGCAAGATAAAAACAAAGCATTTCCACTCTTTGTTTCAAAATTATTTTATATTTCAACAATATAAAGGGGTGGTGGTGGTGGTGGCAGAATTGTTCAATTATAGTGCTCAGCACATAAATTTTAGAATAATTTAGATCAGAAATTCTAACTTTTTAAAATTATTATTTATTTTAGGTAAAAATTTTGTATACAAATCCATGGCAAGTAAACCATTTCACTAGAATTACATTCCTAAAACTGATGACAGAAATTTTCATAAGCTTTACCTATACTGATACTAAAGGAGGGCCATGGACCTAGGACCCACTGTTTGACAGGCCAAGAGGCACAGATTGGCTCAAATTAAATGAGCCAGAAATAAGAGTTAGAAATCAAGCTAGTAAATAAACAGTGTGGATGATAAGGATGCAGTGCTCCTTATCGGCCTGTTTTCTTTAACTATACAGATATGGCCCCACCAAGTTCAGGAGCTTGCTTTTGTTGTTGCTTTTGACAAATTAGAATTTAAGTTTTACATCAGTTTTAAAGACCTACTTATTTGTGATAACTTTTTTTGAACTTTAGAGATAAAATATATTAATGCTGTTCTTGTGTATGTAAACTTTACTATGTTATCACAGAAAATTATTATATTTCTGGGTTTGACTGATTACGTAAATCAAGAAAACAATTTGCATACATATCTAGTTTTATCATCATGTTGTTTCCAGACATAGGGATCAATGCACATGAATATAGGAATTCCTGTTTTTCAGAAAATAATTATCTACTTAAATCACTGGTTCTTCGTATCTTAAACAGGCAGAACTTTCCAAAGAAGTTATTTCAGTCTAAAGCAAAACAGAAACGAACCATAATATACAAAATGACAACATGTCTTTTCAAGAAGCTGTTTGCTTCCTCTGGCTTTCCAGTTCATCTACATCAGTGAAAAGACCAGAATGTGTTAGTTTCTGTTTAACAAACAAAAAAGCATTCTCAAGTAAATTACATTTGCCTACAGACAGCTGCACACATGTAGTAATTTCAGAATGCCACAGCCACTGCAGAGGAATGCTGTATTGTCTTTCTACAGTCTTCAAATTTTCCTAAGTAGGCTTTTTTTTTTTTTTTTCAGTTCCCAAAATCAGACTGCAGTTTTCTGGATTTATGATTTAGTTCACCCAAAGAACAAAAGCTCAAAAGAACATAAGGTATTTTAACTTCAGAAATTGCTTTGATAGGGTGATTGGAGGGCTCTCATTTAATGAACAGCCTATTTGTAAAGAAAAATCAAACCTGATTTTTCAAATTCTGCTATGGCTGCATATTCAAATTATTCTTTATGAGGCTGGAGAATTGCTGTCAGTGGTATTAGCGATAATTCTGCAAGTAAAGCATCCAACATCCAAAGTATTATATCTACAATTTATTTATTTGCTGGTACAATTTAGCAGAATGACTGGAAGGTGGTTTCTAACTTAAATCTAACAAACTTCATAAAATTTGTTGTGTGACAGTTGATATAAAGAATCTCAACACTGCACAGCTCACATTTTAAGCTTCCAATTTTCTTAGAATTATTGGTGAGTTGCATTATAATTCTCAGGAAGCTGCTTAGGATACACTAAGGCAGCAAAACATTTGGTTCCTTACTATTATGCAAATACTAGTGTGCTTGGTAAGATCTGACTGCATTTGGACAGTAATCCACATTAGGTACAGCAAATACATTCCATTACATCTTTGATTCAATACTTCTTTTCATCCAAATAAATCAGGTTCCATCCAAACATAGTTCTGTATGAGAGAAATTCAGTAGAATTATTTGTAAAACATAGAACCTCAATACATATCCCTGGTAAATTTTGGTCTTTACAGAACTACATCAAAACATAGGTGCTATTTCAATCTTAATCAAATGATCCTATGATTAAAGCTTAGAAGGGATTTACATGGTACACAGATCTTGAGTGCTTCTCAGTCAAAGAAATAGTGACATTTCAACCACTTGTCATAATCACAGACGATTTAAAGATACAGCTTAGAATGGAAAGTAGTTCGATGTAAGATACTTTTAAGTGTCAATGATAATTGAAAAATTCTAATAATATGGAGGAATAAAAGAAGTTTAAAGCTACAAGAAAGTTAGAGCTTACTATTCAACAGATTGCACACTTGTGCATGTTTATCACATAATGAAGTTTAAAATACTTGTATGTGTCTTTTGGTACTTTTTATTTAAACTACTTTCCCGTACCATCTAGAAACATTCCTATTTCTGTATTATAAATATTACTAAAAAGAAAATATTTACCTAAATTATTTAGAAAATTACTATTGAAACTGATGATATTTTTTTCTCCCATCAACCTCATAGTGAGAGATAATGAAAAACTTAATAGGCAAATTTATTATTTGGCCTTCAGCAACTTTGGAAAATAAACACAGAAAACACAGTCAAAACCTATTCAGAATTTTACCGTGCAATAATTAGCTGAAAAAATTAACACGTTTCACTAATGCAGGCTTAAAATCTAAATTAAAGGCCCGATCCTGTTTGCCTGTGAGAAAGTGTAAGTTTTACATTTACTTTAAACGAAATCAATTACAAATGAACAAAAATCATGATACATCAGTATTATGTTAACTAACAATGAAGGCTCAGTAAAAAGAATACAAGGCAAAGAACAGAATAGTGCACTGTGGTTTTATTGATGGCAGCAATGACAATTTGCCTCTTTTATATGTAAAAAGTATTCAGCTTCATATAACTAAGAATTTTTTAAAAGTCTCTTGTGGTGTCAGGTCCAAATTCCTTACGCTCAAACAAGCTTTCTTTGTTCCATCCTGTTACTTGGAAGAAACCAGAATTGCTTCTAGAAGTCTTCAGCAAGTGGAGCTGCCAGTGGATTTCCAAGAAAGTTTCTAAATGGAAAAAACAGAATACAATAGATAAGCATAAAATCTCTGTGCAGCAGGCGCTTTGCTATTATTTCATTTTCTTCCTCCAAAAGAGGGGATTATCTGCTTTTCAGTCCTTCCAGAGATAAAAGTCTTTAAAAGAATAAATCAGAAGGCTGCATTTAAATGAAATAAATATGATTGGTATAATACAAGGAAAGAACTCTTTCTGGCAATGGCTTCTTACCAGAATGTAGGCAACACAAAACATAGGTGCTATTTCAATCTTAATCCCTTGATTTTTCATACTATCGTGACATTCTATATATGAAGTGTAACATCAGGATTTTTTTTGTTATTCTTAGATTATTCTTAGATTCTAATTCTTGTATCTTGCTTCTCTAGGAGGAATATCTTATTTTACAGACATTTTTAAGCTAGTGCTTGACTCATACCCTAAACAACCTAGTTGAAGGACTAGTGATGGAAAAAATCTGAATTAATGTTCTCTATCACACACTGCTGGATTTTAATAAACAATCATTTCTAGGTCAAATGAAAACATGAGAGGTACTGGCTAGCCCATACTACTGTTATTTCATCTTAACATGACTACTGTATTCCTCTGTCCTCATAATAAACTGCAAGGCAAGACTTCCTGCAAGTTTGTGGCAATTGGTCTTAATGCCCAAAACATTGAATACAATGTCAAGAAGCTCTTCAGGGTAGAATCATAGAATGGTTTGGGTTGGAAAGGACATCATAGAATCATAGTATCATTAGGGTTGGAAAAGACCTCTAAGACCATCAAGTCCAACCATTAACCAAACACGACCATTCCAACTAAATCATGTCCGAAAGTGACACATCTATGTGTTTTTTTAACATCTCCAGGGATGGTGGCTCCACCATTTCCCTGTGAAGCTTGCTCCAATGCTTGTCAAGTATTTCAGTAAGGACTTTTTTCCTAATATCCAATTCAGGTTGACTGGATGATCTAATCCAACCTCCCTATTCTGGGAAGGAACAACTTCAACAAGATCAGTTTGCTCAGTCCCATCTAACCCGACCTTGAGTGTTTTTAGGGATGGGGCATCTACAACCTCTCTGGGTTCTCACCTGTTCCAGTGTTTCAGCACCCTCATCATAAAAAAATTTCTTCTTGATACCTAGCCTGAATCTCCCATCTTTTACTTTAAAACCATTGCATCTTGTCTTTTTTCTACAGGACCTATGAAAAGGTTTGTCCCCATCCTTCTTACATACCCTCTAAGTACTGAAATGCCACAACAAGGTCCCTTCAGAGCCTTCTCCAGGCTAAACAACTCCATAGATCCAAATTCCACATTTAAAAAATAACTTAAGAATTGAAAACTTAAACCTCCTCACACCTGAGCTGATGATTTAACAGCATTATAAGCTGATATTTGTCAACAGTAATTCTAGATTCACAAAAGCAACTTCAACACCTAAATGACTATGCTGAAAATTAAACCAATATAATTTCATTTCTGCGCTGCTGCACCAGAGCTAAGTCCTCCCTGTCAACTGAAGTAACATTATACAGGTTGGTTTAAGAGCTTTTTTTTTTTTTTTAAATCTCTGATATGTCCTAGTAATACTCAATTCAAATGTTGCCAGCAAATTTTACTTTTAGAATTGTCTACGTTAACTTTGAAAACATGGTACCTTTGACTTTTCAAATGCTAAATACTACAATATTAGAATTCTACAGAATTTACCAGTTTATAATATAAAATAATAATAAAAAAGAGTTCTCCATCTCTTTTCAGAAAAAAAAAAAAAGAAGTTACTTTACATAATACATTTTAAGAGGTAGTCCCACTCAAGGAGTAAAGGTATCACTAATCAGTGATGTGGTGGAGAAGTAAAGCAGACTTTAGTGGGAAGTTGTGATAAAATTATGTCTTACTGGATTCCTTAAAATTTACCCTGATAAATCAAGTCTTTCTCTAATAGGTTATTAAAACTTGCAATAAGAACAATATGACATACTCTCTGAAGCTCTGAGGAATAAAAAGCAGGAAAAAACCCCAAACATACAGAAATCCACTTCTAGGAACTTACATTCAATATTCCTAAACTCTTACCTGTCTGGACATTAAAGCTACATTGTTGTGCAAGTCTAAGCTGAAAGCAATTTAGAAAAGGACTGTGTTTGATTCTTTTTGCCTACACTTAAAATCAGAGAATAACTGGTTACATTCACCACCTATTTTTGGAAAAGCTTAACAAGATATTTATTACTGGTTTCTTTCTCATTCCCCTGAATTCAATAAATATCTCATCAGGTCAAGTGCAATGCATTTCAAAATTCAACATAAGTATTAATTATAAGATAAAGGTTGTGTGAGATTTACTATGGGGTAAATAATAAGCCATACTTGACAAATACGTGCACTGCAGTGTCACAGTAAGCACCTCCTGACATTACTTCAGCTATCAAACAAGGCAAATGAGGGCAGCTCCACTGAATAAGAAACAAGCTTTCAAAAATACAAGCAGCAGGAGAAAGGTCTGTACCACACAGAAAAAGCTTTTGGATACAGCACTACAGTATTTTTATCTTCAAAAACATCGGCAATAGAGTGCTCTTAAATTAAGGAAAAATCCCCCCTTCTTGACACTATCCAGAGATGACTGCAAATACCACACTCTTAAAGAAACAGGTTCAGTTTTCCAAATATTGACTACAACACAGTGGCAGAAGGAAAAAATCCCTATTACAAGTTCTAGCCAAATACAGGTTTGTTTTGACTGGGACTAATACAGGACCTATCTATGCTTAAGTAGCACTATTAACCTCTATAAAGCAGGCACCTCTTGCCTCTCAATTTTCTTTTTCTACCTGAGTGAACCTAGTGTTACAAGAATCTATGACCAAATTCATATCTTAACATCTTCTTTTTTTGGTGCCACCATCCAACAAGTGTTCTAGTATTAAGCTCAACATAAAATAATGTAAATTTTCCAAATACAGGTCTAAATCTGGTAAAGCAGCTAATTAAAATAGCTAGGATTTAGCAAGTAATTTTCATATAAAATGCACAAATACTTCAACTGACTACATTTTAGCCATCTAGAGATAATTTCCACTTAATTAAAGTTCAAGAAAATTCAGTTACAGCAGTCAATGAAGCTTCCTGTCAAGCAGGTTTTTTCTCATGATGAATTGTTGCTTACAGTAATGACTATTTAAGGTATGTTTAACTCCTACATCATTTGCTATTTATCTTGCAAAAGCTAAAGGCATAATATTCCAACAGAGTTAGACTTTCTAAAGTAGCAAACATTTATCAGGTTTAAGCTGCCACTGATTGTACACAGCATTGTGTTAGTAAGTTCAGTTTTGTTCAGGATAACAAACTGGCACTGTCTACCTAACTTGAGCAGATGTTGAAGTAAAAGGTTCTGGACCAAAAAGATGACACACAAAGTGTCTCATTTCATCAACTGAGGCAGAAAGTTTTAAATTATCATGAAGAAAAAAAAGGATTTCTCAATAAAAGATTTACTTTTTAAAGCTGAAAAATTATATTCCTCTTCATAGCATATTTTTAAAAATATGTCTTGATTATTTCTTTTTCTGGATGAGAAGACTCCACTACTAGGCAAATGTTCCTATTTTTATTTATATTACTCTCTTAACTACCCGAATCTAATGCCTTTACTTAGAGATGTGTGACACAAACCAATTCTATTTGCACTGGGACAGCGGAAGGAGTGACACTGGGTTTTATAGCAGGTAGAATTTAATATCAAGTCTGCTGTCCAGCAGACTTAAATCCAAATCCAGCTAGACACTTCAAAGAAAGGCATAAGAAAACCTGCAAAGAACAAATCAGCTGTGCCTTAGAGAGTCTGCCTAACTCTCCAACAGTTCACTTGCTTTTCTTGAGATACAGGAATTACCATCACTCTCCCTCTGGATATCTCGTTTTTCCCCTCTCCCAGCTGACCAAAGTCAAACACAGTTTTCCAGATTTATAATGTAAAATTATAGAAAAACAAAAAATATTATCTAAAGACACAAAAATACTCCTCCTGGTTTTGACTGTTGTTTACACTTCATTCAGCTGATCACACTGACACCCCTGTGAGCTGGTTTAGAACTCATCTTAGTGCACATGCCAGAATAATTTCTGTATATTACCTCACAACATGTTTATTGATAGTGATTGATACACTTACTTATAATAGAAAATGTAATGATATGTGCAAAAAATAGAGTAATTATCACCTTGGCAAGAGTCAGAAATAAATTTTTCTCTTATATTGACAGCACTCTCCCAAATGAAGCAGATATTTTAGCGTATGATCAGAAAAGTAAAATAATATGTTATTGCTTGTAAGAAATACCAAAAGCTTCAGAGATCAGCAGCACCAATGTAGTCAGATGAAGGTGGAGAACTGGAGCAAGCAAAGGAATTAAAAAGAGCTTGGTAAAAATAAACTGGCTAGGAGGGGAAAATAAAAGTCAGATTCAAGACAAAGACACAGTGCTCATGTACATTAAATAGCATGCAATGTCACAAAGCTTTCTTTATTCAGGCTAGACTTTTAATCAACATTTGAAAATCCAGGATTTAGAAGATTTACAGTTAAAACGAAGGCAGTACTGAATACTTCGTTTAGTGAAAAAAAAAATTAACAGTTTTATGCAGTTAGGTTTTTTTCAGATTTCTGAATGTACATATCAGGTCTATTTTCTGAGAATGGTACCTAATCCCTTAATTTCTGCTAAGTAATAAAGCACAGGTGCAAGTACACCCTCAAGATTGAGAGTATGGTAACTGTTCTTAGGCCTTGCACCTCCCCATTCAATGGTGAGCTCACAGATCTCAGATTTTTGTGTTGTAAATTCTCCTTTCTCTGCTAAGAAAAACAATAGAAAGAATATTTATGCACATAATTGGTTCATAAAAAGTAAAACACGAGACCCTAGACAGACAGTACTGAGTTCAGCAGGGACTGCAGCAACTTATTTCAAAGAAGCTGGTCCAATGTATGTGAAGAGGTAAACTTGCTGCTGCTCTCAGGTGAAAAAGCATTGAGTAGAAGCTTCCTCAGATGACTTAAGTCCTTACATAAAGCAAAGTTAATGAGCTACTCGCCAAAATGTTTTTATTGCTTTCCCACTTCCCACAGGTACATTAAATCTCTTCCTACAGCCACAAAATCCAGAGAAGCAGAAATTATAATTTCTACCATAAATACACCAAGATCCCTAAAAAAATTTAGAAGCAATATGAAAATCCTATCTTCCATGTAGGTGATTGCAAGAAGGGGCTTCTACACTAAAAAGATAGAGCCATGAAACTTTCACTGAAATGATAAGACACTGATTTAAGATCAGTAGTTCTCTGGAGGTGTAGCAATCACCACTGTGCTTGTTTTTTATAAACAGATTGCCACTACTAAACAATGTAGGTCATGCATGTGCAAGGAATTTGAAATTGTCTATGTGCCTGTAAAAGAGTTATTACAATAATTTATTTGTTCAAAATAGTCACCAGATGAGGGTTCTTATACAACTGACTACTGGCAAAGTTGTAGAAACTTCTCTCATGAACTCCACAAAGACTGAGGAACACTGATGCACAGAACAATCCAGATCGACTTTTCTTGACATCTAAATCTAGAAGTAAAATGTTAATATCATATATTTACCTTTTATTTCTCATTAATCAGTTTCTAGCTCTTGGAGGTTGATAAAATTGTTGAGTAGGTCGCGTGGACCGTCGTGGCTGACCATCGCCTCCTCTGCGGAATTCAAGAGTTTGCTCATATGTTTCTTCTTCCTCATCCTGCAGGCAAATAGCAGTGTTTTAAATGGAAAAGTAAATACATTATATGTGAGTAGGCATATGCATACATATATACACAACACATACACATACATGTATGAATGAATTCATGCACACATAGCAAACTGCTCTTTCAGTGCTAATGCCCACTTAATAAACTAAGTGGTGAGATAACGGGAGTGGGTTTTTCAAACCTAGGAAAACTAGCAAAAACAAGATGAGGAAACTCAAAACTCAGTCCCCAGGGCAGCACTAGCAGTTATTAAACAGCAGTTGCAGGAAAAAAGCATATATATTAAAGCAAAATTATTTTACAAGACTCACACAGGCAACAAACTCAAGAAGCCAGATAACCTCTATACCCTGGACAGAGCTTTTGGGTGTTTAGAAACGTGTAGAAGGAAAGAAAAGAATCAGGAAATGGAAATGCAAGGAACAGCACCTGGCAATGAGCATACTAGAAACACAGATCTGAAACAGTAGATAAAAATCTGTGATGCACTAATAGTGAAAACAGCCTACAAGTACAGTTGACAGTAATTTAGGTATGGATTTTCTATGTGCAGCAATAGTAACCTTAACCTCTGAATAATGTGAGGAGAGGTAATTACTTATTTGCAACATTACATTCTCTCATAGGAATCTCAATACCAGAAAGATAGTGACAAATAACATGGAATTTCGGAGGAAAAAAAATCAAACACAATCAAGAAACTGGAGAATTATACACAAAGAAAGACTAAAATAGCCACAAATTTGCTTTAATCAGGAAATACTGAAGGGAAAAAAAAAAAAAAAAGCCTGATAAAAAACTTGACGGTGGTATACATTAATGATAGAGAAGAATTTTAAAAGCATCAGAGTTTATTAAAAATGAGAAACAGAAGGAAAAAAAACTATAGGCTGGAAAAGCCAGCTTTTTGAACATGAGCATGATTGACAAATAGTGTCTCAGGAAAAACAGCTGCTTCATTTCTTTAATATCCTAATACTACAGTGTATCAGACACTGGGTCTATAGAGAACACGCTGTAAGAAATCCACTTTCGGGAAGAAAGTACTGAGTGTATAACTGAATTCCCTTTCACTTGCAATATAGGAACACACAAGAACACAAACCAAGAACACTGATTTATTCATTAAAATTTTGTCAAGAATTCCAACACCCAGGAACTGCTGCAGAATGTGGCAGGCACGCAGCAAAGTAAGCAAGTCACAGCAGTAAAATATTTCACTATAACAGACAGAAACGAAAATTAAGTTTCTTCTTTGTGAAAAGTCAAATCTTAACCAAGAAAGTTTTCTTTCCAAATGGACTTAAATATCAATAAAGATGCATTTTTAACCACATTCCTCATGGTAAGGTCTCCAATTTACAGGGCATGTCTGTGGTCATGGCTACATTTCCAGCATGACAGATTAGACCTTACTACAGAGTCTGCAGTAGCTGTAGAAGAAAATGGATCTTCAGCACAACTGATTACAGAATAATTGATTTATGTATCTTTTAGTTTCACTCTAGCCAAAGGCTCAGAACCATGACCTCTAACATACAATTTCTTTTTCTCAGTGTACCTTTTCTGCTCCTTGCATCACTTGTTCCTCATATAAAGATATTCAGACATACTGTTTATTCAAAAGAAAAAAAAATAGACAAGCAGACATCTAAAAAAAAAAAATCTACACTGTTTGCAATACAGTTAGCCCTAATACAAACCCTGCTCTTAGTAGAGGTAGTAATCTGTCACTGACAACACAAGCTGTACTATCATCAAAATGTTAAAAAGTAAGCTAAGTGCCTGAACTGGCCCAAATACCACTCCTAGATAAAAATAGTTCCATATTCTTTGCCAAGAGAGCAAAGGAAGATGTAATTTCAAGTTTTCTTCAAATTCTTTGCCAGAGCTTCAGTCTGTCATTAAAAAGTTCACTTTTTAAGAATATATTGGTGAACTTTCATGTGTTTGATATCCGGATTTCTTCAAAATTGGAAAGCTAGATGGCACACATGCATCACTAAGATTCAGAAATGCACACTGGTGTTTTCATGGTGTAGCAGATTAGACATGAATCTTTTCTTTGTAACCTTGGTAGTGTTTCTCAAAACGAATAGAAATGAAATAGTTCAGTGTGCCACCTGTACACTTTCAAAGGGTATCTAGTATAAAAGTATATAAGTTTTTAGAGCAGCAAATCTTC
The DNA here is from genome assembly GCA_038090715.1 of Florisuga fusca. Classification (NCBI taxonomy): domain Eukaryota; kingdom Metazoa; phylum Chordata; class Aves; order Apodiformes; family Trochilidae; genus Florisuga; species Florisuga fusca. The sequence continues at coordinate 46,629,405 of JAAWXA010000003.1, read as the reverse complement.
ATCAAGAACAGTAACTTTGATATTTGGTCTTTTAAATTCAGTTTAACAAATTAAAACTAGAATTTGTCCAATACATTTCTATTTTGGTGTAGTTATCTTCACACAAAATGAAAAGTTTCAGATGCATGCACTCCAATTCAAGTATTTTTTATTAAAACAGGAAAGAGTGAAATGTGAAATCACACTTTCTTGAGGCTCTGAAGGAAATGAAAGTGATCAATGCAGCAAATGATAATGAATCATCATTAGATGATTAGAATCAGAATTAGATCAGAATGAATGAGCAACCAAAGATCTTACAACTGTTCCCTTGTTCTTCTCTATGCCCAGTGGCTCTTCACAATTGTCTTGTTCAAACCTGCCATCTTCATGTCAGATGACACACTGTCCTTTGCTTCTTGGGTCTTACCTATTTCACATTTGACCACAACTGAATCTAACTTTCTTGCAAATAATAATTTGCTAATCCATATATTTACTAAACATTTTTTGTTTGGCAAGTAATTGCATTTCTTTTCTTTCTCCATTTCTTGACCACTGACCCTCAATCCACTACTGCTGATCTGCTAATTTTTTCTTTCTCCATTTCTTGATCACTGACCCTCAGTCCACTACTGCTGATCTGCCAATTTTTGACCCTTTTTCTATTGTAATTTTATTTTGTTTTCTTTCTAGCTTAAGGATCTATTCTGGGTTTATCTTTATCTCCATTTACTTTAAAATCTTTCCACCCCATGCTCAAACTGTCCATCTCTCTTCTGGAACAGCATCCACCCTTTGTAGCCAAATATATTACCTCTAATGTTCACTTCCTCTTTTTTTTCTATTCTTCAGCCGTCTGCATTTCTTCCACTTTAACTGCATCTTGTCACCAATTCTATTTTTCCAATATTTCTTGATGCTTGCTTTCAATTTATCATTTGGTTGTGACTAATTCTAAATTATTCTATTTCCTACTACTTTATCCATGTAAGATTTAGATTATATTTTATAAAGAAAAGGTGGCCATAAATCTCTGCTAGAGCATTTTCATTCTCCTTCTAATACCAGTAGAGCTTTCATATTAATACACTACTCCAAAAACTTATATTTTATCAACCCCATCATTCAGCTTTTTAGTCATTATTTATCTACTACTTCAGGAACCAGAACTGAGTTTCATAGTACTTGCACAGTGCCTACCTTGGGCTGTGTACTCTGAGATTAAATGATACCACTACACACACTGCAAAAGCTAGAAAACCTGACAGATCCATAAGAAAAAGCAGGAAAAGGTTTACAATGCAACCAATAAAATGCAGAAAGAAATTATTGTAGTAACAGGTTAAAACAACATGAGAGAGTGGAAGATGTCAGAATTCTTTAGGTATTTAAAACAAGATGGCAAGCAAAGAAGCGTAAGTCATCGGGAATTTCAGCTTCTATTCAAAATTTTGCCATTACAATCTGCTGTTACTTTTGATATTTTTGTTCCATTCCATAAGAGAGATAAGAACTAAAGAAGTGTTAAAAGGGAACATATGCACACTCCGTGCTTTTGTTTTGGACTCGTATATTCTGAAGAGCTTGCACCACCACCATACTTTACCAGCTGAGCTTAGTGAATCAGCAAATAAGTTCAGGCCAGCCATGTGACTACCAGCATGCTTTTACACAAAAAATTCAATGAATTTCATAAGTGCCGAATAAAACTATAAATTCAGCAATTAAAATACTTTAACAACCAATTTACTCTTAAAAGTAGCAATATTAGAGCAGAGTAAATTAGTATTTTGTTAAAAGCTTTCTCATTGAATTTCAACTGCAAGACTTCTTTCAGTGCATTCAAAAGAACTGTTTAGAAACATGTTTTGATTTGTTTTATATACAGTCCTTCAAGTGAATACTTACTGTATAACTTCTGAGAACAATGCACAGGTGGATGACAGTAAAGAGCAGGACAGAAGTTAGGAATTATACAAAAGCTTTGCTGAATGTTCTGCTCACATATATTTAGGATGCAGTTGCAAGTCACAGCTGAGCAGCTCCAACACTTTGCCACCAACAAACTAGTTACCTCTGTCTATTCCTGCTTACGGACAGAAAATTCTGCTGTATTCAGTGGGCCCTCCTGCTAAGGTTTTTCGATTATAGCTCTCTGTGGGCTATTAAGGGATGAGCACCACAGCCTGTGCAAAGAGGCATGAAGAAGCAGCATGGGGTCAGGAACCATGGGATGAAGAGGAGACAGAAGGCAGAGAAACCAGAAGACATTTCCCATTTCAGTAATGTTGAACCACTGTCCCAATTTAAGCTGCAATTTTAACTTCAACCACATCCTCAACGCATGGAAAATTTCCTGGACTCAGTACAAAGGAAGAGTGTTGGCTCTCTTGCAAAATGAACTTTTCTTTCACATGCATTTCAACTCCCATTTGCCAGTCCAGATTTAATGTCTCTTTGCAGTGCCCACTATGCTGGCAACACCTGTCTCCTGCTGTTAACACACCAAGTGATCCCTTTTTTTGCTGGTTAAATTCCTTTCTTACAACTTGCTTCTTTTCCCTAATCATCCAGTATTGATCTCCTTGAGTACTTTAATCTTTGATTTTTGCAGTTTCTACTTACCCCTGCCAGTATCAATTGAAAACAGATTGTAGGATTTTCCAGATGTAGCAAAAAAACCCACCCGCACAGGAAACCAAACCACACTACATATACTGAAATACTGAAAAATTCACAAGTTTCTGGGAAAAAGCTTAAATAATTAAGTTCTAATATGTTATATACATAACGTTTGTAAGGAAAAAAAAACATGGGTTAAAGTGTCTACAGTATTCCCTTGAACTTTTCCTTGATCTTAATAGATAAGCGGATTCTTAGAACTCTGTAACAATATAAGAATGAAAATAAGGTTTAGTGAGAAAATAGTTTTTGTCTTTTAATAAAAGCACAAGTTTTGAGTGATATGCTCTTAGAGTGGCTTTAGGGCACAATTTCAAAAAATACTAACAAATGAGGTGTGAAAATTCCAAGAAAGAGAGAAATTACCACTAACGTAGGTGTTTGAAGGATCTTAACTGAATACTAACTGTGATGAAAACATCTTTGAATTGTCTTACAGATTAACGCAACATATTTCCTATTGATCAGTTTTCTTTGTAAATTATGCCTGTTACTTGAAATAGTGGTTCCTCTCACAGAGTAATCTTCTCACAGAATAATCTTTGTGAGCTTGGAGATGCTAACATTTTTTTTTCCACAGTACACAACACATCTGTATTAGACTGCACCTATGGGCATACAAAATTGAGCTAAATTATGAGAGAAAAGGGCAAGTGAGATACAAGGTTATACTGCTAGACCTGCAGAGACCTGACTCCTCACTGCTGTCAGATAGTGAATATAAACTCTTAAACCTAGTAATATGCCTTTAGAGGAGACAGGGTAGCATTACATTTTTAGAAAAAAAATACTTTTAGTAAGACACTGTAGTAATACATCACTGATATCTAAAAGTACACATAATTAGAAGTGAATATGTGTTTAAATAAAAAAAATGCTACTTAAAATGTTATAATGTAATAATTACATAATTAGTTTTGTGGGAGTCTTTTTATTAACCTTTTAATATATTTTTTAGCATTTTAACTATACAGTAGGCAATTACTATTGTTCCTTAACTCTTGCCTGGATCTTCTGAATTCTATCATCGCATCCCAATTAAATCTTTTATCTAAACAAGGGAATCAAGTATGCAACACCCTAAATTTATAGCCTAAGTCTGCCACATAGGCTTTAGTGCCACAAACAATTGCACCAATATAATGTTATTTCTGTTACTGAAACCACTTTCCTTTCTCTTCTCCTGCATCTGTTCATTGGTTCTATGTTTTATGGTTTTACTTCTCTTAGTAAACATGATCCAATCTTTAAAAAACTATACCAGCATGATAGTTTGGGGGTTTTTTAATTCATTTATTTATTTAAAATAATTGCAACAGATTGTACGCAAATTTAGAACTTAAAACAGGTTGTCCAGATTTGTAATGAACTTTAAATTATCCTAAAGTCCAAAACAATTAATATCTAATAAAACTGGCAACTTTACATGGCACTTGTAAAAATAAAGTGAGAGAAAGGAAGACAATTCAAAAATAAAGAATCAGGCATTTCTTTGTTCTTGAATCATGAAAGAGAAAAAGATGACATGACATATGAAAGATGATACGTATTTTCTAACTCACAATAACAATGACATTCAAGCTACATTCATTCTTTCATTCTTCCCCTCTGTCTCTGTATCTCTACCTTTCTCTACATATATATTTCTAGGTATTCACATATATTTTACTGAAATGTCAAAGAAAGAGCTAAAATAAGTACCTTATCTTCTTTATCTTAGACTATTCCTAGAAAAGCATGTGGGAAACCTATAAGACATCAAGAATAATCTTTAAATAATTTTTAAAAATGCAAACAAAAATCCCAAAATATAAAGAAAATATTTAAACATACTTTTTTTTTTTTTTCCCTCCCCTTCTTTCACATTGACAAAGTACTGTTCCAGTGCTGACTTCTGGATAAAACCAGCATGTTGGAGAACTACAGGATATTTAATCAATAGACCAGACAGGATCTACTTTCATATATGGAAACAACAACAACTAAAAGGCAAAGAAAATGAAAAGTCGACATACATTTGAAATGTCTGGCCTTATTTTCTAAACGATTTTTTTTTAAAAAGCAATAGAATATTCTGCTGAAGTGGTAAGAATCTGTAAGTCAGCTCAAAAAGAAAAGGTTTTCATTCCAAAGTAAATTTTAACAAGAACTTTGAATTCAACCTAAGTTTAATTTTTTTCTAATAGTACATCATGTCTGAGGATATTTGACTTGGGCCACTTCCAATAAGGAAACTCAACTCCATCACCAGCAGGGACTATGAAGTACTTATTTCTTACCAACTGCCTTGATACTTTGGCATTACTCTCTGAGGACAGGACAAACAACCATAAATAAGTTACAGAGGACACATGTTCTTCTCCACCTGAAAGTCATGACCCTATGAGCATCTAGCTACATATGGGACACTACAAGCTAGTAATAGTACAGATGACAAACGTGTATACGTACATATATAATACATGTACAGTACCCCATTTGTAACTTGTTTGACTTTTATATCAAAATTATCAGTAGCTTTGCTGTAGCTTTTAGCTTTATCTTCACTTCAGTGAAATATTACACTGTATGACACAGGCTGTGGTGACAGAAACAGCAATGTTAAATGCATTTCAGAAACTATTGAGATTTACTGCAAAACCTAAACATAACTTTAATTGTCCCTAAAGGGAGACAACTGACTTGCTGTATGGTACTGTTATGTTATATGAAAAACCTCCTGAGACTTTGAACTGCAACTACACAATTATTGTTTGTTGCCATTCTATATACAACCAGAAAAATTCCTATTAATTTATATGTGTCTCCCCTGAACACACACAGGCCACACGTATGTATGCTTCTAACTCTGGTACATAAATCTATGTGTATGGAGCTATACTATAACATCTGTTGCTTATTCATTTTCAAAATAATAATTTCACGATGACCCTTCCCCGAGCAGACTTTTCATTAGCATCAGGAAAGAAATAATGATAATAAATATTTTCTGTTGACTTTTACTAGCTAAACTTCAAGGAAATTTACATTTTATTGGTCAATTTTCCACAATGCTTTCATCAGAACAGAAGTTTATCAGTTGAATGTCATTACACATTAAGACACTAAATTTATAATAAATTATTTAGGAATCCTTAAAAAAAATCAATATGCACTATTACCATTTTAAATTAAATGAATCTTATTTTCCTCTGCTGAAAAAAAAGGCTGTGACAAAAGAAGCTGAGCTTCAAACACAGATAATTTTCAAATTATTTTGTTAAGATAATATATATCCTGAGTTTTGAGTGAATCAATAAATGCTACATCATAACAGACAGTAAAATTGTAAATACTTCAGAAAAAAAAAATATCAAGAAATGGGAAACATTGATGAACACACAAAGAATTACATACTTAAACTTGAGACTGCTAAAAGCAACAACAGGTAGCTTGGAATCAAACATCTCTTTGTACTTTATTGCTTTTCTTTCACTCTGAAAACAAAGCACTCATTTGTTTTCTAAATAGACTACATTCCAATTACACTTCTGTAAAACTAGGATAATGTAAGCCTGGGGCATGATTATCCCACAGACGTTTTTCTAGCTGATCTGCTCTGCTTAAGGGTATTGCACAGGTTATTCACACTCGCAGTCATCCCCTGTGGCAAGTATGAAAATAATTGGGCAACTCTCCTTGTGAGGTCTGTGCTTGAAACAAACACACTCTCATGCAAGCTGTCACTATGTTCTCAAAAGAGAAAAAAAGTAATGAAATTTAAAAGTTCCTTAGAAATTGATATTTAAGACATTTACCCCACATCCCTTTTTTTAATAAAAGATTCTTTACACTAACTAGTATCAATCTCAAACTACAAATATTTAGAGGTGTATTTGCAATAATTCCAAAAAGAAAACTAGATACACTGAGACAAGATCAGCTATATAAATAGCACACAACCAGCAGAATTTTCTTTTTGGCAAGAAAAAAGGCTATAAAACGAAAAGCAAAAATGTTTTAATACATAAATTTCACAAAATTAAATCAATAACAGTAACCACTATATGGAATTCTGTTCCATAAGGAGTACTGTTACTATAAGGTATAATTCCACCAGTTTTCATAAAAGAACAGCAAATTAAGGGTCCATCTCCATCCCTCCTCTCACATACAACTGTCAGTCCTTCCCTCTCCTCAAAATGATCTTTTGTGTTTTAATAAATTAAGTATTCATCTAGTATTCATCACTTATTTCAGAAATAAAACACTAAGTGATACTGTGAGAAATTACCTAAGCTGATACTTAGCTGTTAGGGAAAAAAACTATTATTGGAACCTAAAGAGGGAAGCAGTGAGTTTTAGGTCACATCTTACATGAAGCAGAATGCTGGGTCCACATGCTCACCCATGACAAAATTTGGCATACAAATCCACAACACCATACACACATGTATATGGATTAAACAAACAGCTGTGTGTTTTCACTTGTGAATAACCAACTGCATAAAAAAAGATAGAATGGATGATGTGGAAAAAAAATACTATACAGAAAAAGTTTAAACAAAAAATATATACAAATTTCAAATTAGAAAAAAGACACAAACAAATAAACAAACAAAACACAAAAAAACCTTACAGGTGGTATAGGGAGACAGCAATTTAAGGAAGTCTTAAAAGTGAGACTGCTCATGAAGCAAGTGAGAAATAGCCCCATATAAAAGACAGTACCTAAACTTGAAAGACAGGATCTCTACATTACAGTATATATTGCATGCTGAAATTTTAAAATAAAATATGCTGATTTTTAATTATTAATCACTGTTACACTATTTTAAAATAACAAATACACTGTGTAATCCTGTAAGTTATACAAAAGGATCAAAAAATATGGTAAGCAAAATGTGCTTAAAAACATTAGGAGCTTTGAACTGCTACAAGATTGAAAAGCTGGCAGCCAGCCACACGTAGCATTCCCCAGGGGCCAGTTCTCTAAGATCTTCACCACTGAGGTGAAAGAGGAGATTGAGTGCAGCCTCTGTATGACACCAACTTGGGCAGTAGTCTTGATCTGCTTGAGGGGACAAGGGCTCTACAGAGGGACCGGGACAAATGGGATCAATGGGCTGAGGCCAATTGTATGAGGTTCAACAAGGCCAAGTGTCAGGTCCCGCCCTTGGTCACAACAACCCTGTGCAATGCTACAGGCTTGAGGAAGAGTGGCTGGAAAGCAGCCCAGATGAAAAGGACTTGGGGGTGTTGGTTGACAGCCAGCAGAATATAAGCCAATGATGTGCTTAGGTGGCCAAGAAGACCAACAGTATCCAGGCTTGTATCAGAAAGAGTGTGATTACCAGGAGTAGGGCACCCTGTACTTGGCACTGGTAAGGCTGCACCTCGAGTACCGTGTTATGTTTTAGGGCCCCCACTACAAGACAGACATTGAGGTGCTGGAGCATGTCCAAAGATGAGCAACAAAGCTGGTGAAGGCTCTAGAGAACAAGGTCTTTGAGGAGCATTTGAGGGAACTGTGGTTCCTTGGCCCTGACAGGAGGAGGCTGAGGGGAGACCTTATCACTTTCTACCACTACCTGAAAGGAGGCTGGAGAGAGATGGGGGTCAGCCTCTTTTTCCCAAGTAACAAGCAATAGTAACAAGAGGGAAGGCCTCAAGTTGTGCCAGGGGAGGTTTAGATCGAGTATGAGGAAAAATGTCTTCACCAAAAATGTCTTCCAATGCTATCAGGCATCGGAAAAAGTTGGATAGGGAAGTGGTATAGTCATCATACCTGGAGGTATTTAAAAGATATGTAGATGTGGTGCTTAGGTCATCGTTCAGTGGTGGACTTGAAAGTGTTACTTTTAAGGTTGAACTATATGATCTTAAAGGTCTTTTCCAACCTAAATGATTCCACGATTCTAAAGCTCTGAAAATATGATCTTCAACAAATGTTTATGTCTATATATAACTAGTCAAAAAGTTAGGAGAGAGGTTAAAAAACCCCAAACTTCTCCATGTATAAAAAAAGCAAAGGTACTACATAACAACCACAGACACACACCAATTTACTCACATTCGCAGCATATCCCTTCCCTCCTTGATATAGAGGGAAGTCCTCTTCCAGGTTGAGATTCAATCTTTGTTGAGCAGCTTCCTCCTTTAATTGGCCTGGAACTTGTGGGAGAGCCAACTCTCTCACTGGGGACTAAACTTATCTCCTTTTCTGGACAGTGATGATGGAACTTTGCGACTTATGATGAAATTTCCAGTGGCTGGGTTTCCCAATGCCCAGCAGTAAGGACTGCTGATGTGACCTAACAAGTGTCAGACATCAAAAGGAGTCCAATTATGTTCACAGGGAAAAGAAGTGAGACTGATCTGGGCAGGTAAGGAAAGCAAGAAAAGAAGACCCACCAAGTCTGCATCCAGTACCTCATACAATTTTACTTTCAACCCTAGGACTCAAAAGATTCATTATCCCTGTCCAGGAGTGAAAAGCACTGCGGGAGCTACATCAGGAAAGGAAAAAGGATCACTGCAGTAGCTAAACACTGCTGTTTTCATTTTCTATTTGCCATTTGACCCAAAGTGGAAGAGCAAATATAATGCAGGGGAAGAACAAAAATGCTCAACAGATCAGAAGACTTATCAACACAAGGAACAAATTAGAAAAGGAAACAGGACACTAGGTTGTTATTACACAAGCCTTTTCAGGAAAACATTTTGTATCTACTGATATGACCCAACATAAAATAAGCTCTCAAGACTTCCAGTAAGAAGTTAGAAATAACATTTCCAACTAGGTACTAAAAAAAAATCTCAAGGTTTAACACTGGGCAAGCTATTAAATGAATGACAGATGCTCTCCCTTCCTACAAGACGAGAAAATAAGAGAGAGACTTATGGGTTGGAAATTACACAGCTTTAATGAAAACAATAATGATGAAAAAAAAATTTATGGACTACACAGATATATAAAAAACCAGTATTGTACCCCCCCAGTCATGCTCACATCAACACTGATGCCACAGGGCAGGCCCTGAGAACATCCTGGACGGGACTCCTGGACTCAGTGCCATATAGGAACTGGAATCAGGATCTCATGGATTGGGATAAAATGCAGAAGAATGGCCAGAGTCCTCTCGGTATGCCAGGCATGGATGAAGAGAGCTTGACCCTCATGACCTCTCAGATTATTCTGAGTAGGACATGAATGGGATGGAACACTTGGTCAATTTTGGGTCCCCTGTCTGGCTCACTCCTCCCTACAGGAAGGTCGCAGGTGTGACTCCTTTTGTTTCCTGTGCATAAGAAGTTTAGAACTAAGCAATTACCTTGGTTTCTATAGGAGTAAGTATAAACAAGAGGCTTTCTGCATACCATTCTCTGGCAATAATGAGAAATATTGAGTGTTACCAGTCCTAGAAGCAGACCATACCTGAAAACCATGCTGTTAACTTGAGAAAGTGCAGTTACTTATAAGAGACTTAATGAAAAGTAAAATTACTAAATAGGAATTCAGTTCTGTCCTGGCTCAAACCAGAACACGAGTATAGATAATGAAAGAATAAAACCAAAAAGAAAACAAGACTGAGTAACATGCTTTGTAACCATAAGAGAACCTGAAACAATCTTTCTGATCAATGAAGATATTACCCAGTATCTTCCTGCAAGACAGCAAATCCCCAGTTAGAAAACCCTATGATCTCTGATGTTCCTTATGTGGAACATACACAATAAATACACAAAACGTGAACTGCTCTGTGAAGTCATCATATTCATTGCTTTCTTGCTAACCAACTCCTGCTCTCACTAGGGAAATAAGTAGGTCCCTTTAGCAGGGATGTTCAACAACACACACAACTTTTAAAAGGAATATGGAATTTATCTCAAAATCTTTGACATTCTACACTCCTAACCGAATTAGAAAAATTAGTCAGTTTTATACTAATAAAAAATTCTTCTTGACTAAGTTAGAGATATTAAATGCTTTGTATAAAGGTTGAAGCAAAATGCTACTTTTCTAAAACTTTGAAATTCTAGATATATCAAGTTCTGAGAAGGTAAGCAAAATTTGTAGGCAAGTTCTCTAAACATACTCTGATAAAATCTGCTTAGTTGCTGCTGTTCTTTGACAGTGTTAATAATTCTGTCTAGATCAGATATCCACAGTCACTCAAACAGTAGTCTACAAATGTCTGAAGAGACAAAAGAAATCAGAAGAGAAATGGTGGTGGCAGGAAAAGTTTAGGCATTTTTACACATCAAAGTTCATTTGCAACCTCAAAACATGCAATATAGATAACTGAATCCTTCAGAATTCTGAAAACAAGAATCTGAAGACCTTCAATAGCATGACAAGAGAATCAAACAAAACTTAAAACAAGTTAAGCTATTCTATCTCAAAATATAGCAAATCACTTTAAAGTTTTTAGTGAAGAACTTTCTGGAAATTAGCAGCCTAGGGAGCCTATACACAGTCTCCAAATAATGAAGTATCATTGTATGCAATTGCATTTAATCAAAGAAATATCAAGGCTGGAAAGGACTGCCAAGACAGTCAAGAAGGCAAAGGTGGGAAGAAGGAGGAAAACAATGTCATGCTCTAAGTATCCCACTTTAACTGTTACATTTTTTTGAAATAACTAAAAACTCCAAAAAGGTTTCCTTGATCTGGTTTGTACAGCTGGCAATAATTTGCAATATTTCATAGCCTGATCAATATGAATTGATCAAGTGGAAGACTCAAACATATTTCGCAATGTGTAATAATACAGACAGGACATTGAAAACCATTGTTTCATGCCTATTTAGTATAAATTATCCCCTCTGAAATGACATTTTCCTGGTTTGAGTTTATTAAAAAGTAAAATGCAGCTCCTTAACCATCTTTAAGTCACTACATTTCAGCTAAAAGCCAGTAACTTTCAGAGGAACAGTTAAGTTGTGATCATCTATCTATATTCCAACATGGATACACCAAACTGGACTGAAAAACTATGTAGTTTCTCAGAGGACAGAGATGCTCAAGAAAAATATTTACTTTCCACAATGCTTGTTTCTAAATACTGCCTCTTGAGACTGCCTCTAAATACTTGCAGTTTGCAAGCTTGCAGAAAACACAAAGTTGGGCAGTACTGATCTGCTTGAGGGTACAAAGGTTCTGCAGAGGAACATGGACAGGGTGACTGGTGGGCTCAGGCCAACTGTGTGAGGTTTAACAAGGCCAAGTGCTGGGTACTGCATTTTGCTCACAACAACCCCAGGCAATGCTCCAGGCTTGGGGAAGAGTGGCTGGAAAGCTGCCTGGAAGTAAATGACCCTGGGGGTGTTGGTTGTCAAGCCAGCTGAATATGAGCCAGCAGTGTGCCCAGGTGGCCAAGAAGGCCAACAGCATCCTGGCTTGTATCAGAAACTGTGTGGCCAGCTGGAGAAAGGAAGTGACTGTGCCCCTTTACTTGGCCCTGGTGAGGCCACACCTCCAATCCTGTGTTCAGTTCTAAACCAGGGGAGGTTTAGACCAGATATGAGGAAGAATTTCTTTACTGAGAGAGCAGTCGGGCACTGGAATGGGCTGCCCAGGGAGGTGGTGAAATCACCATCCCTGGAAGTATCTAAAGTCACGTAGATGAAGCAGTTCAGTACATGCATCTAGTAGGAGAGTGATTTTTTAGGCTTCCTATATTTCTGTTGGGGAGGCAGGGTTTGACAACTGGAGAAGGTTATTTTAGAGGTCTTTTCTAACTGTGACAATTCTGTGTGGTTAATAAAAGGCTGGGGAAACAATGAATTATCCTGACAGAACCTGAGGGTCAATTCCATGTAAAGGAATGTAAGAAAAGGCTCTGCAAAAGGTGTGATGAATTTAAAGCAACATAGGTAGTAAGTAAAATGTTTCTGTTAAAAAAATTTTAAAGCAGAAAACGTTTAGGATTGGCTATGAAAAGTAATTTTTCAGCCTGGCAGGACAGAGGCAACTAAATTACCACATATTGGTGAGATGGAAAATGAGGCATATCCAGCAAAATAACTGCCTAAATCTAAGATATTTTAATAAAGCAGAAAGATAGCCTTTCTGTGAAGAGTAAATCGACGTGAGTAACTTTTAAAATTAAAATTAATTAATATATATGCACCACCACTCGGGAACCATGGTAGCCCCAAGAGACTCACTATTTAATTCATTTAGTCAACAAGTAATTATAAACTGTAAGAGCAATAGGACAACAGGAAATTGACTCAGCTTCTACAAGGGAAGGTTTAGATGGGATGTTAGAAAAAATCTCTTCACCAAAAGGGTTGTCTGGCACTGGAACAGGCTGCCCAAAGAAGTGGTGGAGTCACCATCCCTGGAGCTATTTAAAAATTGTGCAGATGTGGTGCTTAGGGACATGGATCAGTGGTGGATTTGGCAGTGTGCTGGGTTTACAGGATGGACTTGACCTTAAAAGGTCTTTCCCAACAAAAACAATGCAACCATTTAATGAATTTTCTAAAGATTTTCCTAACTTTACAGAAGCCAAACAAACTTAAGACATAAATTCTTGTCTGATGCAACTATTTAGGGACATTTTTTTGTACAGTAATCTTAGAATTGGTTAAGTAGACCAAACAATTCTCTTTTAACAGCTTTGTTTTAGCATAGTCAATGAGGACAGAAGCTAAATAAGAGAACGAACCAACACATTTATCTGCTGCACCTACTTACTCAGTGAGAAAGGCTTCCTGCTTGACAAAAAATACAAAATATTTTAAGTGTGATGCCAAGGCTGACCAGCTGAAGAACCATATAGAAATGGCACCCTCCAATTCAGTATTTGCCAGTAAATCAAGACACTGAAATGGGTTGAAAACCTCTGTAAAACAGACCAAAGTCTTCTCCAGCTCAAAGAGGCAGCTAAAAGCCTTTACCACTAAGCTGTTTTCAGTGTTGCTCTTTACACTGCAGGAGAGAGGTTTGGAGACCTTCAGAAAACAGAGGTATTTACTTCTTCACTTACCTTAAACAGGGGACAGACATAAGAAAGCCCTGAACTATAGTTCAATTTAAGATAGTTCAACAAGTGTGGAAAGTTTTAGACACAACATCAACAAATTTGAGCTCTCAAATGTCTGCCAGGGTGAATTAACAGAAATCCAAGATCCTTTGCTATTTTCTTTCCTCAAGTCATTCTTTACGAGAGGAATGAATTGAGGAATGCTACAAAGTGGATTTTCAGTCTCCACAGAACAGAACATAAAAGAACTAGTATTATACATACCTTAATAATATTTTGCTTTCTCATTTCTTTAGGCAGAAATACAATGCAAGATGCAGGAAGGGGAAACTAAGACTTCACCTAATAATAAGTATTTTTTAATTAATTACTTTAAGTTAAAAGTTTGTATGGATTCTAGCAACCAGAATAAGGTCATAGTATAATATGACCTGCAGCAAAACTAAAATCTTTATTTCCTTCATGTATAATTATATATATATATGTGTGTGTATATATATATATATATATATATATATACACATGTAAAGGGTAATCACAGAATAAAGCCTATCACTAAGGGAATGCAGAATGGAAAAGGGAAAGAAAGGACTTGGCTTTAGAGAAGAATGTCACAAGACAAGCACTTAGGCACTTAGACAAGCACTTTCATAATTTATTAAGGAAAGAAAACCCTATACGTCAGAGAATAAAATTAAGACTTAATGTTTACAGTTTTATGTTGACTTTATTGATTTTTTTTCCACAGAACAAACTATTAAGGGAGCAGGGAAGGTCCTTAAGGTTCCACGCTTTTCAGTTGATAATATATTCTTACATGTTTTACAAGAAAAAAAACAAGCAGTTTGTATTTCTACAATGGCTTTTCAGCGAATTTTTCATTGGTATTATAGTATTTTCACTAAGTCACCCCCTACTACATCAAGGGAAACAGGAGGATACAGTATTGTAGTGTTACATACAGGATAATTAGAACTCTGAAACAGTGGAATCCAAATGCAATTTTATTATTAAAAGTAGTTATGAATTGCATACCTAAGACACACTTTGCAAGCACTAAGAAAAAAAAAAAAAGGTGTTCTTACATATAAATATATGGGTACTCTATGTGATTATTGGGAAAAAAAAAATCCCCTTGGCATTTTGTTTTACCTTCTGTAAAACATGGCTTTATCTTCTATACTTTAGCCCTATACTTAAGCTATCAGAAAGATAAATAACTGCATGTTAGGTGTCAAAGGGATTGAAAACTTACTAGGAATCAAGACAAACTATGTGACAGACAGTATACAATCAATTATCAAGAAGTCTTAAGATCATCTATCAACACTTCCATTAAAATGGAAAGCACAATGTATGCTAAGAATATTGGGCAGATTTAATCTACAGCCAAAAAATAAACCCCAGTGCCCAAAAGATACATTGAACAGATGACACCAAAACCCCAAAATCTGTACTAATACAGTGAGTTTCACTGTAAGAGTCATGAGGAAGAGACACCAGAAAGTTAACTATCAGAGAGAGAATTTAGTATTAGATTAAACCTACTAACAATGTCAAGAATTTTCATTATGATTTTTGATAACTGCCAGAAGTAGACCAGAAGCTCATATGCTTAAACAGTAATTCTAGTCGTCATACTAAGGTCTGGTTTTTTTACAATTTGTTTTGTATGAAAATTTGTTTGTTGAGAAAAAAACATATAATCAACACACGAGTATCAAAACGTTTTTTGGGGAAAACTGTAAAAAATGAACAATGTGAACACAGACTAAATTTATTTCAAGTCAGTTTACTAGATCTTTTCTCGATATCAACAACACTTTCAAGAAAACATTCTGAAAATCTGGTAATGTTTGCCAATCAGAACTCACATACAGTGTATTTCTACATCAGTAACAAGTCTTCAGTACAGACAGCTCAAAGAAAGACTTAGCTATCTGGAAGTTACATGAAAGGACTGAAATAAAATTCACCATTCTATATTTCTACCATAAAACTTCTACTAAAAGAAGTTCATTGTTGCTGATAATATCAAGCAGTGAAAGAAAAGTTATTACTGAAGTCAGTTTATTCTGTTTCGTTCTCTTGTAAAATGAAGTATCACAAAGCTAATTGAATCTTATGACACTGAATTAAGTATTTAGCAGCATGAGAGCTTCATTTTACATTTGTGTATGCTATTTAGGTTTATATATTAATATGAACACTAAGACAAAGAAAAGTAAATAACAGTGCTCAACTTAAAAGACAAACCTCAGTATTAGGGCATGACTCCAACTGGTGATTAAGAGCTGCAAATTTATAATAAGGACCAGAGTTAGCATCAAAACACAAAAATGCTAAGAGCATCTTTGCTTGATCAACTTTCTCCCACAAAAATCCTAGAGCTGCAAGGACCGTTTAGCAACAAAACACTAAAAACTCAGAACAAAACCATAAGACTTCTGCTCTTCTGTGAAGATAGTGGTTGGTATTTACCATATATAATCATAATGATCTAAGTTTAGTTGCCTGAATTTACATTATTCACCCAAGCTCCCTTAAGAGGATAAAAGAACCCTGAGACAGGAATCTTTAATTTAGGAATAAACTAAAACATCTTGGAAAAATCCTTATTTAAAGACTGAGGAAGCATCAATGACCAGATCAGGATGCAACAGGATGTTAGGACTGAGCTACTTAAATGGCAGAATTCTCTCTCCATATATTGTTTGACCATTTTGTGTTGGGTTTAACAAACTAAGTTGGAAATAAATAAAAATAAAAAAAATAAAGAACAGAAAACAAAAACCTGGGAGCAACCAAAAGGTGCTCTCCCTCATTCAACTAATGCTATGGTTACATGACTGGTGATCCAGCACGAGAGGAGAGGGAAAAGGAAGAACGTGTAGTCAGGGACAGGAGATAACCTCTGCTTCAGGCTGGCACCACACTACTTGGATCAACTTAGGCTTAACAGCAGGCCAGGTTCTTAGGCTGTGAGAGCCCACTTTGAGAGAGCTAAAGTAAAATAAAAGCCACTCCTCAGGACTGTTACAAAAACCATGTAGAAATGGCTAATTATTTACCCAGAAAATGGGTCAAAATATAGTACAATTGTACAGTAAGAAATGAGCACCTTACAGCTCAGCTAGCGAGATGAAAAGAAGGGAAAAAAGGGTAATTTTTATAGAAACACCTGGGAAGAGTTTAAGATATCTTTTTAAATACAAAGAGGCCATCTCAGAGGCCATAAAGGCATGTGAGAGCTATAGGCAACAAGCTAAAGTTAAAAGACCACTGCAAGGATACAGAGGTTGACTGTTCAGCCTCTGCAGCAGCATTAACATGGCTATATGCCCCAGAGACAAGAAATTAAATAAGCAGAGTCAAATCAACATTAAGGAACCTATAAACAAACACGAATATTTTTTGTGCTGATTTCTATAGTACGAGTAAACAACAAAGAATTAAGCACTCCTGGGATTATATTTTTTAAAAATCAAAATGTAAATCTTTCCATTACATTCTCAAATAAAGAATTTTTAAATATCCAACTTCCAAAAGGCTAACACATTCTAACCTCATAAAACAGATTTTGAGGCATACACCTCTAACCACAATATATGGCAAAGAAGAAAATACTGAAACAAGAACAAAACCATAATACAAAACAAAGTGATACAGATGTCTATTTATAGCCATACATACGCACATACTAAAAACCTTTAAAATATGTATTTTTAAAGACTGTTTCCCAATCTTTACAGAACAACATACAATGTACATGAAATAAACAGAAAACTGTATTTAATAATGTAAGCAACAACTTTTAGAGAGCAAGTATGCATAAAATTGTTTGGCTGACATGTCAATTCTTCATTTTCAAACAATACAACTGAAATTTTTTGTACAGGATGGATACCACATGATAATACACTTTTATGAAGTTTAATATAGACAACTAAAAGGTGAGATTCTGTTGGTGTATTCGCTTAACTATTTTTCTACACATGCAATTATAGCACTCTCTGCATGAGTAGGCGTTAATTTCTGAAAGGTTACATATTTTGTACAGACTATGTAGTTTATAGCTTTTAATACAATTTGTTATCACATACCCATATGTCTGCATGAACAGGCCTGATGTTGCTGAGAAGCACCTCTTCATAATTTCCATAATCACAGAATTTAACAACTGCAGTTGTCCCAGAAGAATGAAGAGCTTCAATTTCTGCCCGGTAGAACTTAAAAGAGAAATTTTCAAAGGTCATAAAATACAACCTGAATTACCATAAAGAGCTTTATAATTACCTTCTTATATTCTTAGTCCGTATTAAATTTTGAATAAGATTTGTACCAGATGTTAAACTTGCACATGATAGACTGCAAGGACATGGTAAAATGCATTTAGAATACTCATTGAGAAAATAGGCAGCAATTACACTGAACATTAAAAAGACTTCTTTTCTTTTCTCTGAAAGCAAAACAAATTCATTACTATGCACTGCTGCACATAGTGAAGCATTAGTTATACTTTTTTAAAAATACATGTATTACTACTAAGTGCCTATATACACTATACATATTTCTACAAATCTATTTTATGTGGTAAAAATACGATGAAACTGCTCCCTCAAAAAGTCCTTTTTCTAAACACAAAACTTTTTTTTTTTTTTACATTTACACAAACACAGATCAGCTTTCTTGAAGATACTAAATCACCTTCATCTTATTGAACATAAAGAAATCACTGCTCCTTCACACAGTTAAGATCAGTACTGTATTTTACTATCCCATTTCAAAGTTGTCCTAGATGTGAGCAGCAGCATTTATAGGAACTACCAAAAAACCAACAACCCTCAAAAAAACAAAAACAAAAACAACAAAAAACAACAACAACAAAAATACAACCTTCTAATGTGATAAGTACTTTTCAGGGAGCAGTTTGGAATTACCCCATGTCTATCTAATTTTACAAGTCTCATACATCCCAGAATTTCAAAATTTCATCTTGCATTAATGTAAATATGCTTCTCAAAATAGGAAACAATCACATACTATTCCATTATATTTCATGCAAATCTACCCACACAAACCGCATATTACTGTTTCAGAGAGTAAACATTTTATGTTGCCACTACTAAAAATTTTACATGCTTTATCATCTAGTATAGTCATACAAACAAAAGAGAAAAATAAAGCCATGCTGTGGAGCTAACACTTTCTCCTTGCTGTAAGACAGACAAAGAAAAGAAAAAAAAACTTAACTAAATACCAAAGAAACAACAACCAAAAAAACCCAAAAGACAGAAAATGAAGGTAATAAAACTTACCCAAAGAACAATAATATTTAAGGTAGTTCTCATATCAGAAAGCATCAGATATTGAACAAACTATCCAATAAGACTAACAGAGAACTCTTCAACAGGTAATAACAAATGGAAGAAAACAGCCTAAAACTTTTTTGGCCAAGAAGATGAAAGTAAAGTGTCTTGCCACAAGAAAAATCTTATTAATAGGAAAAAAGCTGAAGAGGAAGTATGTAATCTCTTACTTGCAAAAACTATCATGCAGCGTAACTCATTTCTTCCACAACCTCCTCATCGACTAGTAGTCTACTAATGATAATTAAAAATAAGCCTCTTTTCTGTTTACTTTCTGTGACGACTGAAATAAAAGCAAGAATTTTTTAAACAGCCCCATGCCTGCAGACTCTGGTCTCCCCTTGTGCTAGTAAAGGTTGCAAGTTAACTTATTCTAGAAAAGGGCATTACACATCTACCCTGGCAGACACTTTCAGATAGCACAGCATCCTGAGCCCTGTTCTTTGCAAAAGACATAGATCTATATTCAGCCCTTCAAATTTTTTGCACTTAAGTCTTCAGCTGGAAGCTTAGTCATCCTAAATTCCATCTACATGAGAGAAACAATCATGTTCAAGATGACTTAAGCGCTTCAAGTTTCACACAGTGACTACAAGCGACAATCAATACAACAACAGTACAGGAAGCTAGCAAAGAAGCACATTACACACCCAGGAACAAAGCCCCATCCCTCTGTGCTACCATGCTAAATCTCACACATGTATGTAAGAAATTAAAGGTACAATTTGAGGTACTTCTCATTTGGCAAAGTCATACCTTGTTGTCTTCCCAATAAAGAGCAAAACATTCATCCCCTGGTCTCCAACTTTTTCCATATTCCATGTGAACTGATGGTTCCAGTATTTTCTCTGGTTTGATGGGCCCAGATCTCCTTTTGGGACCAGTGTTATAATACAACATTTTATCATCAAAAGGTGGGACTGCAGTGGGTCCTGATGATTTGATAGGTCCTACTCGTCTTCCTTTCTGATGATGGTCAGTATCTCCATTTGGTATAGCATTAAAATTATCAGTCCTACCAGGATTTTGGTAATCATTATTAACACCAAAATGTTGTTCACTTTTTACCATAAAGGCTTCATTACTTATTGTTCGTGCCTTTCTATCACAAAAATTTTCAGAATTGTGTATTTGGTTTTCCCTTTTCCCACGTTTCTGGTTACTGTGGTCTGCAGTATCTTGAGCAGCAGAGTTCTCCTTGAATTCTGTGAAAGACACCCCTTTTCCTATTCTGTTTTGCATATTGTTATCCCTTTTTTTGAAAGTATTATCACTCTGGTGAGTGGCTATGGGATAACCCAAATCCTTTGGCCTGTCATTCCTAGTGTAATGCCTGTCATTTTTATTTTTTTCATCTGTCCAATGTTCTAAAGAGCTGTGCTTTTCAGGACCTCTGCTTCTTGGTAATCCACTACTTTCCAAAGCCTGCCTTGAATTTTGAATATCCCTTTGAAAACGAGGGGGTTTCTCATTCCTTGGTTGTCTCATGTCATTGCGAGAAATGTGTCTCGAATGATTCTCTCTCATGCCATTCTGTTCTGTAGTCATAACTTTGTGCTGTACTTGATGTGATGGCTGAAATTGCAATTTTGGTTCTACAAAGAAAAATATAATGTGGATTATTACATATTTCAGACAAACATATTTTAGCAGTATTGTTTCAGACCCAAAATGATAAAGTAACATTATTGTTTAATAAAGTATAATGTCTTTACCTTTCTGATACAGACATGGAATGGTACGTAGACAATTCAGCACATCCATTTGAACTGTTATTCCTAGATATCAGAAAACACACACTAATCTAGAACCAAACCACCTACCAGTATGAGAAAAGCCAGGAATAAATTTCCAGGAGATTACTCACTTCTCCCTATCAATAACTCCCTTGAATAACAGCCATTTAAGATTGAAAAATAGAATTCTAACATGAAGAAGGAAGAGCAAGAAAAATAAGGAAAAATGTAATTTGAACTGAAATCTTCTGTAAAAATAGCTTGTTAACAACTATTCAGAATAGAAGACAAAGGCAAGAAACCAAAGTGATAAAATGAACACAGCTGATGAACCCTTGGTAACAGGAGAGGTAACAAAGCCCAGGACTCTGGAGACCCCGAGCTAGGACAGGAGCTGCTCAAGCATTACCTTCAAGAGGTACAACCAGAACTCTGACTGATGAGAAGAAAAACAAGGTTACCACTTATCTCTTGAGAAAATGAAAGCTTTTTCTCAAAAGAAAAAGTTGGCATGCTGGGAAGGTGGGGAATTGAAAGGATCTGTGAAACTTTATGGAATTATGCTTTTTTTAAGCAAACATGGAATTTTTCTATGACATGTTTAGGGGAAGTGCCAAAGGAGGAGAAAGATCAAGATGAATCCAGGAGGAATAAACACAGGGAAACAAAGGAATTAATAACCAGTAGGCAGGCTCCTGGTCCATACACTTGCCTGGCCAACTCCTGCACGTGATCACTGCAGCTTTTCTCATCTTCTTATTAAATTGTCTTTCTAAAAATCTTTTGTGTGATTCAGTTCTCGATACTGTAAGGGGCCATTTTTTTAGACTTGCTAGAGAACTTGAGACGGGTAAGCTGGAGAGTCCAGACTACTTTCTCAACAGTAGTCAGTGAAAAAAAGCCTAGAAATGAGAATATTGCAAGTACCTTCATTAATTGTCCTGTCTGACCTGATCACAGAAAAAACCCTGAAGGCAACCTAAAGCTTCTTTATTAGAAAAAGTTAAGTGGAGACGGATGTTAATACAGATTGTCTATTGCAGCTACACCGTTAGCTAATGTTCACAGAAAAGTAGTAGTTCCTTTAGGGTAGTAATAAATAATAAAATTATTAAGAAGTTCATCTTTGCTTGAGTCTTTTAAAGAGGTAGATGTCTTCCAAAAGCTTTTGTGGCTTTAGATCCTGAAAAGATGGAAGCATCAGCTTGTTCTCAGCCCCTCGGAACCGAAAAGAGAGAAACTATCTCAAACATGCCTGGTTCTCAGCATTTTGTCCATTATTTATTGATTCTATAGTCAGAGCTCTTGGCTCTGTTTTGTCCCTCCTGATAATCCTTGTGTTTACTTATTTAAGCTGGCAAAGATGGATGAACTGTTCCTCATAACAAAAGCAAAATAAGAAGATTAATGGAGAAATCTTTTGCTTTCAGTACTAGAAATAATCCAAATTCAAGCAAAGGCAGCTCACAGCAGGTTTGTCGGCTATTTTTGTTATCTCTCACAGTCAGCAGGTTTCTCTCTCCCAACCAAACTAAAACTACTTAATATCAACTAATATTTTCATAAATGTCACCAATCACTTAAAGATAAATAAATTAATCTTCAGTATAAAAATACGGGATTATTTGTTTCAATTATTTGCATTTCGTTTAAATAATGTTCAATCTATGCTATGTTTTAAAATTAAAGAATTAGCAGATCATGGAGTCAGGCACTGAATTCTTTTGACATCTGGAATTCTATTTCTAACTCTGTAAAAGGAGATGACATTTTAAAAAACCTGACAAGACACCAATTACAGTCAAAAGACAAATTTCTTGTAACTAATTAGTTAATTTATTGTAACTAATTTGTACTTTCTTAAAAAACAAAACCCAAAAAGATAACGCTTAATGTGCTGTCTTATCTCTAAAAAGTACTTCCTAAACAAAATACAAAGTTGCTTCAGTTCAAAAACTTTTTTCTACTTCATGTAAATCCAACAATTAAAAGATACCAAATCAAAGGTAACAGATTAAACAATGGTTGTGCAAAGAACGGAAGTACCTGGCCTAGGTACTGCAAATACAGAAGTGAATTTAGAAAGTCTCAGCAGTACTGAGAAGCACTAGGTAAGAAAAACAAGGAGGGATGCACAAAGAAAAGCAAACTGATCCTCTGTATGCTTGAAAAGAAACAATTCTTTTCAGCCACTGTCTTCCTAGATCACATATGCAATTTCTGAAGAACAAATGTGGAATGGAATAAAAAAATACTTAAAAGAATCACAGAATTGCTTTGGTTGGAAAAGACCTTCAAGGTCATTACAAAATGCTCATTTCAATGAAACTGCCTTTTTTTTTTTTTTCCACTTCTATACAGACAGTCATTTAGAAGAAATTACAGTATTTCTGAAGCGTATGGAAACCTAATGCTTGCAATAATGATAAATATGGCTGTTCCAGGTCATCACATGCATTACTGTAACAGTAGAGGTTTTATTCAAAACCACTGTCCCATTCAAAGGCCACCTCTCTGAATATCTGAAAAACAAACTGGGATTTTAGAGACCCTACAGGGCAAAAACAGGCCAGAAATACTGCAGATCCATCAATCTGAGGCTGTACCATGACTCATACAAATGCAGAAAATACTGCCTGCCTCGGCCCTCCTTAGTACAGTTGGTGTGCAAAAGAATCAATGAGGATACCTTATTCTGATCCATATAATATTTAGATATTTGTATTGTTTCTAAATGTTTCCCTGATGTGCCTTTCATTCCTGATCAGTACTTACTAATACTATGAAAGAACTACATGTCTCTGCTGCTAACAATTGACAGGATCGAATGAAATCAAAAAGGTACTAGTTACATATTTCCCACTTTCTGCAAACACTTGGATACAGCCTCAATGACAAAAGTGTTCACAGTGCTAAGTACAGTCACTGCAGATATATCATCACTCTGCAAACACTCTTAACAGTCATGTAATTGCTGTTTGCATAGAACTGAAGAAAACTAATAATTAAGAATTTAAATGAGATAATTTTCAAACACAAAGGCATGAAAATAGCAGAAAAATAACATTTTCAGTATTTTTAAGATGTGTTTGAATTCATCAGACTGCACACTTGGCAAAGAAAAAAAGAACACTTTTAAAGAGACAAAAAGCCTGTAATTCAACATATGCCTCTGTATTTTTTTGAAAAATCCATTTGAAGTAGACTCTGCAAGATAAAAATAAAACCTGGCATAGAAATACACACATTCAGTGAGGAAAATAAAAACTAACAAAATGAAACTGAGCAACCACTGTAAAGCCCATTGACTTTCAAATAACAGATTGGAAAAGAACATGTATTATTACTTCTACAGAAGGAAAAAAGATAGAACTATTTAAAAAGAAATTTAAAAAAATATGGAACACTTTCTGGGCTCTTAAAAACATTAATAAGTGAGTGTTTTTTCAGAAAAGCATGACTCAGGAATAGAATACCAGACTGCACATTTATTCTTCAGAGAATGCTAATAAAACTGACAGAGTGTTAAAAAACACAAAACAAAAACGTTTTGTCTGCCTGTCACGTTAGGAAATATGCTAGAACTTTTGTCTACTGAACAACTACAAAGCCTTTACAAAGTTTTCATAGAACGTAAGTTTTTCCTCTTATGACACTGTAGGGTCATAAGGGAAAAAAAAGGGAAAAAAAAAAAAAGGGAATCTTTTACTTAAGAGAGAAAAAAACACAAAAGCAAAGCCTATTTATCTCTGAAACCCAATATTAAAGATTATGAACTGTGGTATATGTGCCAATGTGAGTTTTTTACTCAAATAACATTATGCTTTGTTACATTCTATGGATTCCATACATGTAGTGAACTCAAAGGATCATGAAAGTCTCCCTAAGCAAACATTATCAATCAGTAACACCGTCTTAAAAGAAGAAAATCACTCATTTCCCAATTCTTCATAAATTACTATAAAATTATTGACAACGAGAAAGCCATATATCCCACAGGCATTATTTTTACTTATTTTCCTTTAAATGTCTTCCAGTGATACATAAAAGCCTGCTCTAATCTCTCAATATAAGCACAAAACTTACTCAATAAAGCCTTTGTCAGTAATGTGAGAGAAAATCACTGGTACTGCTTTCATTTCTGGTTACTGTAAAAATCTATCTCAGTTTTGGTAAGCTAAATGAGTTGCCAAAAGATGTATCTCAAGTGTAGCTCCTTACACACACTTGAAAATGGGATTATATACATCACCTGAACCATGTACAAAACTGCATCAGCTAATAAGAGAAGGTTTGCGTGTTTGAGAGGTATTTTATCATAGTATCATAAAATGGTTTAGGTTCAAGGGACCTTTAAAGATCATTTAGTTCCAACCCCACCCTGCCATGATCAGGGACACCTCTTACTAGATCAGGTTGCTCAAAGTTCCATCCTACCCAGCTCTGAATTTCTCCAGGGATGGGGCAGCCACAAGTTCCCTAGGCAACCTGTTCAGTGTCTCACCACCTTCATACTAAATTTCTTCCCCTAATGTCTAACCTAAATCTACCCTCTTAGCGTTTATAGCTATTACCCCATATCCCATCTCTCCATGCCCTTGGAAGGAGCCCCTCCCCAGCTTTCCTCTAGACCCTCTTCAGTTACTGGAAGGCCAACTCCTTGGAGTTGTCTTCTCTAGGCTGAACAACCTCGAGCCTCTCAGTCTGTCTTCATAAGAGAGGGGCTGCAGCCCTAGGACCACCTTCATGGCTCTCCTCTGGACTCACTCCAACATCTCCATGTCCTTCTTGTGCTGGGGGCTCCAGAACTGGACACAGCACTCCAGGTGTCTCACGTGAGCAAGTAGAGAGGAAGAATCACCTCCCACCACAGTCATTCGTACCTTTCCCAACAGGGCAACCTCTTCACTGTTACTTACTACAAGCTTGATTTTTATTTTTTCCACAACTTTTTTTTTAAATCCCAAATCCAGTGAAAATACACAAGAGTCCATAATTAACAGTTGACAAAGACTAGTTTGGAACTTAAGTTAAAAAAAATAATTAAATCTAACTGACATCATTCCTTAAATGCACTCATTCTTATAGAACTCTGAAATGCCAAACAGTTCATACAAACCAGTATGACCCTTTTTCACCTTCTATGAAAAGTGTTGTTTTATAAGAAGAAAAAAACAACATCACAAAACCTTCATGTTAAATAACGGAAGCAAATATTTTCATTTTACATTGGCCAGTGAAACCTCCAAGGCAAAAGACAAAGTGATCTTCACTTACTACTTGGCTTGTTGTGAGTTTTACTTTAGTATTACACCAGCCTGTAGAAACCTCACAAAGTACAGAGTTTCTTCTTTTTGCTTTTAAAGCATCTGTCAAAGTTTCCAAAGCACAGAATGATTTAGACCTCAACAGACATCCTAGTGCATAGACTATATTCCTGTTTCGCTTCTTAAGAAAGAAAAGTACCTAGAAGAACATTAAAGAAAAATCCCACTCTTTGCATTAAATCTGAGGATTATTTCGCTTTCCTCTTTCTAAAGTTATATCTTCCCCTCAGCCCTGTTATTAAACAGGGAAACCAGAAGAAAATAGTTGTTTAATATTTCAGAGCAGCCATAAAGATTTAATTTTTTCCCTGTCTACAGAGTGGGAATACAAAAACAATTAAGCTTACCACAATTACTAGCTCTTAACTGGGCAGAATGGAAAACTTGTTGCTTTTACACTGAGGAAGGAGGACTGAAATTATGGTTTTCTTTATTTACTCCCAAACAACAGCAAAGTCCGTTAATGTTGCAAGAGCCTTTATTAAATTAGATTAACAAATTGGGTAATTGTAATTGTATTTCAAAATTACTGACTTTCAGACACCTGAGCCTGAAAAAAACCCCAACCTAGGCTCTTCTTAAATCAAGACTGAAGTACAACAAACCACACTGATTTATTTGAAGTTTCTTCAAAGGAAATTAATAGCTTACTAACAGTCCTTTTTTTTTTTTTTTTTTGTGGCTAACTATGGAGAAAGTTCTAGGAACAACCTTTTAGATGATTAAGTTAGTAAACAAAAATCTGCCAACATTGTCTGAATTGATTCCAGATACATTAATTTCAGTAACTTACCTTCTACTGTTAGAGTACCCATTTTGGATTCCAAGAAATCAAACAGTGTGCTTGGTGCAGATGGTCTGGCATTTCCTAGCTCTTCTTCATCTTCAGGTCTTATTCGGCCTCGGCCCTTCCCTTTACCTGTAAACATCAAAAGTTAGTTGTGCATGGGGAAAACGTTTCAAAAGTGTATACATAATTTTAATTTGTTTGTATTTTCTATTTTCTATCTCTAAGAAAACTGTATCACAGACAAAATAGATACAGATATTTTTTCATTTAAGAATATTCAAATCTGTGGCTTGAAATTCAAAACTTTTGACAAGAATACAATAACCAGAGGCTTTTTTTAGTATTTGCTTAAAGGTTTGCAATGCATTCAATTGGCAGGAAAAAAACCCCAACACGCAGATATACCCTTCAATAACTAAATATAGTCATTCACCCTACACAAATTCCTTTGCTTGTAAACACTGTTATAAAGCATTTCTTTACTAGTCTTACCTCTAGGTGGTGGTCCCTGAATGGGTTTCTGTTTACTGCTGTTCAGGAGAAAATTTAATGCCCCTTCTAGGCTATTGCTGTTATCCATAAGTGCCTGTCTTGCTGCTTCTTTGCTGAAACCCATCTCTGTTATGTGTTTTAAAGCCTTTTCATCAACCTGAAATAAAAGGGACACAAAGAACTAGCCATAAGATTCAACAGACACTCTATACAAAACACTACCTTGGATGTTAATCTTTAATTGCTACACTATGTCTTTCATTGAGGATAAATATTTCCATTTTATATAAAAACTTGACATAAAATTTCTCTTAGGTCCAAAAAGAACAGCTAGTAGAGGGAGGTTTTAAATATTATTATGATGAATTTCAGTTCTGATATTATCTGGTTTCAAGCAATAAGTCCCCTAGTTTACCTCTTCCTTCATCGTAGATTGGCATAGTACAACAGCCTGTAATATTCTTTCACTAAGATGAAAAGTAAAATGAATCTCTCCACCTAACATACAAAAACTAGCAATTTTTTTCTCTTTTAATCCTTTCACAACTTTTACAGGCAAGACAAAAGCCAGTTATAGACTTCTTAAAACATGGAGGAAGTGTAATTGCTGAATGTTTTATACAAGAAAACAAGGAAATAAAACCAATTTACTTCTGCAGAAATATAGGCTTTCTTATTCTAAAATGTATAGAACATGATGATAAAAAGGCACAGCAGGAATCACAAAGCATTAAGTACAGAAAATGGCCTTACATCTACACTGTGCTTTGAAGCACTGAAGTGAGAACAGCCTCTTCCAGTGCAAACAGATCCACGTGCACTAACCATGAAATAGGACTAGGCCCTCTGCCCTTCTTATTCCACACCTAGCCAAAATGATGCCAGTTCCTTCTCTATTCTTTGTACAGCTGTTGCAACAGCTGTAACCCAATATATTCATAAATGGAGTCCCACAAACATAACATTTTGTCTCCAGGCTCCAAAGCAGCCCTGTGAATCTCAAAAAACCCCAACAATGGGAATCTAAAATCTAAGATACACAATCCCTTCTTTCTCAAGGGGGATCTCAAACACGAACTTTTACTGCTAGAATTATTTAAATTAAAACTGCATGAGAGTTGTATGCCAACATTTAACCCTGCTGCTTCCTTTTTTTCCACAGTCTTACAATGTAACTTCTCCACTCCTCCCTTCTCACGATGTTTTAATACATTCTTCTTTTTTTTTTTTTTTTTTTGATTTCAGCTACACTATGGTCTGGAACAGCTGCTATAAGCAGGTCTTCTTTTGGGGTCAGACATAAAAAATCAGTGTTTGTGGCTGCCATCTCAATACACAGCTATCTCCAATACTGTAAGCCAGAAGATAACTTAAATAACTTCTGTAACTACAGTTAGCTATGCAAAAAACATTGTAACTGGCAAGACATGACTTGGCAGTGCTTGGCTACAACTCCCACATGCTAAGCAATGTTAACTCCTGCTTTCACATTGCCTTCTCCATTCCCAAACTCAGTAATACTCCTAATTTAACTGTCCACAGGTTGACTAAACAAAGGAATAGCAATTTAAAAGTTTTTTCAAGACCAATGGCGCAGAAAAGGAACTTCAGTGTCTACAGGGAATCATCATCCCATTTGAGTTTGACTTCATGTTGCTTAAATAATGTCTTATTTTTAATGACAAAACATAACAGTTCCTCTGGGAGGAACTCCTACAGGGTCCCCCAGGGATTCTCCTATATTCCTCTGAATGACAACAGGGCTCTGATAAAGAAAATAATTTCTCAGAAAATCTGCTTCACTTTTCTACCCTCTGCTGCCATTCACCACTGCACCCTTCAAGCCATTTCTGCTCTATCACCTCCTTTTTGTTGGAAATTCTATGCACGAAAGCCACGTTCAAACACCAGTAAAAAATTAAGACTCAGTCCCAATACTCTCAGTTATGCATAAGAAAAAAATCTTGGATAGGTTACAATTTAAGGGCCATGGAATGCTAATTTGCCAGACACAAAGGCTGTTTGAGAAAGGAGACAGTATTGAAATATCTTTGGATGCCAAAACCTCTCCCTTCAGCTTCATTTATGCAGTACAAACCTTGCTTTCCATATACTAAACTGTAAAGACAAAGAAAATTTTTGGATGTATCCTACAAGGAATATTAAGAGAGAAAGATGACTGGCCTCTGCAATCTATTCTCTCTCTAGGAATAAAATAGGAAAAACTACTTCTTTGTTTCTTGTTTTGCAGGCAATCACGGCGCTTTAGGTTTCTCAGACAGGAACAGAGCAGATGGATTGAAAACCTTCAATTGTTTCTAAATGTACACACAAGTCAACAATATACATGAAAGTTAATGATCAAACCTACTTGATGTCACAATTATAAAAAGACAAACCAAATTCATTATCCACTGCTTTAAGATCTAAAAAGCCTTATAACCAAAGAAGGCTTTCTACACAGGCTTAGTGTGTTCATACTTGCTTGTACTAAACAGCACCTAGATATGATAAATGACATAAGACTAAGTCTAGATAAGTTGGAAGTTTTCTCGTTTTACAAATTCCTTGCTGTTCACAGACAAAAAACAAAACAAAACAAAAAACAAAACCAAAAACAAAACAAAACAAAACAAAAAACAACAAAACACAAGGCCTTAAACCATGAACTAATTTTTTTTTTTTTTTTTGGGGGGGGGTATTGTTTGTCTTTTCTTGTTGAGGTTCTTGTCTTGTCATTTTGGCGTTACTTTAAGTCAACAGGTCAAGAGACAGCAATGTCTTGCACAAGGTCTAACATTGGCATTACATGGGGCAGAGGGATGACTACACCATCTCTTAAGTTCCTTTCAGCCTGTGTTTCTACAATCCTATATTGACACATCTGAGCAGCACTGATGAAGTCTTTCCCTGATGCAAGATGGTGACACATGCAGAATTGTAACAGGCAGTTACTGTTTCTAAATGCCTTTTCATTGTTAAGCCTTTGGTAAAATCAGTAAGCCACAAAACAATTCAACAATAAGTATGTGATATTTATAATCAATATTGTAATACTGGTTTGATGTGTTACTGCACTGTTGTGATGCTTTTTTCAGTTCACTTTCAGTACTTAAATCATGATCTTTAATTGTTTTAAATACTTGGAAATTCCTCTCCAGAGTTGTTCTTGATAGCAAATACTTACTCCATCAAAAACTTTTAGACTTCTGAAGTAATCAAAACAGATTCAGGATATGAAGGTCAATTTTCTTGAGTTTTTTTGGTTTTTTTACAAAAATCACATTGAAAGTCATAACAATTTCAGTACAAAAGCACTCTAAATATTCTACATAGGCTTCAAAATAAATTGAAAGGAAAATCGTTATTCCTCAGGGTCTTCCAGTTTCATTTTTATCATATTTGTTTTTCAATAGTACACAGTTGAGGTTTCATTTAAGTCTTCCACCTTACCAGTTCACGGTAGACACCTTCATTCTTTCCCTCAGGTTTTGTTATCTTCTCTTTCTGGAACAGTTCCCTGTTTCGATTCCCTCCAGCACTCACACTGAGATTACTTCTGCTACTGCCACCACCTCCTCCAAACGTCTTGGTCTTTAGATAAGCACAAAAATAATATTTCAGTAAACAGAACTTATGCAAATAAGCCTTAATATTTAGCTAGAAGTAAATTTTATGCAGCTGTATTTTTAATGATTATGCTTTGCATCAACAAATAAAGTACTAATTTACTTTTACTTTTTTACACAAAAAAAGATGAATGTATTAAGAAGGTATGCCCAAATGAAACTGTAAAAGGGTATAAAATTCTAGTTTTATGCCTTACAAAGCAAATTTGAAAATAAACTAAATCACAAGCCAAGGGAGGACATAAAAAACTGCCATGTTAGAATCAAACTTCTTAGCTATTTTTTCAGACTGGATCCAGGGAATCCTGGTTTTTTAAGGAAATGAAAAAGCAGATGAAAATGGATAATCCGTATTTGTTACTTAAATCATATTAAGTAAATTGTAAAAATTACATTTTCTTAATAGTGATATAAAATCAAAATCATATCTGATGTGAAAGTTTATGATTTTAGTAAAATAAGAATATACCTATCAATCCAAAAGGACCCTCTATTTTTTATTCATCTTTTTAAAGATACAGGAATAGAATTATAAGCAGGTAAGCATCAGAAAGCATTTGTCATTTAAGAGCAAAATACTTAAAATAAAAAGATCAATCACAGTAAGTAAAATGCTGCAACACATGCATTCAAACCTCCTTGCTCTTTGCTACTTCTGCAATAGCAGCTGTTCTCTGTTTTTCAAATTCATCATTCTCCACAACAGGTTTTACAGTATTGGTCATTTGCAGAGTCTTTCTGCGATCAAGCTCTCTGCTATCCACTTGCACATGAGATGCACATTTCTGAAAATGCAATAGAAAGGTTTAATTAACAATTCTGCATTCGAAAAAAATAAAGTAGTATTCCATGACAGTAGCACAACTGTAGGTAAAGAATATAATTGCAAAAATGTACACCTTGACCATCTAAATGTCTTTATAGAAACCTTACTCTGGTCCACCAGAAAGGCTGAAAAAGAATGACTACCATTTAAATCTTAGCTCATGATGCAGCTAATACGGTTCCTGTAAACACCTTTGACACTTAAGAAGGGACTATTCTAGCACCTACAAGATCTGATCTAAGTCTCTACATCCTAAACAAAATATTAAGTTTGAAATTGAGAGGAAAAATTATAAACTGGTAAAATAATGTAACAGGATAAATGCAATTTTTTTAAAAAACAGGCATATTTTTTTACATCCAAGTCATCATAATCTAAGATGTTTTGATAGCCTTTATCTAACTGGAACCAGATCCCCTAAGCATCATGACACAGGATTTTTTAAGAGATGACAAAGAGAAGCTCACTATACCTGCCCAAAAGGTACAAAAGGGGGAGGACCACCTTCTGTTCCAATGTTACTCCTATTGTGCTTTGCTAAACTCTGTAAAAGAAAATTGTTGATTAATAAACTGCAAACAGAAAACAGATTATATGATAAATTTCTCTGTTACAGAAAGTCTATGGAACTTGCAAGCTGAACATTTTAAGCATAAAAATAATGATATACTTTTAACTCCTGGTGCATTTAAAGAGAATGTTAGATGAGGGGCAAGGAAATGAATAAAATGATGAAAATTTGCAAAACATGAAGGCAACACATAAGCAAACGCAGAAAATTCACTTATGTATCAATATTTACACTAACAGAACAAAACAGAACACCAATAGGCAGCAGATGTTTCTTTCCACAGTACCCAGGTTCTTTACTTCGCGACCAACTTGCTGCCAGTAGAAGTAGTAAAGGCAGAGAGTTCCAGCATGTTTAAAAGGGACTGGATTAATTCAGCCTAGATAAAAATAAGGTTCAGAGAGATCTTATCATCCTACAAGACCACCTGAAGGGAGACTGCATATAAAACAGAGCCAGGCTCTTTTCAGTGGTGCCCAGTGACAAGAGGAGACAATAGGCAAAAACTGAAATGCAAGAGGGAGTTAGTGGAGTCTCCCCCCTGGAGACAGTCAAACACTGCCTGGACATGGTCCTGAGCAACCAGCTTCTTGAGCAGGAAGGTTGGACCATATGACCTCCAGGTCTCCTCCAACCTCAACCATTCTCTAAAATTCATTTATTATGACAAGGCCAAACGCTAAAATCAGCACATCTTGGCTTCAGAAGGGGAAAAATGAAGAACAGCTCCTTAATGCTGTTTAAATGCTTCAGAACTGTATTTTCTATAATACATCAGTTTTATCATCTTTTTTTCTTATTGTCCTTTTTTTCCCCTTGAGGACAATCATGTATGATTACATGTATCACTTACTACTCTCCATTGGCAGAGAAAGGTTTATTTACTTAGGACTATATATGACAATTGCCTATATATTTATTTTATTACCTGAAGTAAAATTTATTTAATTCTATCACTTGAGAACCGCAGTATAAATATGCTTTAAGCTATTATACCATCAGAGAATTTCTTAAAATAAGTAAGAGAACAATCTGGCTAAGTAACAGCCAGATCAAAACACTTGGTTCACTCTTTTCAAGTTAACCGCTTTTATTCAGGAATCTAAGACCATTTTCTATATCATTTGTAGTTCTTAATTCCTTTCAAGGGTGGAAAAAAAAATTTAAATCCTTCCTCTCATGCTTTTAGAGCAAAAAATACCAATAAAGTATGCAA
Source organism: Florisuga fusca (assembly GCA_038090715.1). NCBI lineage: Eukaryota > Metazoa > Chordata > Aves > Apodiformes > Trochilidae > Florisuga > Florisuga fusca. The sequence goes on along the minus strand of JAAWXA010000003.1, from coordinate 46,595,809 downwards.
TGAATTGTTGAAAACAAAGCAGAAGTGCAGAAATCAGAATCTTTTTTGGTTTTGTTTCAATTATTTCACTTAGATTGCTGTCTTAGAGTTCTGAGCTAGTGACCAGCTGATCTCTGTAGCACGCTCCTGCCTTTCCACATCTCTTACCTGAAGCAGAACCGTAGAAAGAGTAATTTTGTCACTGAGCTGCTTCACCTCCCCCGGGTAGGCACTCTGGGTCAAAAACCCTACACTTTTATTGTTTGTTTGGATCTAGAGGCATGTAGGAAATTCTCAAACTCCAATACCCAATCAAATTACAATAAAAATATAGGATAGGCAAAGAACTTGAGCATTTCCTCAGTTAATTCCTCATGTCCTGTCATCAGGAGGAACATACTTAAGTTTAAGATCACAGGTTTTTGGGTTGGTTTTGTTTTTTTCTTTCCCAAACCAGAATCAAGGAAACACATGCAAGAAAAAGACTGTTTCAAACTATGGATGAAAACGTGTAATTTGGAAAAAACAGCAAACAAGCAAATAAAAATTGACTGCATATGTAGCATGGATTTTGAATTGCAACACTTTATTGCATAGAATTGTTATCCCAAGGGAAATAACTCTGCCTCGTGCTAAATAACAGACTTGACACTTTCTTCTCAGGTAGCACTGTCTGCTGAGAAGCAAGAACAACTAACTTGGAAATTAAATTTCACTTTGCACTGAATAAAAACCAAATTGGCAACAAAATCCGTATTTTTAAATTTACAATTAAATTTGCTTGTAGCACAGCAGCAACTATAATTTACAGTAGATTTTGTTATGAAGACATTAATATGCTTCTTTTACCCTTTCTGTGCTATCTGGAAATATTGAAAGAATATTTCAGAGGGAACCTCGTAAGAAACAGAAATTTACGATATGAGCCTTAATTCCTAGAAATTATATATTATTATAACCTCACATTTCTAATATGAGTTTTTAAGTATACATAAAATTACTCCATTTTTCCATCATGAAACCTCAATATTTACCTCATGTTCACCAAAACAGAAAAATTAAGTGTACTAGTGAACTTTAGTTTTACATAAAGTTCAATTTGACAGATTCTGTAGTTTAAAAATATACAGTGCTACCAAACAGCCTCACAAATCATCTCAGCAAAATCTGATGCCTCAGCCTTCACTTATATGCCGTATGGTATTTGATTAACAGTAATACAAAGCCCTTTTTCTTCATAAGAAGTGTACTAGAGGTATCTCTCAGATACTGATCTTCACTGATTGAAACACCAGTCACCACCAGAACATGGTGAAGCAATAATTATTTTGAAAACATTTTCACCTAAAGAAATCCATGACACACTAGCTTATATTTCTCATCTTGTTTACTCCTTAGTTATTTACTTGCTGTCCCTTAAACAGTGACACTTTAAAATAAAAAAGCTGACAGGTAGGTGCAAGGGTAATACTTTAAGAACGGACAAACAACTTCAATTCTGAAGTTCTCTAATATCATTTTACATAATAGCAATAACTTTTTTAATAAGTATGAAAGATATTTATTTCATCTACACAAGGAAGAGCAAGCAACATTTCTCAGACATTGCTGTGGAGAGAGAAAAAATCTACCTCTACCTTCAAAACAAGTCATTTGAAATAGTAACATAAATACAAGTTTTCTGTCTTTCTCATGTGAACATAGCTCAGCATTTAATTTAAGCTTCAGTGGCGAGATTAGACAAGGAGTGGCAATGTCTTTACTCAAATGTATTTGAGAGCTGACAATCTTGCTTATTTGTCAACCATTCTCTTATGTAAATCCTTCTGAACAGAACAGAAACATCAAGTTCATGAGGAAACTCTGCAGCAGCTGGCTTCTATAGACTTGTCTGCGCCCTATCTGTTCAGCTGTCAGTCTGGATATAGAACTGGAACTACAATTTCCAGTGGTCACAGTTCACCTGTCCAAACCAATTGCTTGTCACCCACAGCTTTTTTGACATGGTCACAATCATGCTAGGAACCTGTTCATGTACTGTAAGCTGGTCAAGGAGAAAAAGAAAATTATTCTCTGGAAAACTCTAAGATTAAACCAGAGAACTGAAGAGCTAGCAGTAGGCAATAGTTACCATTCTATCCTTTCTCTTAGCAGAGTAAATTCGTGAAAAATTAATTACCTCTATTAAACATATCACATAAAGCCAACAGAACTTGCTAGCAACAAGTGCTTAAAGTTGTTTTAGTCAGCAGCACACAAATCCTTATTAAATGGTTTCCTTTCTTCTAAAAAGAAGATACTAAGCATAATGTTTTGACACTGATCTAAAAACAAAATCATTTTATACAGCAACATTTATTTGTTGAAGCCCAAATATAACAAACATGAAACCAGACTGTCCAAAATACCACTAATAAAGCTAACTGGTACTATTGACCTTTCTTTTCCCAAATACATGGCATTCTTAAAAGCATAGTACTGTTTCTCTCCTATCCACGTCAATCATAAAACCTTTTTTTTTTTTCCTTTCCTCCCATAAAAATGTGAAAATTAGACATTTCTGCTGTTGGTCCTAAAACTGTCTTTTTAATCAAACAGGAAGCTTCATGTGAAACCAGGAATGTTTTTTAAAAATATATTTGCAAATATACAGAGGAAGGATGCCAAACAGATTCTACTACAGTGGGTATTGTATGAAAAATTATTTCTGCAGTAACTTTAATTCTACTGGGACAGGAACCAGACTAAAACAGAGTAAAGGGGCTTACAACCATTTACGGCTTGTTGAAAGACTTTAAAACATCCAGTTTCTCCTAACTACAAATTTACCTAAAGCACTGATGAAATCTGCAATACAGAATTCATAGGCTAGAAACTTCCATGCTTTCCATGCATTTATTAGACTTTTTTTCTTTCTCTTCAAAAATACAGTCTGCAGAGAGTACTTGTAAAAGGCATACTTCTACAATATGTTGGTACCAAACACACTGTTTAGCAACCACCCATGACTGCACTAAAATAAATCTAATACATTTGATTAATGTTTTCAGTCCTTGAAGACTACAAAAGGCATCAGCTCACATGCAGAGAACACTTATAATTTCTTAATTTGCAACATTATACATGGAGACCTATTTACATATATTTGGCTACAGGTCTAGAACTATTGGGACAGTCAAGTTCTAAAAGCTTATATGAAAGACTGCAGACAACACATTAAACTTTGTCATTTGCATCCTGTAAAGACAAGCATTTCCAGTGGTGTTACCTCACCCTTTGTAATTCCCATTTTTCTATAAGATGCTCCACTTCACCTCCAAGAACTGCTGTGTTACCATCATCCAGCAGCAAGAATCCATTTTTCACTTCAACAACTCCTGAAAGCTTAATTTTTGTTCCAGGTGGAGTGTTCAGGCTAGAAATAGAAATAAAGACCAAGATTTCAAATATGTTTATTAATATTCTGTCCCCAAAACCAAATAAAATTCTACTCCTATTATACTTTTAAGTTGTCATATTTCATAATAAAAAATTAGCATCAAAATCCTTTGCAGTAATTCCTTCAACACACACAGTACTTTTCAATAGCTTTATTGGAACACTTCCCATCCATTATCCAAAAATGCCATATTGCAAATTAGATTCAAACAGAGAGGAAAGTTGGCAAATTGTCTGTTTGGTTAAAACCCAATTTAACAATACCAAACTAAGGACATGATTTGTTTAGACTAACATAAGATGTTTCAAAGTCACTTGTCTAAGTTCCTCATCCCAGGATTCATTTATAGTCACTAAACAGAGAATCTCCAGATGGTTAATCATCTCATTTGTTTTAGGCATTTAACTTGGAAAAAAAACAAAGAGCTGTTAGAAAGGAAGCTTTCTATACATTACTAACAGCCAAGATTGTACCAGAATAAATATCAAAAACATGCATTCATTCTGTAATGCTGCTTCTCTCATTACTCTATCATTTAAAAACATATGGATGGCTCTGTGGTCATCTCCCACATGGAGTCAACCACATGAAAAACAACATCAGATGCATTAAAAAAAAAAAAAAAAAATTCACACATCTCCAACCTGTAATTGCACACTCCAACCATACACAGCACAAATTAAATTTTCATACAAAGTTACTTGATAACACAGCTCACCTCATTACCCAGACTGATGAATTCTGACATTTTTGGGGATTTTGTCTAGAAGCTTTCAAAAATTATGTTTTGTACTGCATGCTGTTCTTTAAGTATTTTGTAATCTACCATTTACTTATATAGGACCCTGTTTGCCTTTCTTTTCCTCTCCTTATATCCACATTGGAAGTGAATATAAAGTTCTGCTGGCTCAATGCAAAATTAAAATATTAAGTATTCTACTGTTTAAGACAGCATCATTCTAAACTGCAAGCTTGCTCCTGCTCAGAAAGAGCAGTTCTAACACCCAAACGTAACACTTTAAAATGAAGTATATATATAACTGTTGTAGCTATGAGAGAATTATTTTTTTTTAAATCCAAGTAATCTGAACTAGAGTCAAGAATAAAGCACACCATGATTCCAGAGACTCAGTACTAGAGATAATTTTCAGCATCTTCATAACCAATCATGGAAAAAAAAAAAAATCTCCCCATTCAATAGTAATTACGTCTCGTACTCTTCATTTTTAACTGAAGAAGTGTTTACTTATTCAGTTCTAGTTAGTCTTGCCCATGGTAACACAGCAGTGCCTGTACTAGGTTAGATGTGTCAGGCCTATAACATAGAATCACAGAATGGTTTGGGTGGGAAGGGACCTTAAAAATCATCTAGTTCCAACCCTCTCTGGATGGGCAGGGACACCTGCCCATGGGACAAAGGAAGGACAGGGACCAAGTTCCTCAAAGCTCCACCCAACCTGGCCTTGAATACTTCCACAGAGAGAGAATCCACAACTTCCCTGGGAAATCTCTTCTACTGTCTAACCACCCTCACAGGAAAGGATTTCTTCCTAGCATCCAAGCTAAATCTACTCTCAGTTTAAAATAATTACCCCTTGCCCTTTCACTACATGCTCTTGTAAAAAGTCTCTGCCCAACTTTCCTGTAGCCCCCTTCAGATACTTGAAGATCGTTGTAAGGTCTCCCTGGACCTTATATACTACTATTTTAAGGATATTTAAGTATCAGAGTACAACCTTGAAAAGAAAGTTTTTCACCTTATTTTTGACATGCTACTGTATTCTATAGCTGTGCAGCTTGTGTGTCCATCAGTCATCTGTAAACGTAACATTCTGGGAGCAGCCTGAGATTCTTCGTTGTCCTTTGGTGCAGCAACATTCCGTATTTTCTGTATCTGAAGAACACATGGCCCTTCCAGCTAATAAATGCAAAACAGAAAAGACAAAACCATTAACACCAGGAAGCAACCACACTGTAACACCTACACACACCAACATATGCCTCTAGGCAAAGGAAAGTATAATTTAATCAGACAGCCATGTCCAATTTCTGTCACTCCTGTACTGTATGTTCTAAACCATGATAAAAAATGGCTTTATCAGAGAAACAACTGTGATGTTTCATGCAGTTCTGTGATATACATTATGGACAAGCAGTGAATGAAAAGAACTGGAGAGCTGAATAAACACACACAATTATTATTACTTCCCAACATACTATGGAGTCTAGACACAATTTCATATGCTGTATTGCATGGTCTCACGACACTCTCTCCCAACTTGGTATTGTCTGCAATTTCAAATTTCAATTTTAATTGAGTACACACTAATTCTGGTCTCTGAGAAATAAACATGAATTATCTGTTGCTGCTCTACGGATGTCTAGCACCTAAGAGCAGAGCAGAAAAATATGAAATGGTGCACTTTTCATCAGCTTCTTCCCTTTGAGAAACAGAATAGGTAGCCCAGAACAACACAAAATGAAAGCAGATAACCATGAGATAAATATATACAAAAAGAGAAACAAATATAAAACAGAAATAGCAAAACTACATAAATTAGAAGACAATGAAACAGGAATTTTATTTATTATGAGAAAAAAAGAGAAACCAAAATATTTTAGGACTATAAACAAAGCATGAAATTGCACTATGAAGAGTCAACATAAGGAGCAAAAGCAGCCTCCTCTGGAGTTCACTTCTTAATGGTTTTGTTATCTCAAGACAATAGCCAGTAACATAAATATAAATTTATACATAATTTCCCTATTCTTGACGTTTTCAACTAAATTCAAATTTTTCGGCACCTGAATTGCTTATTACTTCAAATCAAACCAAGGCAAGTATAGTATTTGGAATGGAGAATTTCACAAAGGCTGAAAAAGTCCATAATTTACTAAAACTTGAGGCTTTTCTCGTATATTGGTGGGGTTTTTTTTTCAGTAGTGAATGTTTGAAGGAAAGAGCATAAATAAGAACAACAGTATTTTTAACAAATGCTGACTAAACTTTGTATCTTTAAATATAAAAGACCAACTCTGTTTCTCATGCAAATGGAAGTTTTTTTCCCTTTATTTCAACAGAAGCAAAACTGGATCACCTAATGTATAGTGTGAAAACAAGTTCCCTACTCTATTAGTTAACTACAACAAAGAAGACACAAAAACAAAATTTCAGCATTTTTTGAAACAGAAAATTTCTGTATGTGAATGAACCACAGCCTATGGGTTTCTTCAACAAAAACCTGTGCTTGTCATAAACTAACAGTGTCAAACACAAACTGCAACAGAGCAGAGCTACACATTTGTCAAGCTTGGACAAGAGTCTGCTTCTTTAACAAAGAGAAGTACATGCCACTTCCAAAAAAACAGGTGTAAAAGAGGACTAGAAGTCTGAAGTTTTCTCAAATATACACATTAACGCCATGATTTTTTGCATGTAGATAACTGGAACTTCAGAGTACCCATGTCTCCCAGTTCAGCTCATTTCCCTTATCATCACAAAAAACATAGTGATCGGAAAAGAAAAAGGTCACTCTTCCTGCAGAACAAAGACAACAGTCATGGGATGCCAGGTGAATCCAGAAGTCCAATGCCAGCACTTCCTGCGTGCACTACTGTAAAGTGTTATTGTGAGAACCAAGACAAAAAATATTAGAATAAATACTTAAAAAGCAAATCATCTCTCAGGCGATGAACATCATATACAACAAGGTTAGACTTTTTTTTTTTAATCCAAGAAAATTTTTCAGTAAAATATCAAGTATCCTAAGTAGCAGGACTGATTGTACTCCCACTGTTAAGGTTGCAGGTAACTTTCTACTGTAAAACCACAGCTCTCAGTTCAGTTCCTACCACTAGACTGAACACTTCATACACTAGTGTTGAGTATGTCAGACAATTTCAACATACCCAGGGCTTCTCCTGCCCCCAGGAAGGGGAAGAAAGATAAAACATTTCAAAATACCAGCTAGATCAATTTAATTTTTTCTAAAAATGGTCAATATGTTTGGTTTATGATTAAAGCAAGTTCTTTCTTTTAATGCTTCTAGAACCTCTACGCTTTGAAAAGGGATCACAGTTCAACAAACTATAATAATACCTGGAATTGAATGATACATGGAATGTTATGAAGAGAGGTTTACAACACTTCCATTAAAACAAACAAACAAACAACTAAAAAAAAAAAATCAAGTAGAAAAACAAATTGTATTTTATGTGCTGTAGTTGTATAAACAGCTGTCAGGTATTAAAGATTAAACAATACAAATAAGAGTACAGAACATAATCAAAATGTCTTCACTTTTTCAAGGTGAAAAATGTAATATCCCATACTATATAATGTATAATACTCGTATGTTTTACATTGATGTATGGGGAAACTACTGGGTAAGTCAGAATCTGACATTTAAGACAGCACATAGAGTCAAAAGAGGAATGAGTACAAATGTTTTTAATAAAAACCTCATTGAGACATATCTCATTCCACTTCTTCCTTGTTATTCACAAAACCTATCCATGCTAATTCTAGAACACACAACTATTACGAAGGGAAACAAACACAAACAAAAAAAACCCCAAAGTAAACAAATATCCACACTCTCATATGTTGAGATATGATCAAGTCTTTCTGGACAAAGTTCTCATGGTTCATTAAAATACCATTTACCCATCTGTAGTTAGCTTGTAGGCTTTTCAAAGATGAAGACATTCATCCAAATACTTACATTGCATAGTTTCAGAAAAAACAAAAAATCAGAAATATTAGCTACACACACAGACTGGAGGGAAACAACTGATCAACAGCTGGAATCACTGTATCTATCTACAACAAATCAATATCCTTTCCAGAAAATCCTGGAAGTCTGTAAAACTATTTTGCATGAGTGCTCTCCAAACAGTGCTCACATCTGCCATAATACATGCCATTTAAGACATTATTGCTCACAAACAGGGATTAAACCAGTATTGCCATTCTTAGAATGAGAGGAGATGCTCCAGACCAAGCTAATGCAATCAAATATCTAGAAGCACACTCACTAATACAATCAAGGTAGAACACAGCATTCTAATAAATTAATCTCTTCAGATCCCTACATTACAGAAATAAAATTGCAAACAGTGCCTAACAGCTGGCTAATGATTCTCACTAAGTTTTGCAATAGAGCAACTAGGCTATATTCTATTCTTTTCAAGCTTGTTATTGCACTGTCTTCCTGAAGGCATTGTTCTGACACACTCAAACTGGTCATTTAAAAAATAGTCTGCCTTTTACAAATATTTAGTTTATTATATCTAATATTGTATGTTTTTTTCTCAAAAATATGGAAGTAATTATGCCTTTTCAAGAACTCCTGAAATAGTCACAAGGAGTTAAGAACACAAAATACTGTTCAAGGTGAAGAGCTCAATGCCCACAACCTACCTAAGGCTGCCAACTAAGAATATCTAAAAAGACTACAACTCAGTTCAATCTGTCAACATTACTGTAGAGAGCATCTCTGAGATCAAAAATTAAATCCTTTCCAGATGCATCTTCTGCAATAAGTGTTTCCATTGTGATGGAACATAAATACTCAAAGGAAAACCAGTTATGCCTTAACTATAACATCATTACTAAATTATAACTTTATAGTCTCCTTTGGCTTTCTATTTCCTTAAAATATTTTGTGTATTTATAGTGTACATTCATCCACATGGAAATGGAAAGGTTTGTCTTCTTAAAATCCTATGCAAATGTGGCCATCTTGTGGTTAATGCTGGTAATATTGATATTTTATTTTTTAAGTCATGTAAAGCACAGATATGAGTGAATAAAACATTTTTGTGTGTTAATTCATAAAGTTCATTATCCTCTGCAACGGTCAAATAGCCATGTTGTTTCACACAAGAACTCTATGCCAGCTTTTGTACAAATATTTGCCTATTACACTAATACTAGAAAATAAAACTATTTTCTAAGTGAAATGGAAATACACCATATGTTCTCAAGATACAGATAAATAATACAACTCCTGGTTTTGAATTAGGAACAAGAGTAGAATGTAATTTCTGTTGTTTCCAGAAGCATTTCTGAACCACAGATGACTACTCACTACTTAGAAACTATTAAAAATATTAAGAAGTCACTTGTCCCAGCCATACCACCTATTTACATAAAGCAATATTTTCCTTCATGGACACATAGTTTTGTGATATAAAATATTTTTATACATTGCAAGCTAAATAGCAGCACTCTTTAGTCAGATTTGCTGTTAAAAAAAAAAAAAAAAAGGTAACATTACAGTTAAGCAAGGAAAAATTCAGTACACTATCTAATAGTCTTGTCTAACAACTCTAAACAAATGTCTTTCTGAAACAGACTTCTTTTGTGCAATCATTACTTTTACAAACATGGAAGATTATTTTCCTCCAGCAAATGGTTTGCATGCGTTTGCTTTATTTTCTTTTAAAATAATTTTTTTAAGATGCATGAAAAAGAGTTGATCAAAGTACGATACAACTATATTTTTCTACAAGTTCACATGACAAAAGTCCTGTCTCCTTACTACTACTGATAGAAGTAAGCAAGTCCTCAGGCATTTAACAAACACCATTTTACAACAATCATTTGTCTTTAAGACCATTAGGGTCCATAGTTTTCTTCTGTCCTGCCTTTCTTCTTCAGCTTCTGAAAATTCCTGCTGCTGTTCTCAGGAATCTCTACCCAAGAGGAAAAAACCCTCTTCTCCTCTGTATTTTTAACTATTAATACTGGAAAGAATCCAAAAGCACTGATCTCTCTCAACCATCTGTCAATCAGGGAAGCAGAAATACCTCGAAGCAAAAAAACTTTCAAAAAGGAAGTTTGGACTGGAGAGAATTCCTGCACCATTCAGTCCTATTATCTAGTCCTCCATTTCCATCAGTCCCATGGAGAAATTTATCAAGCTCCATTCAGTAATAGTTCCTTATTTTTAATTGAGGCTCCTACATATATATTATTTTGTACTGCCAGTAACAAAAAAAATGAGAACCTTCAAACACAAACACACACAGAGTAACACAAAGCAGAACATACACTGAGGGGTGAGCAGCAGGCTTAACAGGGGTCCTTAAAAATTTGTGTAGGTTTTTCTCAGCTTTTTCAACTTTTAATTTTCTTAGTGTCCAGTTTTACAACATATAAATGTATTTGTGACTTGAATAGCTAAACCAGAAGAAAACGTTTTAAAGCAAGAAAGTAGATTCTCATATAATGTCCAAAGTTTCCAGGAAATCAATGACACTTTCACCTTTAATTGATGACTTGAACTATATTATGACAATAGAAATTCAGAAAACATTCACTGTAAAAAAAATAGACAAGTCACTAAGTATACTCTCAAATGATGAAAAGTGAACAATTAAATAAATCCTACCATAATGCAACAAACTCTGAAAGAACAGTACTATTAAAGTCATTTTGGATGGAAATCATGCTTCAACAACAAAACTAAATTATGCAAGCACTACCACACAAACAATCTTAATGCTATGAAGACTTAAATTTAGTCAAATATATTTGAACATTGTGAATATTCGATGATCTGAAATGCAAAATTCAGTGATACTCCAATCAAGAAACTGGAAAATTAACACTGCAACAAAAGATGCCACAAAAAGCAATTTTTTTGCTTGTTTTCTGTATTTCAAAACCAGGATAATGAAAACAAAGACAAATACTAAGATCACTGGTATAAGAAACAGCTAAATTAAATTCTTTTAAGTTGTAAAAATTTTTTAAGCATGGAAGTATCTTGAACAGCCTCTTATCCAGAAACCTAAACAAGTAAACAATTTGTTTCATAAAATACCACCTGAATGGAAAAAAAACCAACAAAAACTTTTCAAGAAAATTTTTCTCAGAAAGTTTGTTTAATAAGTAGTGTGTTGCATGTACAGACTGCTGCCTAGCTAAAAATCATGATGCTGAAATACAGTGTCTCTCAAGTGGGCTCTTCATATCTGGCAATTATGTTCCCACTGCTGTTCCTGTATAAGCCAGTGTCAACAGTCCTCACCAAAACATCTAGACAATTGCATCAGCAGAAAAAAACAAATCAAAACAGCTCTTAACAACCTTTCTCATCAATCTCGTTTTATCAAAACAAACCCACCTTGCTTTATCACTATTTGAATTTCAACAACAGTGAAATGCTTCCCCAGAACTTTCACATCGGTGATACAGACTGTCAGTATTTGTGGGATAACAGTTTGAACTGAGAACTACTACTAGGTTTGAAATAAAATTCCTTCATTTATCCACTCTCTTAACTGCACCTAAGGAAGAAAAGAGGAAGGGTGCACTGAAGGAGTCAAATTTCGTTTCTATCTAAACATACAATGTATGTTAAAAATCTAGGGCAGCCCAGTTTTGAGTGCAGAACTCATCTGTAGCACATACAGTGTTAGAGAGTATAACAGTGTTTACCCACATAACCTATGGGATACACTGTCACAGGAAAATGACATGAAGTATAGTTATAATCAGGTATGTAAGTCAAGTAATACAATGTCAACCCATATCACCGTGAACCATAATCATATAGCTGCTTTGCTTTACTCTAACCTGCTTTGTTGTACTTGCATAAGGAATAAGGAGGAAAGGAGGAATAAAGGAGGAAATACGGAGGAAAATGAACTTCTGATACCATGTCACAATTAAATAGGTTAAATGACTTCAGTAATAAATGAAGTTGCTAAGATTGTTCCCCTTTTTTAAAGCATTTCAAAGTTGAGAAATAAGAGTCCTCTCTTTATGAAGCCTGGTGGGCGAATTAATATAATTGTACATTTATCCTATAATGTAATCAAACCTTGGGTTCCCTCGTATGTGAAGTAATGACAAAGCCAGATTAATGCAGCATAGAAGACTGTCACAATGGATAAATCACAGAGCAGAAAAAGTGAAGTAAAAACATTGTCTACCTTTTCCACCTTTCCGCCATTGATGTCACTGGGAAGGAATTTCTTGCCAATCGTTCTTAAATCTGTCTGAAATTAATAGAAAAGACCCCAAGGTAATATTAACCTAAAATAACCCATTAAAAAAAAAAAGACAAAAACAATGTAAAATAGAAGAGTATTCCTTCTATAACAACTGTTACTACACAATAAAAACACATCCCCTCTAAGTGCATAGGATAATAAAATTCAACAACTAAAAGAAACTATAAAGAAATAATTTGCATTTTAAATTATAGTCTTGTTCTAAGCATATTTTCAAAGATTATTAAAATACTTTTAATAGATTAAAGGAAAAGACTAAATAATGCTTAATTATTGGGCATAACTGACATTTAATACAGGTAAAAGTCTTTTTTCCTCTTCATCTGGCACTTAAAAGAGTAAAGGAATTTTCGTTTGTGTGTTTCTACATGCACAAGTCCTTCATACAAGACTGGAATGATTTTTGCAATTATATCTAGAGCAAAGCTTACACTGTTTTTCCATTAAATGCTTTTTATCTTAGATGTCTGATTACTTCTTATGGAAGTGAAGTAAACAGTTGCATCACATTTTTCATCAACTGTGCAACATGGACAGTGACAACATTAACCTCAAGAATTCATACAAAGCAATCACTCTCCACAAAAACTCTTTCTTCACCTAACATTTTTTGGACAAGCATTATCAGTCATGGTAACGTGTGGCAAAAGGTTTGGACTGGATGGCTAAAAGGTGCAGTATGTGAAAACAGAAAATAAAAACTAATTAAGCTTTACACATTAGGCTCTCAGTGTATTTACATGTGTTAGAAAAATAAAGCACAACAATGCAGCCTACAACCTTTATGTTTTCCAAACTTCATGGCTTGAAATAAGCCTGTTGTTTTAATAGAACACACTGGTGCAGATTACTATACTAAAGCTGGAAACCCTCATTATTTATTATGGTCATAAACACTTCCAAAAGAAGACAGACTAAGTGTAATCAGTAGTAGAACTGGTACATTAACTTGCCATTAATATATGTCAGTGGACTACAGTTCCAGCATTCTAATCTAGAATTGAGCAGCATTGTATTTTAGTATCTAAAGCATTGTAAACAATTGGTTTTTTCAGTGAGAAACATTAGCACCTTACAAATAGAAAACTAATTGAAGGAATGCTCTCCTAGCCTATTTACTCTGAATATCTAGAGTGGATAAACACTCAACCCACATTCAGTGGCACCAGATAGCCATAGTGATAAAAAAGCACATTCAGTTTTCAATCTGCATCCACCTGAGGGACCTGATTGTCAGCTGTCAGTTATTTATCTCTCAATAGCACACAGGCTCCTATAAACTGTTCCTTTATGTTTCATACCCTTAAAATTGACAAGTTTCCAATATGAAGGGGACACAACTTTTTAACATTTCTTGCAAGATCTTATGCAAAGGACTTGAAGGACTGAAGGTACGTTTATGTCTATTTCATACTTATTTGAACAATTCATACATACACAAAGAGGTGGATGACTTCTTGATTGCTTTTACCTGAAACGCTGTCTCCAGCGGTCAAGCAAAGTATTTTTGAATTTTTAAGTTGGAATATATGTTCACTGTTATCTTACTGTTCAAACTATGCTGTTATTCCCTACTTATCCAACAGAGTAACATCTTATGGGCATGAAAGCAACTGCTTTAATGACAAAAATATTGATAGCCAATTTAAACTGGCTTTGGAGTACTTACATATTTGTGGCTTATTTTACTTTTATTATCTATTAAACAAATATAACACATGCACACACAAATGATCACATCAGCACTTGTTCCAGAATATAATTACATTTAAGGTAATGACCAGCAATTTGTAAGCACTGTATTTATTTATTTATTTTTTTATATAGAAGTAATGCATTCCCAGTCTAAAAACCAAATGCTTACCTTCTGCATGCTTTGCATTACATTATTTGCATACATTTTTGCACTACAATTTTGCCTTCTTTTCAGACTCATTACATGAATTGGTACACACATACATGAGTGACTGGACACATACCTCAAGGAACAAATAAAAGGTGCAGAAAGGATACTCTATTAGAGTATCATCTTAAACCAACAGTGGTTAAGTGCCTAAGATGGACAAAATAGCCTTAACAGATCTCATTTACAATATCATGTGATGTGCAAAAGTGTTAAAACTTCTGACTATGGATGACTGAGAAGTTTAAAACTCTCCCTCATTATTTTGACAAATAAATTACAAATGTAAGTAACAAAGATAGGGATTTAGTAGCTGTTCTCATTTCATTGCTACTGAAAAGAAGCAGAGTTACTGATGTTTACTAACAATGCATATACTAGAATTCTGAAAAACAGGGATTGACCTGCACACTTTTCTTGAGTCCTTGAAAGTATTAAGGTTTATTGCTTCTGAGTTGTTTCTCTATCTTGTATATTTTTGTATCTATTTGTTAGCAGAAATAATGACTACCAATCCAGATTTCTACAGTAAATAAAAAATCATACAGACACATCACATTTAGTTTGAATATACTGTAAGGAGTATCATCCAGAAGTCAAACTAAGTTAACATGTTTTATTGTTCACAACCAACTAATATTTTGTACTACTCTTGATTTTCTTACTGCTTGTACTTTGGCTTTAGATTTACATTTTACAAACATAAAAATATTTTCCCACTGTAAGTTACATTCATTTTTCTCCCCCAGGTTTCATAGTGTGGAATAGGAATCATTTCCAAATAAAGCTTAGCATTCATAAATACAAGGAGAGAGGTAGGTACTCTGTCCTAAATCATAATCATAAATCACACAAAGCTACACATACTTACAGGTGAGATGTCAGATATATCATCTTTATCATGATTTTTCAGAAAAAAGTATTCACAATCATAACTTACATTAAGGGCAACTAGGATAATGTCATTTGTATTGACTTTTTCAGAAGAACTTATGCAAGCTTCAATTCCTTCATCTGAAAGATACCTGGTAAAGAAAAAAAACAAACAAAAAAACAGAATATCACATGATGTATATATGAAGCAAACATTATTTTTTCTGTATAGAATATTAGCATATTTAGATGTTATCTTTCTTGCTGGTGAAATTTAAAAATACTTTGGAAATTACTTCGTATTACCAGTTTCCTTACACTAATATGAGATGAGTAACAGATTTCTTCTCCCATAATTTCTAAACAACAAAAAAACCCTAAATTCCAAAATACAAGAAACAAACAAAACACCCCAAAACAAAGAACAGGACACAGAAGAAGAGCCCTACTTCCAAAACAACAGACATCACCCTATTTATGATGAAGGTAACACTACCCTCCTCATGTTCACCCTCTTCCATCCACCCCAAATTATAAGAATCTGGTTTGAAAATCAACCTTTTGAAGTGGCATGTTCTCCCTCATGCACTTGCAAGGGAAAAAACAAAAAAAAAACAAAAGCAACCAACCAAAACCCATGCTACACAAAATAGAAAGCACAATCACATCTGTTTCTAAGAAGCAAGATTGTATGGTAAACCCCTCGTGGGCTAGGGCATTTAACACCACTATCCTATAAGACATACTCCTGTTTGCTGGGCTACATGACAACTAATAAAAGCCCAAGTGAATTACAGTGTATCAATAGTTAAATAAGATGAAAAAGATGAAATAAGAATAGAAACCTCCTCCCACAATCACATTTGGAAACAACATTTGTGGCCTTCATGATGGCAGACCAGAACCAGATTCTTTCTGCCAAAATTTTGCAAGCATACAATTATTCACTCATCTGAAAACCAAGGAAGTTTAACATAGATTCAGCCAATCAGTTCAAAAGGGATGACCTTTTCTTACCTCCAAATATACTTTAAAAAAAATAATAATTTTAACATAAGCAATCTTGACAGTTATTCATTTTGCCTAATATTTCCTATTTGAAGCCTTGGTTCCAGTTTTTTGAGATGTATTAAGATGTAACCATTACTGTTTTCCAGCAAGGCAATCTATCTGGCAATCTGCCTCCTCTGAGCAGCTCTACATTTCATTTAAAGACAACACAGCAACCATTAAGTAATTTAGATTTGGTAGATACTCAGTCTGAAACACAGTACTTGACCAAATATTTCAACAAGTACCTACCAAGGAATCACCATTTCCCACAGAACAGAAGAATGAGTTAAGAAAGAAAGCTTACTATAAATTTAGAGATACTGAAATTAAATATTCCTAAGTCCTTAGACTTCTTTTTAATTAAAATGACATCCACAGTGTAAAAAGAAAAACATTTGAAGGAAAATACCCTTGATAGGTCTTTTTGATTCTAGCCTAGGTAACATTACCATCACCTTCTCCAGCTCTGACAGTGTTTCCAGATCAATGAATGATGAAACTAAACCAAAACAACTCAAACCCCAGATGCACTCAATGGGATAAAAACACTTACATAAAAACACAAAACAAAACGATCCTATTTTTTCATATAAAAGGCAGACCTTCAAGAAGGATTAGCTGGCAAGATTTGCAAGTTTGTATGAGGATGCAGCATTTCCCAGCTAAGTGACTCTGAGTGTAACCTCTGAAGATTCATGTAACAGGTATCAGTGAGCAGCTGGATCCTGTTAGCTGGAGACAGAAGGTAAAGCAGAACAACACCCACTCTGTTCCAGAGGAAACCCATGCAGGTATGTCCTACAGGCTCTATTGTACTCTTAAGGCTTCAACTGTGTTTTTTATTACACCAATAGACTTCCTCCTAGAAACAGCAGTACCATAAACTCTACAAGTGTTACCTTCTTTTGTTACCTTCAGCTTAAAACTGAACATAAATTCAAAACGAGGAGTTGGGGCGACTACAAAATCCATAACCTGAATTTTAGACTGTCAGGCAAGTCATGGAAAGATTCCTACTCTTCTGCTCCTAACATAAATTAACTCATTCTTAAATTCTGCTGAAGTTAGCAGGACTGCTCTTCCCTTATGATGCTTCTAAGCCTAGCACTGAGATATAACCACTACTGTTTTCCAGCAAGGAAAAATATTTTCAGAGAATGAATAAACAAGAATCTGACCTAGAGTTATATTTTCTCTTGATAAGATAAAATTGTTTAATTTTACCATCACAAAATTCACTGCTGAGTCATGATTTCCTTTCTCACTACCAAGTGAAGATTGAATCACAGCTGTCAAAAACACACTGTGCTTTAGTCAAAATTTTCAGTTCAAAACCTCTCGTATATACATTTACATATAACTTTTCTGTTTAGTTTGTCTTGTTACTTTGGAAGATTTTTGAGACAGAAGGATAAAGAGAAACTCACTGGAAGGGACCAGGCATTTTTTACATGCTAATTTAAAACACAGCACTTAGCAGAAACATTGCCCACCTGACTGAAATCTCTGCCAAGATAACAGAGACATCAGTCACGAAATGCCACCGTGGACATCTGTTAGCTTGATTTAAGCAAACACCAAAGCTTTTCAGAGATGATTGATTTAAATATTAAAATAGTCTTCAAAACCAGAAAATTGGTGAACATCAAAGTGGAAGCACTGGGTTGGTTCTGAGAAGTTCTGGGTTGATTGCTTTGATATTTATTACATGAAAGCATAAACTACTTACATTCATAAGAACAATTCTTACAATCAAAACTACTTTAAAGAAAAAAAAAACAAAAACAACAAATCAGCAACTATCTTTCCAACATGTTGGGTGTTGCCTCTGTGCAACAGGACATTGAAGTGTTGATTGCATCAGAAATTGTCATGAATTGGTCAGAGCACAAACCAGAACCAGAAAACGCTGGACATCAGATGTAGCCAAAACACAGATCTCTCCTTCAGTTGGAGCTTGGAAATAGTATGTATCAAGTCAGCCTTTTCTATTTTGCCCTAGTAGTTCTCATGCACATGTATACATGCCTCATGTATTAAGGGCACAAATACTCCAAATACATGTTTAGATTTTTTTACAACCTTACAGAAAAATATAAATTATTACATGTTATATATAAATAATATACAATATTTAAAATTATTTGCTTTCAAATAAATAAATTTAGACTGAAAAACATACACCTGCATCTCTTAAGTACAAAAGAGGAGTTACAATAGGCAAATTTAACTCTTCAACTGGCATAATCCTTCCCTCCAGAATACAGATCATAAAGCTAGAAATCCTTTTCCCAGGTTCTGAAGAGACCCTATTTCTACCTGCTCTTAATAAGGTTAGGAGATATACTGATGGTAGGACCTTCAGAGCATAAGGCCACTCAATCATCTTGTTCACTGTTGCTAGATGAAGGAAAAAAAATCTGACCCTGAACCAAACCAAAGAGAGAAAAAACTTCCCCTAAGGTCAGAGAGAACTGCCCTGCAGCTCTGTGGGTCTATTATATTCATGAATACCCCACAACATCTACTGTTCTGCACATTTTGTAAAATGCGATGACCCATCAAAACCTTAAATAATGAAAGGTAAGCTTCGACACGATCCTATTACAGTAATCCAACGTGTTTCCTATTTCCAAGGGGTAGGAAGCAATCCTAAAACACTCATGAACCAGATCCCATTGCTGGAAGCAGCTCATGAGCTACAATCCCTAAGAGGTACCCAGCAGTGCCATACAAACTCTAATTCTTGCCCTCCATCCCAACATGTCCCCACCTTTTCTTTAAAAGGCATGGGGGTACAGATATGCTGCTGCCAGAATCAACAAATTCCACACAATCATAGAATAGTTTGGCTTGGAAGGGACCTTTAAAGGCCACCTAACCCAGAACTCTACAATAGGCAGGAAGCACTTCAACTACATCAGCTTGCTCAGAGCCCTGTCAAACCTGATATGGAATGTTCCCAGAGATGGGGCATCTACTGTCTCTATGGGCAACTTGTTCCACTGTTTTACCACATATCTGCAAACAATTTCTTCCTTGTATCTAGCTAAAGCTACCCTCTTTCAGTTTAAAACCACTACACTTGTCCTGTCACTATAGGACCTTTAAACATTCTGTCCCCATTTTTCTTATAGGCCCCCTTTACATACTGAAAGGCTGCAAAAGGAGGTGTCCTCAGAGCCTCCTCCTCTCCAGGCTGAACAACCCCAACTCTCTTAAGTCTTTCCTGACAGGAGACGTGCACCATTCCTCTGATCATTTTTGAGCCCTCCTCTGGATTTGCTCCATCAGGTTCATGTCTTTCTCATGCTGAGAACACGTGGGATCCAGGTGGGAACTCACCAGATAAGAGGAGAGAATCACCTGCATGGACCTGCTGGCCATGCTTCTTTGGATGGAGCCCATTTTACAGTTTGCCTTCGGAACTGCAACCACAGGTCATTGGCTCATGGCCAGCTTTTCATTCAGCAGTACCCCCAAGTCATTCCCCTCAGGGCTGCTCTCAAGCCTCTCATGCCCCAGCCTGTATTGATCCCAGAGGTTGCCCTGACCCATGCACAGGACCTTGCACTTGGCCTTGTTGAACCTCAAGAGGTCCACATGAGCCCACTTCTTGAGCTTGTCCAAGATGCCATCCCATAAGCATGTCAACTGCACCACTCACCTTGATGTCATCTGAAATTTACTGAAAGTGAACTCAATCCCACTATGTCATTGATGAAGACATTTAACAGCACTGGTCCCAGTACAGACCCCTTGAGGGACAAAATGTTTCAGAATTATGCACTTTTGCTTAAAGTGAAGGAGCAAATAAATAAATAAATGATAAAACAAATGGGTGAGACATGCAGCTCAGCTCCACCAAACTACCTAAGAAATAAAAGGCTAGCCAGCAGGTGACAACTGACATCTTTTTACCCTGACGGCAATAAGATATTACTTGTAGAATACTTTTTATAAATATTTTACAAACACCAAATCACAATTATTTCCTTAACATATTCCACTACCCTGGAATATAAGCCTTAAAGACTTTAAAGTAAACAACTGCTTCAACTGGCAGCTTAATATTTGGCTTTATCCACCAACACCTCAAGCATCCTAAAGAGATGCTTCTATCTGAAAGGAAATTAGGAAAAAAAAAAAGCATGAAAAAAACCCCCAAACCACCAAAGAAGAGCCTGTATGCACACACATACAAAACCACTGGTAACCAGAGCAACGCTCACTGCAAATACTTTTAGTTTCCAAGGCAAAAAAACTATGAGCTGGACTTCTCTCTTCCACGTGTTTTAATGCAATCTCAAATGTTATAAATTGAAGTAATGCAAACAATTCAATTGATTTCAAAAGAATTACAGCAAATAATGCTGCATGACTCATATAGGAATTCTGTGGCCTTGTAAAATTAATATAAATCTAAAAATAAATAAATAAAACCATTTACAACAAACAGACACAGAACTGCCACAAATAGTTGAGATAGTTGTTTGTGGAGTATTCTCTTGGGAGAAAAGGCCAAAAGACAGATGAAAATAAATGCTTCTATTGCAATTCTTCCTCATCATGCTTGCTGAAACCTGAGGGATATGTAGCATCCATTCCTCCCCCTGCCCTAGCTCCACTCACCTGAGACTTGAAGCTTCCTAGCAATAGCTTTTGTCAGAAAATTTCACAGAAAGCATCTAGATTTTTACCTTCTCTTCCAGTGAAACATTAAAACAAAGCCAGCAGTAATGAATCAGCATTTTGTATGTGAACTGTTCGCATATGAATCCAAATCTGTAATTTTTCCGTCAAAATGTTCTCAGTAAGTTTCTTTGAAAAATGAATTTTGGTAATTTTTCCTTTGTAATCTTCAGAAAAACATATTAGATCAGTGAAAGGCAGAGATGTTTTCCTACTGCTCCTTCATACCAAGTATGAAAACAATTTTATAACCCACTTTTGCACAGTATAGGTGTGTACAGTTTCCTTTTCAGTATTTCCCATTGCTAAGGGGTATTACTCTGTAGTAGCAATCTCAGCTGTGCCTCTGCTTATCTCATTTTATCTTCAGCTTTACTTCATCAAGAACATATTAAACCTGACGTGGCCTTAATAGGCAGATTTCTGTACTGCTACAATATTACCACCTATCTATGAAGCACCGAGGAAATAGGCAGTGTCAAGGATGAATTTTTGCTTCTCTGCTCTATACTAAATGCACCAAGCAAAAAAACAACTTTCTTAATAGTATTTATTTTTCAAGCAGCTTTCTTGAAAAGCATGTTTTCTCTATTTGTTATTAACAGTTCACATGCAAACACAGATCTCCAGTCCTTCTTCTATTCCATATTACATTTCTCTAGAAATACTCTGTCATTTTCTCCTGTCATCTCTACAATTAGTATTTTATTAAGGAGAAGCTTTCTTTAACAAAAGAAGTAAATAAGAGAAATTAATATTAATAAATACGTTCTATACAATTTATATATTTCAGATTCACAACTCTTTGCAGAATCATTGCAATGCTAGCAGAAAACACAAACTTGGTTAACAGTAATTCAGTGCCAGCCACATGAAACTATGTCGAAGTTTCATAAAAATTGTACATGGCTATTTTCAATGTGCATGTAGAAATTCAAGATGTTCCTTCCACTGTTTCACTACGAAAGCTGATCTATTCAATAACGCTATACAATAGATAAGGTTTTAAAGGGGGAAAGGGGGGGAGAGGAGGCGGTAGTCACAGCTTTCAAATTTCTCTTCTTTAGTAACACCACAAAAGAAGAAATAACAATTTTAACAGCAAAGCGAAGTGCAATTGCGAAGAAGGCAGTAGTACCAGTCCACCACTGGGTGCCAGTATTGCTCCGTAACAGAAGAATCGTATCTTCTGTATGAGCTGCTTTAAAACCTTGGCGTTCTCTTAAATAGGGTTTTAAAATGTTCTGGTGAATTTCAGTTGTAAAAAGGAATTACACTGCCATGCTACAAATTTTATTGAGGAGCTATCATTAATGCTGTTTAAAAAAAATACATTTTAAAACATTATTATGCTAAATATGAAAACCAGAATTTAAAGAAGGCTTCTTCCTACCCTGTAACTTGTGTTACAGTACTGGAAAGGCAACTGACACTGTTCTTCCCTTCAACTTCTGAGCTTTTTGTTTAAATAGTGAAGTTAATAGCGAAGTATTATACAAACTACCAGACATAATGAAACGGAACTTAAAAAAAGAATAGAGAAGATTTTATAAAGATTCAAACCCCCTGCTAAAACTCGAGCTAACTGTTCCTAACTGTAAGGAATGACAAATGCAGATTCAGTGGCACTCTTGGCAATTTTACTACTAATATTCTCACACCTAGAAAAGTGAAGTCTCTCCTAATGTCTAACCTCACTGCACTGCCTTCTGTTGCCTCACTTTCCACAGATCTGTGGAGAAGAGACCATGCCTTTCCCTTTTGCATTTACATTTAAAGACCTATACCTCGTACATCTTGCTCTGTATACTGTGCATCTGGTGTATCTTGCTCTGTATCTTGTACTTTCATCACCGATTCTTACTGGATTTGTTAGCACCAGTTTGAACTCTGACCCTGAGCACTGGAACACTTTTACATTCCTAAGGAGCTTTATCTTGTGTTCAAGCTTAGTACCTTATGCTCCACCATCCAGGTGTTTAATGACAGTATCAAATAAAACCTGACTTAGAAGACTCCTTCATGCAGCCTCAGGATTTTGACATCTGTAGCCATTCTTTCTAGTATAGTCAAGCCAGTTTTACAATTGTCCTACAGGAACTTTATCTAAACTATTTCCCTATTTCACTCTTTAAAGATGCAAAACCCAAAAGGTAAAATAGCAGAATGCACTGTATTATATAATTATTAATAATTCAAAGTTTTAAGTGGAATTATGCTATCAAAATTCTATTTGCATGATCCAGAAAGCACACAGAATTACAAAATCCTGGTTGCAACTAGGTAAGCATTTAGATGAACAGACAACAAAGGTACCTAAGCCTATCTTGAAAACATTACTGACATTCTGAAAACTGCTGCATAACCATTACAGCACCTTAGTTGCCCAGGCAGTTAAACTTGCACCCCTGCTACCTAACTATTCACTCCTGAGATTACATCAGGGCCTTAAGTGCAGTGTCCAACCCGATCAAGATGAAACCCCAGAAAGGAGTTAATAGAATATGCATTCCCAAGCTCAAGTTCATACACGTTTAGCTGAGAAAATTTAAAACCCAAACCTCTCTCAGATGTCTATGATACCTGACTTTCAGTAAAAGTAACAGAAAGCCAAGGTATTCTTAAAGACAAAAAGAAAGTGTGCAGGTTTTTTTTCCATTACACGGTGAAAGCAGAATTTGTCATTCCTGCCACCTCATGCTTTTTCTAAATGTAGGGAAACAAACATAAGTTAATTATCTAGCAGAAGTTAAAAATCTATTTTGTCAGTGAAATCATGGCCTATGGAAAGCAAAGTAAATGCTCAGTTAAGGAAAAAACGAAACAAAACAAAACAACAAACCCTGCAGTGCTTTAAAGAAAAAGGAAGCCATTATCTTCTTCAGAGGTTTCTTCTTCTTTATTCCATTCCTTTATTCCAGGAATGGAATAAAGACTAATAATTTAGGATTATTAAATTATTAATCCTAATAATAATTAATAATCCTAATAATTCAGGATTTTGGATAATTTAGGAGCATTATAACCCAAAGAACATGTGATACTACAAAAATTGTTTCACCATATGAGTAATCCTAATCTGGCATCTGACAGTGAGGCCAAATGCAAGCACTCACCATGCTGCTACTTCAAGAACCTCCTGCTCCATACCCAACCTCCCTGTTCTTCATGCAGAGCCAGTTCCTTACCCCCCACCACAACCAGAGATGTAACTGCTCTCCCTAGTTAGCAGTGTTTTCCTGCTTTCCTATAACAATCTAGGAGACAAAAGCTGCCTTATACCTGGGGGATCAGTAGGTCCTAAGGAGGTTTCTGCTAGGGGTCACCAAAGGCAGAGGGTACCCCAGCACTCCCTGCAATAATATTTCAAGTGTTTCAAAGTCTGTATTCATGTTGTGATTTATTAGGTCAGCTTTACCACCCTGGCTTCTCATCCGTTCCCAAAAGGCAAGGACTTTTTTAATACAAAAGCTTCAGTATCCAGTGATAGTATTAGAATTATTCTTTAATAAGGTTGACATGCAAACAGAAGTTTTAGTCTATTATTAGGTTAGCTTGACAGTCCATCATTCTTCTCACACCCCCCCAGACCCACACACCTCTCTTTCATTACTGGAACAATGTTGGGGTTTTTTATTTTTCCCTCCAGCCTCCCTGAAATTACTCTGTTCCAAAAATGAAGTATCAAAAACAAGTTTTCAGCATACTCTTTATCAAGTTGTTACACAAATAACATGCACTTTAAGACATTTTAACATTTGCATTAGTGAGATGTTCATAGTGTTACCTCCCACAGCACGATTGGCAGCACATCTTTCACAAGCATTTCACAACAGGAAAATTAAGAAAAACTTTGTGCTTGAGCCAAACATAAAACTTAGTAACACCTTTACAGCCACATTACTCATCTCTAATAGTGCACCCACGAAAATTCTTGGACTCCATGGATGCTCTTTCCCAAATGTGTTTTTCTCACCTTTATCTGAACGGTGTAAGCAAAACCAAAACCAGAAGCAACTTCCTTCATAATCTCAGTTCCCAACAGAAGAACACAAAACAAGCACTTGTAAAGCCCTGATCAAGAGTCAGAAATGCTAAAAATTAGAGAATGTCTCATCACACAGTTGTACAAGAAGCTGGTTTTGGGACACCCATCAGTCTTCTCCAAGCAAGCAACAGGAAAAGGCAGAAATGCATGTGGAGAAGCCTCACTTGAATAGACAAGAAACAACTAAGCAGGGTACTTGCTGAAAGGGATGTGCAGCTGTTGAATTTAAGCTTTCAAAAAGCTCCAATTAGATGGCCTTCACTGAATGCCATAATGCTCATCTCTTTTTATTGACATCTATAAACAGGGTAAGAAATCACTGAAGGACAGGATGAAAGCTACACATTAAGCCGTCAGATCTGCATGTGGTAGGTTTTAATAAATTGTACAGCTGCACTTCTAGGGTATTATTTGTGATATACTTTTAAATTGCATTAGCAGCACTGTCAGCATGTGCAAAGATAACCTCCCTCAAGGCTTATAAAAACAAAAGTAAACAGCCATTTTATTTTCAAGTTTAAAACAATTGCAAAAGGTACTGATAAATACTTTGACAGGTGTTTTACATACAAAAATTATCTAAAACATTTTTCATACTGAAGATGTCAAAACCTGAAGCACTTGTTAGGAAGCAGGGAATCAGTGAGTTGAAAGGATGAAAAAGAACAGAATTTTCCCCAAATAAAAGACTGCAATCACCATCTGCTTAGCACCAGTCTAGAAGGAACTTTCGCTTGGCCCACCCATTACTGCATTTTTACTTCTTCAGTCCTTCATAAACACAGGATACACAGTGAGTAACTTTCTCTACTGGAAGTAACCAACCGAATTCCATAACCTAGAGGTTATCATTAATCACATCTAAATGCAGGCACAGAAACCATTTACATACATGGTGGTGAAGTAAGAGTAGGAATATCTGAATCAGACTGTGAACTCCATTTTGCTTCAGTGCCTGTATACTGTTTTTTTATTCTAAATTTTATTCCAAGACATTATTGATAGCTTAGCCAAAAATGGCTAAGGGGTAGTGAATTTTATATTTAAAATTCCTCCCCAAAATAGTGGACATGCTTCGAAGGAGAAAGGGAGTTTAATTATACCAACTACACAAACAAGAAGTCAAAAGACTGATCAAAAATATTCTGGTGGATTAATTTGATAAAAGCAAATAATAAAGAATCTTCAAAGCAGATGCAAGAAACTTGACAGATGACAAGGCTGATAAATCACTGAGATCAAAAAGACTGACAAATAAAGAAAGGTTTCCAAACTAAAGTTATTGTTGAAATACATATCTAAGCAATTTCCTCAAACTGATATTACAGTATAAAAAAGTCTTAGAATAAACACAGTAATAACAATAAAATCCACCAGGACAAGTGAGTATTCACCCAAGAGCCAAAATACAGCCAAAATACAAAACTGCTGATATGCTTGAAATCAACACCTGTACCAAAATAATAGAAAACAGTAAAATATCACTATTTTTAAAGGGAGCAATCACATGAAATCCTGGGAGTTATACAGACGCTTCTGAGAAGTCATATAAGATACAACAATAAGAGACAAGACTCTGTAGGCTCGTGCAAACCCTGTGAGCTTTTGGGTGAAGATAATAAATACTTCTGGCAGATAGAAAATGTCCCACCCACAGCTATTAGATTTCTCTGAAAGATGAAGAAAATGAGCAGGGGTCAGGGTGGAGGGGCCAGGGAGGTGTGGGTGTGGAAAAACTGTTACTGGGATAGCTGTGTTAAGATCCTTCCCCAAAGGTCCTTAAAGGAACTGAATTGAAAGAAGAATCCTTTCTCATATACTACAACACTGGAAGGGAAGGGTATGAATAGTGGATGTATTCTATCAGTTTGCACTGCACACAACAAAGTTAGGACTAAGGACTGGATAGCAAGGTGGCAACTGGTGATGGTTACACATAGTTCTAGAGACACCAAAATCTCTAAAGCTCAGCTGTCACCATACAGTATGTCAGACTGATTTCAATATTAGCATATGCAAAGTATTGCACATGGAGAAGAAAACAACTTTAATGCAACAGGCACAGTACTGAGCTCTAAATTCATTATCATTCATGAAAAACACAGTCATGTGGTTATTTTCCAGACACTTAACTCATGATTCAATAGCAGTCCAAAACACATAAAGCATACTAGTATCTGTTTTCAAAACAAAACAAGACATAACATCAGAAAACCATGCAAGTTTAATCAGAATTACTAAGCAGTAATTACTAAGTATTACTAAGACCTGCTATACATAACTTTCAGTTATAAAAGCTAAAAACTAGAAGTTGTTTAATTCTTAAGGCAGGTCAGTGCAGCACAGGAACAGGTTCAGCAGAATGGCTGCATAACCTCCATCTTTGGACTTCTTCAAGACACAGCCAGGCAAAGCTACAGCTGACCTGCTCTAGAGTCCTTTTTGAAGCAAAACCTTGAATTAAGATGACATTTAGAGATGTCTTTCACTCAATCTTTCTGATTTCAAGAACTCAATCCAATTTGCAACTCCACTTCAAATGTTACATTTTAATATGCACAGACTTAAGCTTACTTTTAAATAACCTAAAGTTATGTGTTCTCTTCATTTAACACATTTTTATCATATTTTCATGTTGGAATATACATATGGGTATATACACACACAGATATGCAGACACACACGCTGATGCTTTTATTTCCATAGGTTTTAGATTCAAGAGGAATTATAGCACAAGCTCACAGATGTTGTTGCCAGCCCTTCACCTCAGTGTTTTGTTTGTTTTCTTTCATACCTTAAAGCAAAAGCTATTTAGCTACTATAAATTGATTTGGTAATCCTTTAGCAAATAACTTAATTAGCATACACATTTTTAGTACAAGATAAATTAAAAGTCAGATTCTGATATTGATAGAGAGATAATGATAACAAATCCCAGTCCATCTAATACTTCTGCATGGCAGGGTTTGCATCTTTTTAAGAGCCTAAAGTGCTGTAGTTCATATTTCTCCCTCAGCATATGTCCAAGGCACATGATCTCAAATGTTACAATTCTTTTATAATTCAGTGTCCTAGTTTACTAACATTTATCAGACATAGAAAAAACAGCTGATACATATATAGCCTCTGTGTAATCAAGCTAATTACATGACAAATTACAGTGCTCAGCTTTCTATAAAAAGCAAACAAGAATTAACCAAGACCACCTCTGACCATACACAACACAACTAATGAAGTGGTAATTTACTGTACAGGAACTTAGTATGCATTTTCATCAACTAATGCTTTGGGAAGGAGTTGAAAATCAATAATGGCTCCAGTGCCAAAACAGATCTGCAAAAAAACCTAACACATAGATAAACGCAGACAATCGAGTCTTTGTGTTACTGCTATTGATTTATTTCCTCCCCCCTTCCCCCCCCTGACAAACCAGTCACAACTACAAGTTGTAAATGTTACATAAACACTTTTAAGATTCTGAATGTAATTTTTCTATGGACATTTAGAGTTTTTATTTGGTTGGGCGTTTTAAGGTTGCTTTGCTCAACACCTGCCAGGAATGTGACAACACAGCTTACTAACACCATTAGTAATCCAAAGTTAATACGTCACTACTGCTTGGTTGACTGAGAGATAGAAGTTTGTAGGGTGGTGACACAAAAAACCCCTAAAATTACCATATCTGATTGCTGAGTCAGCACTGAAAAGCTTGAACACACACAGACACACACACACACAAACACTTCACTTACAGAAACCAGTCTCTTATTCAAGACAGACAGGATTAAAATCAGGATGTGGAGAAAGATGAGAGCAAGGTTATAAATTAATTGTTACCAGCAGTAACCTAATGACATTAAAAATTACATTGAAAAGACTTGATAGGATGTAAAACAGCATGAATTTTAAGTCATTATCTTGGTGTCAAATTTCAGGTTGTACCTTCAAAGGCATATATTTGTCTATATGCAGTTCCACTACCACCTTGGTTATTTAATTTTTCATCAGTTCAGTACTGTTTCTCTTTTCCTCTTGCACTCAAACTGACATTATTACCTTCTAAATTCATGTAATTTATAACTATGTTATTCCAGTTACAAAATCAAGTTAAATACAGCAAATACAGTGTTTATGCTAAATTATTACTGCAAGGTACAATGCCAGGCTCTGATGCTTCTGGAATTCCACTGTACAGAAAAACCATGTCTACCATCAGACAACTAGTTCTTTGCCAAAACAAAAGGAAACATTTTAAAACCTGAAACACAAAGCATAACAGCAAAAAGTAAAATCACTTAACCACATGGAAATGCAGAGAAAGGAAAAGCAGCTCCAACATAAATACAAACATGAGTTAATCATACTTTTGTTTCCCTCATAGAAAATCATTAAAGTAGTTCTTATCCCTGAAGTCCACTAATTGTCTTTAGAAATGCTTCCTAATCATCAATACCATTTTCATTTCAGTTTTATGAACCTCAGAACTAATATGGGAAAAGTAATTGCGTTTAACATCAACACTGGAAAAAAAAAAACTTATGCAAAACCTTATTGTGTGTTTTGAGATTTCACCTTACCAATGACAGCTACAGAGACATTGGTAGATGCTCTCTAGATGCTCTCCTCCTTTCCAGCTTTCCTGTGTTTTGTTAATTTGTCTCCAAGCAGAGACATTACAAGTCTAGCCATTATTTGTCAACATTTTTAATTAACTTGTGAGGATGATGTGCTTCCTCATGTATCTTGAATAACTGAAGCATTAAGATAAGAACACATAGCACTTTTAAAGGGAAAAACGTTTTATTCTATTTTTTTTTTCCTTTCCCTATCTTCTTCCACTCCATGAATCTCAACAATTCTTACTCTCAAATTATAGGACTACGGAAAAATCTAACCTGAGACCATGTATAACACACAAGTAGGCATGTAAGATATCAAGTCTCTACAACCAAGATATGACAAGACCATTTTCAAATGGGCAGTTCATTATATTCTCAGGGGTAAGGTCTGTAATATGAATACATTTCCTTGAAAGTACACCATTTCCTGTGTCATTGCAGTGTTATTAAACTTGCATATACAGGATTTTATATGCTTGACAGCATTTTCATTTTCAGTACTGATCTCTAATGTCACACATCAATTCTACAAGCAAAGTAAGCTTGTCCAAAAACACTTTGCAGAGGCAGGTGCAGAAGCAGGTGTAGAAGTCAGGTGTTCTTTGACATCTTGCTTTTTCTCTTCCCTTCCCCTCATCAACACCTTTCACGTAGTGCTGTATCCAGACTGGACACTCCGTGCCAGCTAATGCCTTACAGCATAGACCAAAGTGAAAGAACATTTTCAGGTATATTACAAACACCATACTTGATTAACAACCAGAACAGTCGCTTTCTATACCCCCCTCAGCAGCATGATACTGCATCATACCCTGTATGGTGTAGAACATACACATACAAAAAAATTCCTCAAAGTACTTTTCTGCAGAACCGCTGCTTATGAACCCTTTGATACGGGTGACTAATCCTACCTTAACACAAAAAACAATCTGCATGAAACCTATTGAAATACACTGCCTTTGGTTCCCTTCCATTCTGCACCCTTTTCAAGGTTAATTTCACATATGGAAGATTTGCTCTTGAAGTGCTTCCAACCCCTTCAGGTTTGATACTGTCTCATACTGTAAGCAATCCCCCATGTTAAAAGTAACTGTGTCTGCTGTACATAAACTACATTTTCTCCAAAGCATCTAAAAAACACAGAAGCTCCATTGAAGATACAAGACAGTACTGCTTTTTCCTTGTCAAAACTTGTCATGTCTTGTTTCTTAAATTTGTTTGTGGTTGCTTGTCATCCTATTTTTTTTTTATAAAAACAATGAAAAATTATCTATCATTTACAGAACACAGTGTTAACATGAGTGTTTTAAGATTCTCATTTTTACATGAAAGAAAAAATAAATCTAAAGAAGCAGTAACAATGGCTAAAGCCCATGAATCTTTTCTACCACTCATTTTCTGCTGCCACATTTACAAAAGTATGAAGTGTGAATCATTGAATTTTACATGCAGGGAAAAGCAGCCATATTGGATGTAATCTTGTTAGACAACTAGAGGCCAACAATTTTAGCCTAATTCTGGGTGGAGATAATGCAGATTGATAGGTCAAAGACATAGAAGTATTTCATACAGTAAGACCCCTACCTTCACCTGCTCTTTGTGCTACTTCTTCATTGTAGAGAAATAACAAATTATGGTCTCAAAAGAAGAGTCTGTTTCTCAACCTCAATTAAAGTAAGTTTAAAAAAAGAAAAGGAAAAAAAAAACCCAACAAAAAAACCACCACAACACATTTACCAACTTTTCACTCAAAAAGATATGTCCCAGTGTTCAGATTTTGGAGAACACATGGTCATTTAAACTTCCCCTTTGTGCTAATTGCTAGTGGATGGACCATTTCACTATATTAAGTGCTACCATTCAAGTATGTCACCTGCCATTTAATTGATGTCATCTTACAGTATGCCTTGCAGTGTTTACAGTCCTTGCAGGACCTCCTGGACTACAGGTCACAACATCCTTCACTTAAATGTTGCCAGTTACTACTCATGCCATGTCAGATAAAATTGAAAAGACATCAAATGTGAAATACTGTCCTATGCATGAACAAGTTAGAGATAGACACCTTACCGATACGTCCATATCCAGTGACTCAGTCACGTGGAATCTTAAGGAGAAGAGAGGATTTGCTTTCTACAAGGGTAGTTCCTCACAGACATTGCTTCTCAGCAACAACTGCTACAGGCATTAATTACTTAGTTTGTGTGCAAGCTATCTAATACAGCTTGAGTATTCCTATAAATAGGCCAGATTTGTTCCCCAGAGACAGTGTGCACTGATTGGAGATGGGTTACAAAGGTTGGCCCACAGATGATTTGGCATGAAAACTTGGATACTGGCTATTCTTGCTGTGGGATGGCAGCCAAGTAGTTGTTGGCAGCAATGTTTTGCTATGACGAATTCAGGTGGCTGTGTCAGTACAATAGAGAAGAATTAATGTAACTTTCCCTGAGGGTAGAGGGGAGGGGGAAGGAAACTATACCTATCTGTAGTAGTGAAATAAAGGGCAAAGATTAGCTGGAACCTCTTAAATGCAGTTCTTATCCTTTCTCTGGAGACATCACATACTCTGCCATCAGAAGGATCAGATAGCAGCTACAAGCACCTTTCGATACAAAAGGTAAATCCATTCCTTTCCTTCCTTTACAAAGCAGTAATACTTTAGCTAGCAAAAACATTTTTGTAAACTTGTTAGGCAATTCAGCACATTCCTCCAATTCCAATCCCTACAAACTCCCAGGAGGTGACTGTTTTTTACTGGAAGTACAGGGGTTTCACAACCTTCTGAAAGTAAATTTATCAAGCTTTTTATCAATATGTATGAAATACACTGGTTCTAACCTGCCCTCTTACAGACTATGAAGAAAAATAATGCTCATTTGCTACCCCAACCTGTGTAAAGAGCAAAGGGCTATTCCTATTGTCATCTTACTGAAACAGGAAAGAAATAAACTAAATGCAAGCTAGTTTTCAGCATACTGCAACAGCTTTGCATTACTGGAGGATGCACTTGTGTACTGATGTTCATCTCCTGATACAGTACAAGATAACATCACGCTATGACAAAATATTTCTGAACACAATTTCCGTTTTACACTGGGATGCAGTGTTCCTCAAGCCTTATCAGATTCTTAAATACAAGTCACACTAAGCACTGGAGTTACATTTGAGAGGCTCAACATCTAAAGAAAATTTCCTAGGCAAAACTAAGCTACTGCACCACAGAAAGAATTCAAACAATAAGAAAAACTCTCAGACACACACACACACAAAAAAAAAAAAAAAAAAGCAAGCAAGCTTTTTTCATAACTCAAATAGCTACCTCAATGTCTGAGACACGATCTTCAAGGAAAGTGTGTCCCTGCTCCCTTCTTTTCCTCCCTCTAGCACCCAGTAGACAAACTCTTTTTTTCCCCCTCAAGAGACATGAAGCATAAAAACTTAGCTCCTGACCCAAAAAAACCCAGAACCTCTATCTATGTTAATGTGTTTGCCTTATGTTTTGCTCACTGTTAAAACCTTCAAGGATTCTGAGCCCAAAAGGTTGTTTACTTTTTCTAAATTCATTACCTCTTCCTATAAACCTTGCTTCTTTTATCCTTGATCCAACAGCTACAGTAACACCACTACCATACATTTTTTAAAAATCACTTTCAAAGAGTCCACTTGACATTGATGCATACTTTGTAACATTTGCTTTCACATCATTCATCGGTTTTGAAAAAAGTTCCCACAGTACTTACCTTTATCCTCCTATAACGCTGCTTCATGTACACTACAGCTGCAGACTACAAATGACCAATGAAACAACAGGTAGTGGCCACTGCAAATAAATTATGTCACCACCAGCACTTAAAGAAGCTCGCAGATTCTCTCCTAATTTGCAAAAATGTCTCTGGGCTCACAGTAAGACCCTCTCTTGGAAGCCAATGCTGCAACAGCTAATCCCCCCAACCATTTACAGTAGCTGTCTCTGAAGAAACTTTTATAAAGTTCATCCCTCTTGACAAGACAACACATCTATGATGGCTACCATTATTAGAGACAAAAGTAAAGTTTAATGTATATGCATATATACATATGATAACAAAATGTATCATTACAGACCATTAAAAAAGATTATACAGGATGAAAAATACAAAAACAGAGCTTCTTTCTGCTCAGAACTTACACTGGGGAGGATTCAAATTCAGAAAAAAGACCAGTACTGGTACTGATAGCAAAGAAGAAGTTTCCAACAACAGTATGTAAGAAATAGGACCCTTTTTAAGAAGGAATATACACCATACAGCAAACTTGATGCCTCAAAATGGACACCATAAAACCTTAGATATTTCTTAGCAAACAAACAAAACCTCTTTTGGAAATGTAATTAAACTCAATTTTACCTGAGTTCCCCTGGAAATATTCTGGAGTATGGGGAAGAGAGATAAATGCATACCCCAGCATCACAGCAGCTTTCAAAGGCCCCAGGAACTACCTTACTCAGAATGCTTCTCGGATATTTTAGTACTGCTAACTGTAACCTTCAGCTTCACATTCATTATTCAATATTAAACCAATCTGATTTTATACAATTACAGTTAAGATAATTCAGAGCATTGGCTGAAGACTGAATAGTCTGACTCTCTGAATGAGGCCTCTAGAACTAAAAGGTGAAGCAAATAGCAGCAACTCATTAAACCAACAGAGCCTTAAAGGCACACAGAAAGGGACAACTTACATATATATGTATATATATATGTGTATGTATACATATATATATACAGCTAGAAACAGGAAGAAGCAATCTGCACCCAAACTACTGCCATCTGAACAGTTCTGATGAGATGCAGTAACCCTCAATGCAGAGGGTAAGTGAGATACTTGAATCTGAACGAGTCACTCTGCTCCAGTTGTAACCATCATAGCAATTTATCTTTCTTATCTTGGACACCTAGCTTAGAAAGAGATGAATGGCCTTCTGGAGGTAATTATTTCTGTAAATTTAGTGGAGACTTAAGAGTAACAGGCTCATCACTGGCATCTAAATTTTAGACAACTAAACTTGTGTCTACTTTTGGAGCATAACTCCTACACGTTCCTGACAACAGGTACCAAAGACAAGACCTATACTTCTCAAAACACAAGCTAAGATTTACCCAGTATCTGAATGCAATTGCAAGATAGACTTCACGTGTGTCAGAGAAAAACAGAAGGCCTGTACACAGCAGGAAGAGTCGTAATTATAGGGAAAACTAAGCTCTTGCCTCAGAAATAACAATTTAAAATATGTATATACATAATCAAAATCTCCTTGCAATCCCAAGGAATCTCCTAGTTCCTGAATATCAATAAAAAGTCCTTCTTAGGAAGAACTATGCTTGCTCTTCCTACTCTTCTCTAACAGGATAGAAACAGCTACTACACAGTCAGTCTTGCACAAGACTGTCCCAAGAAGTTAATGAATCACTCTGAAGCATGCAGAAGAGAGATAGTGTTAAGTCATGTTGACTAAATGACGTTCTTTCAGGAAACCACTATCTCCAAGTTCACACAGCACCACACCTCTCACAGCACAGTTACAGCCGTAAACTGCTTCCATAGTTGAGCCTAGAATATTTTACCATCAGAAATTAAATGACTGTCTCAATATTAAATAAAGAAACCCATAACAAGCAAATAATGCACATAATTGCAATACCTCTGAACATCTGGTAATGCAGGTGTCTGTTTTCAGAAAAGAGTTACTATTACTGTTCACTGAAGAGACATCAATCTAAATTTCTACTTTGTGTAAATCAGACAGCTAACAGTAGCACCACAAAAAAAAAAATTCTTCCTCTGCATTGCACCTCACCATTGTCTCAAGCTGATTTTACATATGTAGACAGAAAATTCAGGAATAGAAAAATAAAGCTGTCAGTACCTTATCACATGGGTTATACTGAAGAACTACAGGTTGCTTTCAAAAACTATGTATTACTATACAAAAATTACACAAAAGACATACTTACATTTCAAAGACAATACCAGAAGAGAGAGAAAACACAAACATTAAAGGTCTAGCTGAGGTTTCAGAAAAAGTCTTTTTATTTGTAGTTATACACACCACTTATAGACAGACACAGGCAATACCATAATGCAGTCACTCTTCTTTTCAATAGCTGCTATCTGCAGTCCACACTAAATACAAAAGTATGTCATTCTTAAGATAAACTTTTTGTTAATGTTGATAGGATATCATAATCAGAGAATACAATTGTACAAAAAGAAAAAAGTAAGCTTGCCTTCGAGGTGAGATGACATTACCTTCTTTCCACAATATGGAATTAAGTGCAGTTAAGATTTCAGTTAAAAGTGTTGCAAAGAGCAGCATTAACTTTGAATGACTTGCTTGAAACAACACTTTTTTTTTTGTCTGCATAGTTAGCATTTTCAGACAGATTTAGAGGTATGAACTGAATATATGATAGTCATAAGCTCTGCACTTCTGAAAATCCTGACTCCAACTTTCCAGTCTTACATCAGAGTACAAAGAATCCCACGAACCAGTACAGCTTGGGGACTGAGTTCTTGGAGAGCAGTGAAGGGGAAAGGGACCTGGGCGTGCTGGTGGATGAAAGGATGACCATGAGCCAGCAATGTGCCCTTGAGGCCAGGAAGGCCAATGGCATCCTGGGATGCATTAGAAGGGGGGTGGATAGTAGGTCGAGAGAGGTTCTGCTCCCCCTCTACTCTGCCCATCTAGAATATTGTGCCCAGCTCCAGGCCCCTCAGATCATGAAGGAACTGCTTGAAAGAGTCCAGAGCAGAGCCTCCAAGATGATTACAGGAGTGGAATATCTCCCTTATGAGAAAAGGTTGAGGGAGCTGGGTCTCTTCAGCTTGAAGAAAAGGAGAATAAGGGGTGACCTCAATAATTTTTATAAATACGTAGAGGGAGAGAGTCAGGAGGATGGTGCCAGGCTCCTCTCAATTATGCCCAATGATAGGACAAGAGGCAATGAATATAAACTTGAGCATAGGAGGTTCCATATAAACACAAGGAAATTTTTTACTGTGAGTGTGACAGAGCACTGGAACAGGCTGCCCAGGGAAGTTGTGGAGTCTCCTTGTCTGGAGACATTCAGAACCCACCTGGAGGCATTCCTACATGACCTCCTGTAGGTGACCCTGCTCTAACAGGGGGCTGGACTCTATCTCTTGAGGTCCCTCCCAACCCCTACACTTTCTGTGATTCTTCATCACTCTGCTTCTGTCCTAATTAGTAATTTCCATCCTTTCACTTCCCAGTCTTCTGTATCTGATGCAAATCAGGCTTCTCTCAATGACTGTCCAAAAACAAGGAGATCACCCAGCAAAGTGTTAGCAAAACTCAGTAACATCCACAGGGAGACAGGTAAAGAGTAGTTTGCCAAGTATGTTCAGACAAAGCAGTTTGGCATCTGACATGCCATTTTTCTACTCTGGCAACATCTTATTTATTAAAGTAATAATATCAGACACATGCTACAGAATTTTCTCATTACCTTAAAGCTCCAGAAATATTTTTGATATACCACAGCTCTTCTGATATACCTGAACACAATAAAACATTTTTTATACAATCAACTAACAGATTAAGTATAAGGCATTTCCCTTTTCCCCTCTATGCCACTGACAAGCTGTAAATGCCTACCTAAATAACTCAGTAAGCACTTCTGTCTTCCTGTACACCCAGATTGTGCTTACCCTTTATGGCCAAATATTTATTTTGTCTTAACCGATTCAAGATTCTGGCCAATGTCTGCCCAAAAATAAAATGAAAAAACAAAAATGTTCCTCATGAGACTATTTTCACATCCCTTTCCACATACATGACTGCCCACATCTCTTTGACATTATTGATAACTTTGTGAAAGATCAAGAGTCACTGCCTGCACTTGGCAAGCCCACTATGTTATTTACTACTGTGGACTTAAGAGAAGGGATCAGCTTGAAAAGAAAAAATTTAGCTTTTAGGAAGGCTGGCCAAATAGCCATATGTCTCATAGTGCTTATCTCATAATGTTGCTATGTCCACACACATTTGATCCTAGTACTCCCTTTTTATTCACAGACTCTTTCCAGAGCCATGCATCACCTCATTCTTCCACAGTCAATGCAAACCCTTTACTATACATTGTGGCTAACTTCACAGGTGTAATCACACACCCATATCTCCTCTGAAGTTTGATTGATGGATATAATTCTTGATCTGCATGCTAGCACCTGGAATCACAAACTTCACTGTGAAGTCTCAGCTCACAATAAACCATGTAGTAAAATGCACAAAGTATTCTTTCCATGAACTAAAGTGATGCATTCTGCTCATAAATCCAAAAATTTCAGTGGGTCTGAACT
Organism: Florisuga fusca; assembly: GCA_038090715.1. Lineage (NCBI taxonomy): Eukaryota > Metazoa > Chordata > Aves > Apodiformes > Trochilidae > Florisuga > Florisuga fusca. Next base: position 46,557,812 of record JAAWXA010000003.1, on the reverse strand, counting down.
AACTGAACTCTAGCTTCATCTTAGGGCAGCATGGCAATAAAACATCAAAACTAATATAACATGAAGAACCAGCTCCACCTGTGTTTACCAGTAAGGTGAGACGGAGTAATTTGTAAGTAAGCTATGGGATGTATAGAGAGGTGATTTGAGGTGTTCAGCTCCAACCATCAGCAACACTTACACCCTGCAGCTTTGCCTTCACCAAAATAAAAACATCTCTTTAAACTGCTTGTATGAGTGGAAACTGTGAGTTTCAGTAGGAAAAAATACAAAGGACCCAGAAAAAATGGGTGACAAAAGTGAAATATTAGGATGTAGATGCAAAGTTAGGAAAAAAAAAAGGAGAAAAAAAAAAAAAGAAACTTGCCTCTGTTTTGTTTGTTTTGTTTTTTTTTAATATCACTTCAACCAAGACCACTCTGTTTTCTACCATCTGATGTTTTTAAAGCAGTATTCAGACAGGATATCCAGAAAGAATGAAGCAACATGAAGTCTGTCCTTATAGTCATAAACAGGTTATAAGTATGAAGCTATTTTGTCAGATTTGCTGTTGCTTTTTTTAAATGCTTTTCTCTCCCTTTCTCCTGTTGGGTTTTTTTTTTTCTTTTCTTCTTGCTTTAGAGTTACTTAAGTTAATACATTAGCAAATATGAAAACATGGTAACAGGAGACCCATGTTCTTGTTAACTATTCAGTGTGTTGCAGATCAATTGAAACTTAGAATTACCTGCAACTCTGTCATCTTCCTTTAATAACCCCTCTCCTACATAAGCTACTTCAGCTTCTGCTTTTCTAACAACTTCCACAGAGAATTACATTCCAGACTACTTCAGTCTGAAGTATTAAAAGTAAACACTTTAGTACACACTTGCTCTTGGTCTCTTCCAAGCGAGGAGGTGGTAGCGAGCAAAACTAATGCATTTTTGCGCTAAAATAGAGAAGTCAAATTCACAATTTCTGTTTTCTGATTCCCAGGGAGAAGAGAACAATATGCCTAACTTACAGCTGGGACAAGTCAAGGTACATCATCACAGAACAAGGAAAAACTAAAATTTGCAAAGCAACACTCAGGACCATAGTCTTCCTTATTTTGAAGACACGGCCTTCTATCAAGACAAGATGCACTGCAATTTCTGTTTTCTATGAAGAGTCTCCTTCAGAAATTATTCTCTTATGCTGTGGCAGGAGAACTATCGGCCAATAACTGTAAACCCTATAAACTAAATCATGAGAAGAATAACTCTCTCAGGCATTTTTATTTTGGACAAATTCTGAAAAAATTCTTTCTGCACCTGTTGAAATTTTTTCCACCCCAAGCCTTTCAGAAAATGGTCACTTCCAACTTGTCTTGAATTATTACTTTAGTATTTGCTTCTGAAAAAACATAAGGGGATTAAAAACATTTCAGGGCAGCTTCACATTTTCCTAGCAAAGAATAACTGCAGCGAATAATTGCACAAAGAATAATACTGGGCACAAAAAACAGGATTCAAATAATAACATTTTGTGGACATTAGCATCTCTCCACAGTTTTAGTGCCTATGTTACCTGAGCCTTTGATGATGGCTTCTGTTGGAAGTTGATCCAAATATTGAATACAAAAGAAGGGAGGAGCAACATTTGGAAAATTAAACACTTCACAGATTAAATAGATAAACTATTTCTCATTAAAACCTGTTTCTTCAGTTTTGTTTTAGGAAGCAAATTCGAAAGTTTTTAAAATGCAGTTCAATTCAACTACTGTTAGAAAGCAATGACTTTATGTTATGCAGTCTGTCCAGAAGTCCCATCACACTGATGAATTCTAATCACACAGGCTAATTTCAGCCAAATCCGACAGAGAAACAGAGGTCTCAAAGATGCTGAGGTTCCCTAAGTTTCACAGAAATCAGCTGCGGAGTGGAAGCAAAACATACAGATTAGCAGTTGCATTGTGGAAAAGAGAAACAGAACTTGGCTCTCCTCCATTTCCAGCAGAAGCAATCAACTGGTCAATTGAAGCACTCGCCTAGCTCCAAACCAGCCATAACACTTGCTGGTGCTTGCCAAACAGAGAGGGACGTGAGAGGAAGACAAATAAGTTCTTGGGGAGAACAGACCACAAGAAGAAAATGAAGCCCTGACAGTCTGCAGGCACTAGAGAGCACCAAGGACATTGCAGCAGGTGGTCACAAAGTTGAAGGGGAAAGTAGTTCGAGGAGTGGAGGGCACAAGTCTGAAGACAACCATCCTTTGTGATTTTCATACCTCTCAAAAGCTACTTTTCAGCTTTTCATTCCATCGAGTCAAATAACGATACAATGCTGTGACTCAAAAGCAGACTACTCTCTTTCTTTAATGCAAGTTACAGTTTATGCCCCAATATTCTGACTTAAGAAATAGTGAAATCAAGTGTGTCACAACACTTAAGAACTAATATTAAGCTAAGAACTACAGAGTGAAATATATATCTGCATTCCATAGAAAAATATAATTTACAGTATATGATGGGGTCAGGACCCCAATGGATGCAGGCAGACAAGAGATAAGACCAGCTGAGATAAGACCTCAAGAAATATCCACCTCTCAGCTGAGAAGCAGTAACTGATGACACTCTTCACCTAACATGCAGAAAAAAGATACATCATCTTCACAGAGAGAGATTGCATGATAAACCTAAACCTTTTTATTTAGCTTAATAAGCTGTTAATTAACTTTTTTTTTGCAGGGCTAGAGGGTTGGATAACACCATATTTGCATCGCATCACATGCTCTTTGGTACTTTCCTCTAAAAGATGAAGACTGAATGATAATGTATCTGCAAGGTATCTCCCTTCATTCTTTCTCCCTGTCTTGTCACATCCCTTTTCCTCAACTTTCCATCCTCTCAGGATGCTCTGGTTTCTGTCTATCCTCCTTTACTGGACAGTAAAAAAGATGATCAAACACACAGAGCACCTGTCTTTTGAAGATTAACTACACAGAATAGGCTACTTCACCATGAAAAAGACTGAAAAAGGGATCTGATATAATTTAATGTTTGCACATGACATTAAAAAGACAAAAAGGGATTGCTTATTCACTGTCTCTAAATTACCAAGTAAGAAATCCAACAAACTTAGGAAAAGGGTGCTTCATACAGCATATAAAGTTGTTATTCACAGTTCTGTGGCTGTTAAAAATTTACCTTGGTTCAAAAAACCAACTGCACAGATCCATGAAGAAGAAAATCACAAGTCTATTTAACAGAAAGGAAATAACCAGATAAGGAAATTACTGAAAAACACAATTGTTAATAGCTGGGGTAACATTCTGAGAGATAATCTCTGCATATTTGTCACACTCAGGTTTCTCTACAGACATCAGTTACTGGACTTGATTAGAAACATGGGACTGGGACAGAAACATTGATGGGCACAGCAAAGGACATCCCAAGACCATCCACTGTAGAAATTGAGCAAGGAAAGAAAGGGATGGACAATGGAACAATTTAAGTTTCTTGGGTCTGTAGTAAGTTAACTCAAATACCACTTCCACATAAAATTAAGCGATCATTCATCTTTTTTAGTCTCCAGTGCACAAATTTGAGAAATCAGAAGTAGCTGCCAGACCAAAAAAGGCATTCTAATAATAGTTCTTATTAAGTAATTACTTCCATATATCACATATTCTGTATTCAAGTAGTACACCACATTTTTTTCCCTACACATTAGCACCACATTTCAGAGTGACCTGCCCTAGTTTTGGTCCTGCTCTGGCAGGGGGGTTGGACTCAATAATCCTCATAGGTTCCTTCCAACCCCTGACATTCTGTGATTCTGTGATAGATTATGCTAGCATTTGCATGTCAAAAATTATATTAACATAACCACAGTTTAAAAGAGATGCACCACTTCTCATCAAGAAAAATATGACAGAACTAATTTCCATTTTTTCTTTTCAGGAGGGAAGGTGCAGGGGATGACATGGCAATAAAAACTGAACTATGCATAAAGCATCACCATAAATAACAGTTCTTCAGCCAAGAGGAACATCACAGAATACAAAGATAAGGGCTAAGCCATAACACTTCAAACTGCTGAGGATGGGAAGTAGCTGGACACAAAGCAACTCTGTGGGTTCATGAAGAAAAACTGAACACAAACCGGTGTGCCTGTATGGTGGGAAAAAATAGTGACATACTGGGCTGCAGGAGCACAGCTGTAGCCAGCAAACCAAGATAAATGATTACTCCCAGTGCAAAGTTGGACAGTGACGTCCAGTTTCAGGGTCTGCATTACAAGAGAAGACCCACCAACAGCAGACAGCCCACTAAGATGTTTTGGGGAGTTGAAACCTGTATCATAGAGAAGATGAGAGCACCAGGTGGTCTGTCAAGTTTGTTCAGCTTGAAGATCAGCAGACCAAACAAGGTCCCTCCACCACCACTATCTGAAGGTGTTTTAAAGAGACAAAAATAATTCAGAGAGGTGTGGAGTTAAATGACAAAGTGCACAAGACAAAGGAGGAAACAGAATATCTCAGCTGGGTAAGGGAGAGAAAATTTTCCCCAAAGACTGGCTAAACACTGGAGCAGGCCAACTTGGAGATACTCAAATCTCAAATCAACAAGACCTTCAACAAGCTGGTCTAACTTTGGAGTTAGCCCTGCTTTGGGAAAGGGGTGGGACAATGATGGCCACTCCAGACATTGTCCAAGCAAACTTTTTAAAACTGTATTTTTAGTATCTCAAAACAAAGCAAACCTGGCATCTTTGCAAGAATTAATCCACAAAAAGACTTTCTCAAAGGAATATTTTGTTCATTTTTACATTAAGGATACTTAAAAGTTGGCTTATTGAGACTGGACTACTTAACATATAGTGTTCATAAGTAAGTAACAAAAAGCAGTATTGTTAGTAGATCAACTATAATTTTGGTAACTTTTAATCACCTCATTTAGCTTTTCAACAGTATTCATGAAGGACAGTATTTGTATTTCTCAATTCAAGCTCTAAAACTCTCACTTTATTACCACACAGAAACAGCACTGAACCATAAAACTACAAAATGAAACTTGGAAACGTTATTAATTGGTATTTTGCTATTAAAGCATGTCTTACATGTCAGTGTCAAAGACCTGGACTACTTCTGCTTCAAGACACTTTGTATTAATTTCTGAAATAATAAAAGCTTAACATCCCCAGTGCCTTCTGACTCACAAAGCAAGATGCTAAGCAAATGCCTCCAGTTTTATTTGAAATATTTAAAACAATGTTACTACCAACACAAAATCCCCAAAAATAGCTGCTGTAGTGGGCGCCATTCTTACAGAACTGATTCTAGTGCTCTAACCAAAAAAAACCTTTAACTATTTAAGATACCCCACAAACATCCCTCCCTTCTACATAAGGAAACAGACAAAAACTGAAGAAACAAAAAGAAGTTAAAACCTGCTCAGAAGACAAGGATGACAGATGAATATGCATTACGCAAACAAAAAAGTATATGTTCTAAGTGAAAATCCTAAGCAGAAAGTAACTTCTAACAGCTGTGGTCATTGAAGCTTACAATACACTATTACTGTTCCTGCATAATCTTAACTCAGTATACCATTTATTTCTGCATAGGGACAAGTTATTTTTAATCCTGTAAAAGTGGCAGGTTTCCATTTCTTCCACTTTATGCTAAAACCAGGCATTTTTACAGACTTTTAAAACTAGATTTATAGCATATTTACCAAAAAAAGTAATCAGTCAAAATAAGTGTAAAGGCAAGCATACCATACAATGTAAAAGACCACATGCTAATACAAGGATGTGTTTGTAATTTGTTTGAAAAGCTCTACAACTAAAGACAGTCATGTTTCTAAAACTGAAAAATACTACATAAGTATTAGAGGACTTCAGAGAATTATTTCCAAGTTGCAGCTCATCAGCTGCCCATGTGCTACAGCAGCCTCATTCACCCATTGACCTACAGACAAGTTTAAGTCTATAAAAAATATGTTCAGCCAAACTACTGCAAAACACTGTCAGGTATCCATAACATAGCCAGAACTTTGCTAAAGCAACAAAGTTTCACTGGAACCAGACCAATTTGAATTAAAAAAAAAAAAAAATGCACTGGACTTCACTGCTACTGATGTAAAAAAACTGCAGAAAAAAGAAACACAGTAAGATATGGTATCAAATGTTACTTTTTGGAGATTCATCTAACCTCCCAGCCAGATGATGCATAACAGGAGATAAACATTCAGATTTTATTCTGCTTAAAGTTGAAAAGAACTAAGTCCATCTCTCTAGTGCAATAGCATGAAGAAAAGAGAATCATGGAATCATAGCTAGTGTGTAACAGAAATTATTATTTTACACTAAATTAAGGGGGTTTATTTCTTCGTGTTACTTTCACATGGCAATGTGGTTGAGTTAGGAGCTGAAATGTAACCTAAGAAAACAGATGAGACTAAAGACATGATGAGAAAGAAATTTCCTCTTCCCTTTTCTGCCCCATTCCCAAGCCCAGAGAAAATCACATGTGAGCAAATTTTTAGCAGCATTTTGCCAGGAAATCTTTTTCCATCTCAAAAGCCACACAAGACAAAAGCTTTTAAATAGTAAGTATCTGATCAAGGTGAAAAATGGCGGATTAAGAAAACTCAGTTCAAGCATAAAAAACACTCCAAATTCTTCTTTCCTCATTTGCTTATTCCATGGGAATTTTCTTCAGTTTAGCCAGTCCTTCTAAAGGAAATTGTGAAAGGTATGCGAGACATGTTTCATGCCAATTTGATAGTAAAAGACTTCATCAACATTAAAAAATTAGCAAAAATTGTTACATGACTTTAATGATGCAAAATGGTTTGAAATCATTATATGCCACATATTTAAGAACCACTTTAACTATTAAACGAACTCAAACAAGTTTACCTTAATATATTACATATAAACAGTGATGCATCCACTTACTTTACTTACTCTGATTTTCATGGTTACAAAAAAATAAATTCAGTATTATTCTGTATCAAAATAGATAAAACACCACACACAGCATTCAAGTGAAAAGTTGCAGAGCAATTTGGCAAGTACTTGCCACAAGGCAAAACTCTAAACTGTTCTTCGACAGCAGAACTGCAACTCTTAAGTCTATCAGTAATTACACCTATATTCATCTCTGTAATAGACGTACGTTACATCTGAATTAAAAAGCAAAACCCTAGATAAGTTTCTAAAATTAAGAATCATGATTGTGCTCACTATACATCATGCTTTCTCTGAAAAGCAGCTTGATGGATCGTATTTTTTATACAAGGTTCCTCTCAGCATTCCTGAGCAACTCATCACTTCAACGCAAAATATGCCTCATTCAGAAATCACTGTTCTGCAGTCAGAACTAGACCCTGAAAAATCACCCACCTTCTCTTCACTGACTTTTTTCCCCTTGCACTCTCCTCCAAACAGCAGATAAATTAGCAGTTACAGCAGTTACTTGCAGCCTTAGCAGTTGCAAGTACTGTCATCTATAAAACAGAAAGTGTTCCAAGAAGTTGAGAAATGTAACGCCTTATTAGTGTTACCATTCTAAAATGTAATTTACAGCTCAACATCTCTGCTTTTTATTTAAAACTGTCTGGGATTCAGGATCACAGTTTCACAGCTACAGAAACTATGAACTTGGAACCTCCCAGTAAACTTGACTGTCCTTGTGACTTTTAAATTCTCCTTCACTCCCACTGTACAATGACATTAACAGTAAATAGGGAAACAAAAACCAAAAGAAAGAAGCGTAAATGTGCTTCCATAATAAATGGCAATTTCTATTGTTCTATCAAGCAATACTACGTAACAAGATGATCGAGCTGTTGAAAATTGCATTTTCCCCATTCAGTACACTGACATCTACAAAAGAGCTAAATAAGTTATTTCACACCTTCATAAAATGATAAAATAATGTTATTAATGCATTTGTTAAGGGTCCTAGATTGCATACACGTTTAGCCTGTGTTTTAAGCATATATCCTGAATTACATCTATAGAAATACTTAAACAGCAAGCTAACAACATACTGCATTTTACCACAGTAAAAGAATATAACAGAGTGTAACTTACAGATTGTACAAAAAAACATTAACATGAGTCTCCACAATGACTTAATAGAAGAGCTACAGCAATTCAATACACATAAGTCACAAAGAGAAGGGTTTTCTTTCTCCATCTAATGGAATTAATTCTTTTTGCTGAGATACAAGCTGTGAGTACTGTTTCTCACTCGCATTTCCCCAGGAAAACATTGGCAGCCACCCTAAAGTGTTAAACTGAACACAAATATTCTAATGCTGGGGTTGTGCCAAAGACACAGCTGCCAGCCACTGAGAGTATCTTGAAGCTGTCTGAATACACATGGCTGCTTCTCCTCTGGCTTTCCTCAACGACTTTTTCAGACATGACACAGCACAAGAAGCTCCTAGCCACTCATGGAGGACTATGAGATAAACAAGAAGAAAGAAAAAGCCAGTTTTGACCACACTCCCCAGACAGTGCTCTCTGACAAAGAAGCAATTTCAGCAGTCTGTTCTCTAACTCAGCATTCATTTGCTGTCATTTAATGCCATCACTCCCATTTCTAATACTAGAATACTAGAGCTGTCAATACACACAGCTTGGATAGTAACTCTCAAATTCATTTTTTAAGACTAGCATAGAACAAGCAATCTATTAAAAAAAAAAAAATCAACCAAAGTACAGGATATTTAAAATCCAAATTTAAAGGCATAATTCTAAGTGAAGCTTCAGGACAGCTTTGTACTTCTATATACTCTTACTTGTATTGTTTGCTTTAAGCTGTATTTCATCCAGCAGTAATACTTATGTAAAATATGCACATGTATAAACCCACTGAGAAACAGCTTTAGCCTCAATGAGAATGTCACCTCACTCCAAAATCTCCAGCTACCACCCCACCAGTTTGTTGGTCTGGGATTCTGGGTCTGAGGAGTATTAGCATACAGACACTAAAGACAAAAAATAAAAAATTCTGTCTCGAGAGTTTCATAAAATGATTTCAGAATGCAAAACCTTTGCAAAGGGCTTTCTCCTGAGACCTGGTTCATCTGTATCCAACATCTGCTCCAAATCTCTCCATTTTTCACCTTCTAGAAGGCACATGCTTTCTTGATAAGGTCCTGGCTTTCTGGCCAAGTCCTTCTCTCAAATCCCTACCAAAATCACCTTCGCACCTCTGCTTACAGTATACTTAGAAGCACAACTTGTAGGAAGGAAGAGGTAAATCAGTCCAAAGTTATCAGTCACAATTGTGTTAACAACCTCTACCCATTCGCCTGGTGTAGGCAATGTGACCAGTGAGTTTATCAACAGAAAAAACGATAGAAAATATTATGACACTTGACAGATATCTCCGTCTCAGAAATGTCTGTGCACTGTTAATAATGTGTGCTGTTAAACAGGAGGTCAGTCATAGAGCACGTGGGCAAAAAGAGGCAGAAAAAAGGGAACTACTATGCCATTGAGTCTAACCCATTAAGTGACACTTGTCCCAATCAAGTATTTGCATCTCAAAAGGACAGCAAAGCCTGTGAATTGTAAGGTGAAGTACACAAGACTCAATACATTCAAAACCTCCAAGAATTCCAAAAAGGAGATTAGCTATAGAGAGCCTTCATACTACTACAGAACTCACTGACTGGAGAGAATCAACATGAGACATACTGTAACAAGAAAAGTTAGGCTACTGAAAACATGGGTGTTAAAAAAAAGGTCTGTAACAATTAAAAGTACTTTCAACTTTAGATGTGCTCCAAGTAGACTAAGCTTTCTTCTTTTCTGAGTTTTGTTGGTTTGGGGTTTTTTCCCTTTTAATTTTGCTGAGTAAAAAGTTGACAGTAGCAACACCTCACTCCAAGTTGCAACAATTCTGTAAATCATAGACTGCTTATATTGGTGCTTCAGCCTGCTGAATAATCTGCTAGTCAAGTCTTCAAAAATGGTGCATAAATTGATTTGAGATTTGGCATAACAAGGTGGGTGAGAGAATGAGAGTCTCTCCCAGCAACTAATGAAAACCTAAAGGTTCAACTGCACCAAGGCAGTGGAAATCACAGGTGAGACCAAATCCACAGGAGACCACACTTGCTTTTGCTTTGGCTTTTCTCTCTCTCCTGTTCCCAACAGTCCTGCTTGTTTCTTTCCACTACTCCCTCTTCTCCCACCTCCACTCAAGAGGAGGCAGTCCTTTCTTCATTACAATTACAATGTGAAAACACTTACCTAGCAACATAAAGAACTGTTTTTTCTTACACAGTCTAGGTGTATCTAACACGGATAGGTCCCCTTTTCTTAAGGGTGGCCAGAAGCAGAAGATTCAGATAAAGAATGTAAAACACAGCAAGTGTTCACAACTGTCTGGAGTAATTCCTAGCTTTCAGCTGTTTTAGAACTGGCAGTCCAATTCCACCGTAGAGGTCAGTATTCCAAGTATTTATCCCTACCTGACTTTGCCTAATTATAATTTCAACCCACTTTCATTTCTCTGCTATACAATATCATCTGCCAATTAAGTTCTGCAATTTAATTACACATTGCTAAAAAGCTACTTTACTTTTCATCAGGTAGCAGGTTTAATTTACTGGATGGCCTAATTCTTGTTTTATGAAAAATAGCTATTCTTCCTTTCTATTAATAATTTCTGTATGATCTACAGATTTTATAGACCTCTGTCACCTCTCTCCCTGTTCTGTTTTCCAGACTAAGGAACTTCACCTGCCCAGCACAGAGGATCTTCCACATCTCTCACCCACTTTTTCACTGTCTATGAAACCTTTGCTGGGCTGATTACATTAATGCACACTGTTAGTGATTTGGACATTGATATATTGATATATATAATGACCTAATAATTATTTTGTATTTTGTGAGTAATTCCCTTCAGCTTTCTGACCACTGCCCCTCACTGAATAAGTGACATGAGTGAATTCAGAGCTCATCACTATGTAGACAGGTTTGCATTATTTTCCCCTGCATGAGCATCATTTGGCATTCACAAAAAGTGACCTACACTTGTATGTGAAAGCACTGGACAATGAGGTGGCAGTGTGTTCCTCCTACCCCACCCCTTCTGCTGAAGCAATAGCCACCGGTGGTGGTTATGGTGGCTGCATCTGCCTTAAGCTGATCTCTTGGGAGACAGATAACACAGCAACGAGGAGCTTTAAACCCTGCTCAGCAGCTGAGGGCTAGCTGAGCATGTGCCAGCGAAGTAGAACTGGTATGCAAATATGACCGCAAGCCAATTATTTTACTCCATAAATGGTGGACAGTCCTGAACCAGTTGAGCTCTCCTGCATGGCAGCTGGCTGCATGCCAGGATCCCCCCCTCAGAAGGGATGCTTCGAGCTCAAGAGAATCCTTTTTGCTTCAGATACTCAGCAAGTGTGAAGACACTTTGTCATCTTAGCTAAGTGATATAAAAGATTGATTGTGCATATATAATCCTTTAGACATAAACTGCTGATCAAGTCTGGGACCAGGACTGAGTTCAGCCACACCTAGATTCCTCTGAAAAGTAGTTTATAAGGCAGTAAAGTTCCTCTTTGAACCTTATGATGCAACTGAAATGTCTCATTATTTTTTTTTTCTGAGCCTGTCCTCTATGCAGTAAAAAACTCAAATGTACCTTGCCATCAAATTTTGTTAAACAACTGTTGCACTTACTATCAAAATTTTGATAAACAGCTGTCTTGTATCAATAATATATATTGTTTCCTCTTTCTTGCAAGCAAAGTGCACCACTCTTTCCACAACAAATGGTATCACCGGATTCTGCTATACCTACCAAATCATACCCAACTAGATTTTAACAATCCTTATATATTAACAAACTGTTATGGTGCCACAGCACTATCATTCCTTCAGACTACTTTTTACTATGATGGACCCCTACATCCCACCTCAAACCTACTAGTAACATTTTTCCATCATGAAGGAAGCATTTACTTAGCTAGTTTCTCATTTTTTAACCAACTGTACTAATCCAAAGGCAGCATTTTATCTTTGTTAAATAAGTTCTGGTTGAGGTTCTTGGCCAAAGATTTTATCTTTTTAACTATTAATTATAGCCCTATATCAGTTTCTTAAAAAGGTGGGATAATCCCATTTTGCACGGGTCATTTGTTACCACCTACCATCTTCTTTTTAAAAAAATTAAATAATAATAAAAAATAATATTTTTATTAGTTTCTTGAGTTTGTTTCCCTTAGCAGAAGGTAAAACACTGGACCTTTTCTGCTCCTCCAGAGTGCAAATGACAAAGAATTCAGGTTCTAACATTCATGGTCCAGCAAGAAGGCAAACCAATCAGACCAGTAAGGGATGTACCTACACAAACAGAATCTGCACTGACATGGCATTTTGTGTTGTACTATCACTTTCAAGATATCATGGTACATGACATAAGTCACAAAAGCTGTGTCAACAAAGCAGGTGCCATCTCTCCTGTGAATCACTGTGTTATCCCTGTGTCTAAGGAACATCTTGGATCCAGCTTGGGCTTGCTCTGTATACAGGGACCAATTTCAGCTCAACTTTCTGGAGAGATTTCAGTAGAACAGCAAAAGAACATGTAGGAAAAGCAGATTATCTGGCAGGATCCTGGGACTAACTACTTTGCCAAATTCCTCCTGCCCTCTTAGAAAGAAGTATTAGAATCACTCTTGTGAGCACTTCCCTGTGTTTCTAGGTGTGCACCTCCTTTTGCTTTAGAGATTGGATCACATCACATGATAAACCCTGTAAAGAACAAGTCTGAACAGATCAACCTTTAGATCTAAAGTTATCCAGTATGGAGCACATTCTTAACTGAAATACCTAAAAATCCATTTAAAAATCTGATATACACTAACTATACAGTTTCACTTTAAAAAAACATACAAAAAGTAAATTGATAAAAGGGTTTTCTCATGGATTACTAAGCACTAGCACTTTGTTTCTAAACAACCAGTACAATTCCAGTTAATCACACTCTTTGGGAATAACTTCGTAGCTGAAAACTTGTTTACATAATCTTCAAAATACATGAATTTTTACAAGACTTTATATTTTTATATATTTTTTATAATTTTTATATAAAATATATAAATATATAAATGTAATATATATATAATATTTATTTACTTGAAAAGGATGTATTCTGCAGTCCTTCTGGAATTCTCTTTTACTAAAGAAATTGGATTCAGTAACTTAGGTTCTATTCAGGTCTATATTTTAATGGGAACACTGGGAAATTGGTTCCAAAATTCACAAGTGTAAATGTAACAATACCCAAAAGTAGCTCCCTCTGACCTCTAGCCTTGCTCCCCATAAATGTCTGATAATTACATAAAACAGTAGCACAGTACTTTTGTTCCAGCACGGTATATCTTTTTTCACTGCAAGGTAATACAAACACACCTTATCTCTGAAGTTGGAGACAGTATCTCCTTTCAAGACACTGCATCCAAAGTGCAGTATAATGCATAATGAAAAGAACTAGCCTCAAAAAACACATACTTTTAAAGACAGCTGCAAGGACACCTACAAAACTACAATTCTTCACAAGAACTATAGAAGTCTTATACCCATTTTCATGAAATAGCTCCACCAAAAAAAAGCTTCTCAGGGTTAGCTACCACTGTTACATTTATTAGGTAGGGCAACTTCATTTTTCGAAAGCTGATAAAAACGTAACTGATGTACTGAAACAGGTTTAAAAGTCAAACATTAAAAATGTCCATGCATTTTACAAGGTATGACTCTCTTATAACACCTAGTTGGAAAAAAAATATATATTACTACTGTATTAACTGTTACTGCTTTACACAAAAAATACCTTGTATTCAGAATCATTTTTTTTTAAATTCAGAAATTCATATAAATGAATGTCTATAGTAACTGTTCTATTTTTAAAGATTTAAGGAGTTACAGTAAAATCCAATCAGTACAAGAAGTAACTTAAAAGGTTTGAAACTATAGAAGAACAAGTTTCTTACTTGGCTTGAAACACCAAATGGTGTCTGCAGGGACAGATTTTAATGTGTAAACTCAGCTTTGTTTTTGTATTTGAAAATATACAATTTTGTCACAAAGTGACAGCAACAGTGGCAACCAATTCAGTACAGAATACGATTTAACCACAAGGGTAGTCAAATGTAGTCAGAAATACATATTACCACCAAAAGCATACTCATACATGTGTTAAACAACTTTAAGACCTACTGCTAATATGAGAAAGGTCAGAGAGCAACAGCAAAAGCATGGATGTCTTGGTTATCACTGTTTTGAAGTGCAGGAACACTTAGCTAAACAAGACTTCTGAAGCATTATTTCTTTTTCAACTTCCCCCTCACATTCCTCGAAAGTTTATGTGTTCACTTCCCCCTCTCATGCTACCCTTCCCAATGCAACTAGATCAAGGCCTAATTCCAGTGGGCCTGATAATCAGCCACTACTTGCTCGATCATCTTTCAGTCTGTCCCCGGCTCACACCTTGCAGCATTGCAAGAATAACAAGAGTTTCTAGCCATTCAAGAGTATCTGCCTCCAAGGAGAAAGATAAACACTGCAGCACAACAGATAGTTTCAGAGGCACTTCATATTTGTACTGACACAGCCTGAAAGCTGTTTACCAGGGGCATTCATTCAACTGACAAAGTAACAAAACTAAGAATTAAAAAAAGCACGATAAAATTCAAAATATGCAACAGAGTACAAGGTAAGAAAGCTATGAAAATAAAAATCATTTTCATGGAAAGCCTTCTCCTTTTCAGAGGGGAATAAACATGGAAAACAAGGGCGGTGTTTTCCAAGTTACAGTCAAAACCTCCCTTTGTATAAGCTAATGTTATGAAAATTAGGACAGATATGATTCTTTCACTGATAGCCAGGAATCACCAGATTGAGCACTCTAGAATCACAATGTTTCTCTTAAACATATCCCTCTGCATTTAGCATTGGTGCAACCTCACCTTAAGTACTGTGTGCACCATTTGAGCATGTTAAGGTCCTTCCTTGAGTGTGTACAGAGGAAAGCAACAAAGATGATGAAAGGCCTGGAAGGTGTGTCCTGTTAGGATTGGCAAGGACTTTGGGCTTGTCTGATACTGATATAAAGGATACTGAGGGGCAATCCCATTGCCCTTACAGCTTCCCGAGGAGGGGAAGTGGAAATCATAGAATCATAGAATTGGCTAGGATGGAAGGGACCTCAGAGATCACCAAGTCCAACCCTTGATCCACTACTGCTGTAGTTACTAAATGGAGGTGTTGAGTTCTTCTCCCTGGTAATAGGATGTCTGGGAATGGTTCAAAACTCCTCCTGGGGAGCTTCAGACTTGACATTAGGAAGCATTACTTTACTAAGAGGGTGGTCAAACACTGGAACACACTTCCTAGAGAGATGGTAAATGCCCCAAGCCTGTAAGTGTTCAAGAGGCATTTGGACAACATGCATTAGGTTTTGGACAGTCCTGAAGTGGTCATGCAGTTGGACTAGATGGCTTTTCCCAAACAAAATAGTCTATTCTACTCTAAACCGTATGACACCTGTTTTAATATTTTAAAACTTAGCCATACATGAGCTCGCAATACGGAAGATATACTAAGGTAAACAGCAGAATAGAAGTAGCCTGGAAATAACATGTGGCCTATAATTTGAGCAGTTTTTCTTAATTACTGCTTAATTAATTAAGCAGTAATTTCTTAATATCACAAAGTAAGATGCTTTGTGTACTGGAAGTTATCAGTAAGCTTTTGAAAGACTTGCAAACAGTTACAGAAAAAACCTACGTATCAGCTAATAAGCTAACTACTTTGATCAATTTTTTTAAAATCAACTTACAAACAGCAGTGCCAGAACACCTCTGAAAACGAGGCTAGAAAGTGAGACGCAGAGGCTGCACTATGTATTTGAAAAGCTCAACACATTGTTTCAAAACAGGTACGGTGTGCCCGTAAGGATTAGGCTCAAGCCTAATAGTTACTCTATTTAATTCCTCTTTTTCCACCTCATCTCCCTTGCCGAACGGGAGCCCAGTGTAAGCAAAACCAATAAAAGTGACGGCAAGTCGCAGGCCACCTGGCATTTCCTATCTCCGACACCGTGCCGAGGCAGGCCGGGGGAACAGGCGGTCAGGAGAGGGAGAGGCAGGCAGGCCGCAGCGCAGCCTCCGCCGGTCCCTGCCGGATCCCCATAGGCCCCTGGAGAAGCTCACGGCCCCGCCGGCGAGGAGAGGTGGAGGGCCCGGAGGGGTGGGAGCCCCTCCTGGCAGTGCCACCAAGGAGGGTGGAGAGCTGCTCCCTGCGACCGGCACAACCCTCTCCTGGGGCAGGCCCCAAGCGCAGGGCGGGTGGGGAGCACTCCCTTCCCGCAGAAGGGGGCACGAAGTGCGTGAGGGTGACGTCCCCTCATCCCGCTACACGCTTCAGAAACACGAGACCCCACAAGCCCCACAGCGCTCCTCCGAGTTACCCGCAAATAAGTGCTCGCCCTGGGCCGTCGCCGCTGTCCCGCTCCCACGGGGGCCGCGATCAGGCTCCTNGCGGAGCCGCCGGAGGGTGCGGAAAGCCCCGGGGCTGGGAGGAGGGACACGGGGCCTGGTCGCTCCCTCGACCCTCTCCAGGCGCTCGGCCCGGCCAGCTCTCCGGAGGGGGGAGGGAGCGGAACGGAGGGAAGGAAGGAAGGGGCGGAGGCGGCGCAGGGAGAGACGAACAAAGCCCGCGACCGACTACTACGGGGCTGAGGGAGGTGGTGGGGGAGGGCGTCCCGCTGCCTGCCTGGAAGCCGCTGCCGCCATGGTGGAAAAGGGAAGGAGTGAGGGCAGAGGAAGATTCACGGCGGGGCCGAGCGCCGGCATTGCCTCCCCCCCGCCTGCCTACGGGCTTCGACCCGCCCTGGCCTCGCTGCGGAGGGTCTGACTCAGCTCCTCCGTGGGCCTCTGCCGCCCGGGAGCTTTGGCGGTGGCCGGTGGTTTGCCTCTTCGTAGTAGCGGGAAGGATGTATTTAAGAGAATTTCATCGATAAATAGTGCCCTTGTTGGTGACACGGTGTAGGAAAAGAGCTTCCTCGGTCCTTTCAAAGCGGGTGTTGGGGGATGAGGAAAAAAGAGAAGGTTCAGCACTGAGGCGGACAACATGCAAAAAGCTGTTCCTGTGTTTCTTTAATGTCTTTGGTTTGGTTTTAATCTTTGCCCTAGGACGCCGGGCACTGACGTGAACATTCAGGGAATTATACAGCAAAAGAATGTCACTGTTTAGTTACTGCTGTTGTTAAGTGCCCAATTTCCTCAGGCACTGGAAGCAGACGAGGCAGGAGTGCTATCCCCTGGCTGTGCTCCAGGATTCTGAGAATCTGCCAGAAAGGGAAGGAGAGCAGGTTAGGAGTTAAGAAAATGCCTGCCTCAGTCTTGGCCATCAGGGATTCGGAGGTGAGGGCAGCAACCTTCCATTAGGCACTGGTGATTCGCACTAGTCAGTCATGTCCAGATACTTCTGCAGATCATCGGTGCCAAGTTTTAATTCTTTTTAATGTATTAGGATTTCAAAACCTAGCTGCCTGGTCTGTCTGTTAAAGATGAACTTTTTCCTGTAGATAAGTCGTACCCTTGCGATGTTTCAACTTTTGTGCAGCATCTTCAAAACAGCTTCTTGGGTTTTTTGATAAACCTGTCTTTGCCATATTGAGTGGCAAAAACTCAGACTTTTACACATGACAAACTGTGACTTTTGCTGAGTTTTTTTTTTTTTTTTTTTTTTTTTTTTTTTTTTTTTTAGTTGGTTCATTCATAATATTCTCTTTCATATCATGTGTATTATATACTGTAGGACAAAGGTTTTGTCACCAGTGTCTAGTTTCCAGCATAGCTACTGTTTTTCAAGAAGTTACACTTTTTTTTTTTAAATCAATAACTTAAAAAAGCTTGACACAGAAGAAAAAACCAAAACCTATTGTTCAGATTAATCTGAGCGATCTCTCACACAATAAGATTTGAAGTTTTTATGATCTGGTGTCTTAAGTGGAAAGAACATGCTCTAGCCCTAAAATTAAAATTTCCAGTTAAAATAGAAGACTGACATATATGAAATCTCACAACAAGTATTATGGTCAGGTAAGTTTTTTTATCCTTGAACTGATCATTATAAAAACAAACAGCACAGTGAACTTAATTTAATGGGAAAGTGCAATGATGCCTTTTTGATGCAAATTCATAGAGGGCAATCACCAGACCCAGCTATGCATAGTTGAATAAACTGAGTCAACTCAGCCAGCCTTACAAGTTCATGGACTGAATAACCATATCACTTGCTTGGATATTTTCAAAGGTTTGCAGTCCTGTGTCATGATAAGACACTAGGTGAGTATGAGTTTCCTAAGGAATAATGTCAAAGAGAATAAACAAGAACCCCAAAATACACCGAATGTATGTCTGTACCGAAGAAGTTCTTAAATTAGTGCTGTGGAATAGCCTAAAGTTAAGCAGAAGAGCCACTCTGAAATGTTCGTGACCAAGTCACACCATTGTTGCACACTTGAAAACCACAGCAGCTGCTGACACGGAATAGCACCAGTGGATAGGTGTGGTACTAGTTCAGACACTTATTATGCAAAAGAAGTGGAAATAAAAGCACTTTGCATTTGTAGTCTGACCTGGCTGCACATTAGATTAGCAAGAAGAGGTTGTAAACATTATTATAACTCAAAAAGGTGTGCCCATAGAACCAATTAGTAAGGGATGGAGTATGACCTAGGAGAAGATAATGAGAATTACGGACCTCATGCATTACCTGATGTTAGTTTAAGACATGGGAGGTTACTTAAATCTTCATCGAAATCACCAGGCAATTATACCAGCAATTTACACCAGCATATGGTTAGCTGTTGCACCTCATGGCACAAAATTCTGTCCATAAAGAAAACGTAGTACCCAGCACTGACCTTCTTAAAGGTCTGCAGGCATCTGCTCCAACAAATTCATTATATGCAGGCAGAGGTATATACACACACACAAACAGAAGGTGATACAATGCCTGCCAGGCAGTCAGAAAACCACAAATTGGAGGGATAAGACCCTCTGTACCCACTGTTCATGATAAAATATTCGTAGAGCAGACCTCCATATCCATAAATGACATTGCTGAAGGTAATGAGCATCAGAGTACTTGGGGCTATGCCTAGACTCCAGCACACCTGTAAGGGGCTCTGTGCCTCCATATTTTTCTCTGAGAAATTCATGTGACTCAAGATAAATCAAAGCATCACTATTCACAAAATTCACATGGTCTCCTTCTGTCCAAACCATAATTTACTTTGATTTACTTCATTGAAGTTGAAAGGCTTGTTCCAATTTCTCCTTGCCTGCATCTATTTCAAACTGTTAGCCATGGAAAAGTGTGATGTTAAAAAACAATGTCTGTGAGGAACAACTAACACTGCTAAGTTTCATATGTAGCTTCAGGATAATTTGTGGTACAAAATCACTGTAATACTTTTGAAAGATGTCAATACCAGGAAAAAAAAAATTAGTTGGTGTGTTAATGTGATGTTTGGCACAAATGCACCCCCATGTGTAGCTTATGGACAGTCCTATTTAAAAGTGCTCCATGTATAAATCATTTAAGTTAAAATTTAAGAAATGCCTCACCCATTTATTCTCTAAATGAAATGGAGAACTCTCATGGAGCAATAAGGCCTGGCTACTTCTCAGAGAGGGGAGTAGAGCATGGCAACCTGTCATGCAGGACCAGTAACCTCAGTGTAAGGAGCCAGGATGTGAAGCAGCAAATCCTGATCAAGGTCAGAGCCAGAGATGGTGGCAAGGGTCAGACACAGCCCAGTGATCATCCAGCATAGCCACTGGGGCAAGAAAGGTCCAAGCTCAGCTACGATGTCAGGTCTATGTCCAGGTCAGGGTGGAGAAGGCACAAGCCCAAGCACAGATGTAGCTTTGACATGGCTGTGATGTTGCCCAGGTGTGGGCTGGTGGTACAGCCATTGCTTAAAAGTGATTCCCATGGGAAAGGACAGTCAGGGCCTCGTTTTTACTTTCCTGGCAATAAAAATTACCTTGGCCTCAGCCAATTAAATTTGACTCATCCGTCTAATGTCCTGGAAGGGAATGGGCTACGGGCACTGAGAACAAGACAGTTCTGCTGTATTAATGTGTGAGCAGGTCTGGTGAGTAACATACACATTTATCCATGATTTGTCTCTGTAGATGGGTTTCCCAGTGTTTGAAGCAGGGACAGGCTTAGTAGTAACAGCATTCTGAATCACCTAAAAACAGAGCATGAGACTTAACAGCTTACTCTGGTACATCTTTTACAAAGGATTTCAGCTTTCAAGGAAAACTGGAGAATTACGTGTATTGATCTTCTCTGTCAAAGAAAAAAAAAAAAAATCTAGTACTTTATATCTTCAAAGTACTATACAGGAAACTATGTAAGATTTAGTATGGTTTTAAATTAATCCAGTTGTATCATTAGGTTTTAGATCTATCAACTTTACGTTTTAGACATTATATACCTTTAAAGTGTGACATGGCTATTTAAAAAGATAGAGGAGGTAAATAGGGAAGGATTGCTTAATATGTTACCTTAGGCACACTTAACTGCAAGTATGAAACAGTGTCCAAAATTGTAGTGCAAGACCAAAGTAAGTAATAAGAACTCCCCATCTGTGCTCTGCTTCTTAACCATGTATAATTAAGCAGTGCAACTTGTTTTTCTATTATATTCAGATTACTAACCAACGAAGTTAGTCTTACTATTTAATTCTGTATTACTATAATTATGCTTGCACATCCTGTATTTATCTGATCTATTTATTAGAAACATAGGAGGCTAAGAGCAGAAATTGCATATAGATGGCAACTAGCTCCTGTTTATTTTAGCAAAGAGTAAGTAGATCCTATGATTTCTTCACAAAATCCACAGCTGTGTCACCCAGTGTCTGAGGGACTCGGCCCCTTCTCTGGAGTACCCGGCAATGATGGGCATGTAAAGCTGTGTCTAAAATGCAGTTCTTTTTGTCTGCTGCCCATGTGACCTGGGCCAACTTAATCTGTGACAAAGAGGTTATTTCCACAATGTTCCATTATTTTAAGTACCTAAAGTGTTCGGTCTATTTTAACACTTCCACTAGGGCACTGGTGAGGCTCAGAGCTGGCAAGACAGCAAAAGCTGGACAGCCAGTCTTTTGCAGCAGCCCTACAGGTTCCTACCTGTGCCTTGGTTTATCCTTCTTGCCTTGATGTCCTGCCATCTCTAGTCCCAGTCACCTTGGTTCAGCAGCGGGCTCACGGAACTGGGGAGCTGAAGCTGTTGATTGCACCTGCCTGAGGTGGGCAAGAGCAGAAACACATTAAACTTAGGAATTCCAGCATCATGCACTTAAATCTGGTATGCTGAAACCAGCAGCCTCAGGTCACTATATTTTTAGGAGTGTGGTGGTGTTTCAAGAAAAGTGGTTATCTCTCAGTGTCCTTTGATGGGACAGATCCTGATCTATGGCTGCAGTCAGCTTTACTGCATGTAGTGTTACTGCACTTCAACCAAAATATGCAGGGCTGCTTGTGGTTTCTCTGTTTTATCTGAAGTGAGAGGACAGAAGTCAGCACTCAGTCTTTCTCCTTATCCTTCTTCTATCATAAACTTCCTAATCTGTAGACAAATAGCAAGGAGCTCTAATTACTGCAAGTCTTTCACACTGGGGAGGTGTTTGTTGGAGGTGAGGATCCAAGCTTGGCCTGCTGTTTCTCATGGCAATCTAGTAGCTGTCACCTGTTACGGCATCTGGAAAAGGAATTGACTTTTCACAGAGTAGCAAGCAGAAGGGAAAATTACAGAAGGAATAACAGGGGGGAAGAAGGAGAGAAGCTTGGGATGGAGCAGGATGAAGGAAAGAGACGAACAGGAGACGCAGTTAGAGGCCTGTAAATTGTTAAGAATTATGAAGTCCTGGGTGTGATACCACCACCTATAGCCACAGACTGTGTAGTTAAGGTATGCTACAATGAGAGTTTACTTCCACTAAGGCCAAAGCTATCATTTTTCTTAGGCTGCTCTAATTGATTTTGTCCTCTGACTGCCCACTTCTGGAACCCTTCAGTTTGACCACACTACCCCCTTTTTCCTGCAAGTCAAAAAATGAATGACAGGCCATGGTGATCTTGAGGGTGTAGTTCACACTGGCATTATGTTAGTCTCAAAGACAGCATCCCTGCTCTCAAAAGACAGTTACTGAGGCACTCTGATTGTCAGGCTAGGGGTGTTTATATATGGCACGATGATGCTATTGGCAGGTCTGTGTGGCTGCTTGTCAAAAGGTGGACTGTGGAGATTTAAAAGTTAGCATGGGTGAACCCCTGCAATGATCACTAGGATATGATGGATCGCTGGCTACAGCAGAATGTAGGCTTGTATAATGATGATGCTGGTGGGCTCCCTTGAGGGCTAGCAGAAGGGCTTGTGTTTGTCAGTGATTCTGGCACAGCTCAGCCTACTGGTCCTCTGGACACTGAATTGGTAAATAGCCAGGGAGCAGAGGATCAAACGGCATATGGCTTTGCAGACTTTCACTAGGCTGCAGTAAACATCCCATCCCTGAACAGCTGTGCCTCATCTCTAACAAGATTACTTTTAAGAGACTGATACCTTCTGGACTGGATGGAAATCTGGAAATAAGCATGCTGCTGTCAGGGCTTTGAGTGCAGCAAGAGGCTCTGCAGCCTCTTCCCCTGTCCTTGGGGTTCAGCTGCCTGTGTTCCAGTCCAGCTCTGATTTGCTCCAGCTGTAGCTTTGATTCAGGCTACTGGGGGAAAAGTTGTGGAAAACGGAGCTATGAGAAGCCTCATGGGGGCCTTCTGACCTTTGCTTGAGAATTGTGTTGAAGCTCAGGTCTCACTCCTTGAGATTTGCCTGAGGTATGTCTGTGCCTGATGGTGTGCCTTGCTGATCCTGAAGCACCGATTTGAATTGCTGGCTTGACCTTGCACCTGCTTCATGACTGCAGATATGTCTACTGATCTTGAAAACTGGCTGACCCTGCTCACTAGCATGGTACAACTGTGGGTTGTACCTTCCTGGGTGGGATCATTGCCCTGCCTGCCTTCCTGTTGCCCTCAGCTCCTGGCTCCCTTCCCTTGTGTGGCATCCGTTCTTGCTGCCTCCTGAGAGCTCCTACCCCAGAGCTATGAACATGGCCTGTTATGTTGAGAAATCAGTGCCCCACCAGAAGACAGTTCATGCCTGGAATTGATACACGTGATGTAAATGAACAAAACTCAATAAAGGAGGAGACACAGCTGAAGGGCGGGGGCTATCCATACAGTCACACAAGGTACGAGGAAGCGACAGTGCCCTCACACAGAAGGACATCAAACAGGGAATGCCTGGTGCTCAGCAGATTGTTGCTTCCCTCATACCACTCCTGCCTTTCAACTTGAGTTTGTTGTAGTTTGTCTCAGTGAAATTAAGGTTGATTCTAATGGACACTGCTGGGCAGAACCACTCATGACAGTCTGTGTGGTAAAATTCTGGCATATATGTGGAGTGGACAAGTTAGGGAAAGCACTTGGAGTGTCTTCCCAGACATGCCAAAACCCCTGTGGGATAGGTGTTGTGTAAGAGGGCACTTCCCACAGTGTCAGGTGGATCTCAGGGTGACATAAAATACCTGTAGTGTGGGCATGGATGCAGCACCTTGAAGTTGCCTGTCCCGCACAGCTATTGATAGAAGCCTGTGGATCAACCCATCAGAGCAATGGAGCCATAGATGCCATCACCCTGCATAGTACAGACAATATATGACCTGAACTACAAACATAGATTAGATTTGAGAGTACAGCTGTGCAACAGAACAGTGACTATCTGTTATGGAGCACTGTACATGGGTGGATAGTAAGTCTGTATATTTGTTTTACTATTATTATTATTATTAAAACCATTATATTTTGGGGGGTTTTTATATCCACAATATCAGAAGACATCTCTGTCTGAGAAGTTCAGGGCATAACTGATCCAACAACCTGTGTCAGTTCTTGACTTAATTGCAAGGTGGAAGAAAAAAGCCCAAGCAAATGATTACTATTTCCTCATGGAAATCTAAAAAAAAGATTCTTTTTGGATCATAAAAGATTCACTTGGAGGTATTTCTCAAGTACTGTTGTATGTTTGTGCTTGAAGAAAAGCAAGCTATTGGAAATCTATGCCAGGCTCCAGCTAAGCAGTTGACATTCTATCCATGATTGAGTATACACTGAACAGACAGGAATGGAAAAATAACTAAATTTCTTAAGCACTTTAAAGAAGCTTCAAAACCAACAATTCTAACAATCAAATGCTGTAACTGGGTATGTTATTTGCTGACCTTCACGTATGAATGATTCAGTTCCTTTCTCTAATGATTCTACTTTTATTTATGTACCTTTTTTGTCTCTCATTTTAGTTATTGTTCTGTCCTCAGTCCTCCTTGTTTCCTTCCTGTTAGCAAAATGCAAGGAACCAAAAGGATGTGAAAGGATTAGCAGATCTTCATAGTAGTTTTTTAATCTTCTTTCAATAGAGAATTGGACCCTATGATCTGAGTAAGTGAAGAATTATGAAAAATTCTAGAATTACAAAATCATTCTTACAGCAAACTTACATATTTTAAATTATTAAAAGCAAAGTATTATTTTCCACCTATATGTTTCAGCTAACTTTAGCTTAAATTCTGCAATTCTCAAAGATGAAGAATGAAAGGAAACAGCAATGCTAGAGCCCTGAGCAACTTATTATTATTTGCAAATATACACTTTAACTTCCCTGGCTTGGCCATTTATCCTGAATGCCCAAGATATTTCAAATGGAGTCCACGTAACAGCTGGGCAAAAGAACAAAGGGAAGAGCTTCAGAGACTAGAGAAGCTGCATATCCCCAAATCCACTAGTGGGCTCTCATTGCCACAATTATTTTAAAAGCTGTAACTTCCTTAGTTAATTAATTTTTAAAGTGTAAGATCACTTTTTCCACAGCCTACAAAAAAATCCGGAATCAGTTTAGAAGCAAATACATGTGCTAATTCAGCAACTACTCTATGCAGAATCCAACAGTTGACAGCCTGGGGGACACAAATGTGCTCCAAAAAGCACAGTGCTGTCTGGAAAATTAGTGAACCGTTGAGAACTGGCATTCACCACCAAAAACAAGCAAAAGGGGGGGGGCAAAGGGAGAAAGAAGAAATCAGAAGAAAAAGTTTTAGGTGAAGACAAAAAATTGAGAGAATAAAGAAAAGTTGTCAACCACTGGTCAGCAGCCTAGAGCAATAATTTGGTCTACCTGTGTCAACCTAAATTCAGACCAGTAAAATAAGATGCAATGAATGAAAATAATGTCTTGCAATGAAAAAAAAAAGAACAAACAAACAACCACGAAGTAGTGTTGCTAGTAAACAAACCAAAGTAGACACAACATAAAAATGTGCAGAGAAAGGTCATTAAGGGCTCCCTTTTTTCTTCTCATGCAAATTGCCTTTTGGCACAGAGGTTGAAAGTAGATTTTATAAGTTTTTATTTTTCCCTCATCTGGCCACAAAACCAGAAATAAACAGTAGCTGTTCCACCTTCTATAAAATTCATGGGCGCACTCCTTTAATTCTGTTTACACAGGCTTATGCTTGTGGGGCTACCATGTGAACCAGGCACCCAGCTGGGAAAAAAAGATAGCTGCAAAGAAGAGGTGCTGAGGTTTTTACTTTAAAATGGATCTTTTTTTTCTGATCTGATCCACTGTGCAGTCCTCCACCACTTGTGTTGACATAGGGGTTGAAATTCATTAAGTCAGCACTGATGCTGGAGACAGTGTATCATTTCTCTCTGGAAAAAAAACCAACCCCATTATTTGTGGAGCAGAGTAGCTGCAAATCAGGAGTGTGAGGAGGACGTGTAACTGAGGGGCACATGAAAGGCAAATGTGAGAGAGGCTGGAAATGAGGCAGGTAGGGGGAAGCATCTGGCAAACCATAGAGGGAAAGGAGGAAGAGAGATAAAACATGGTAGCAACAGCTTGACAAACTCACTGACCACCCTAATTAAAGCTCTGAAGTTATGCTGGGTTTCTCTTGTTTTCAAATTTTCTGCATTTCCTACTGTAAGTCTCAGGTTTACATCAGCAGATACACCAGCATGGGCTAACACACTTTTACTGCTAGAAATGAAACAGCTGTTTTCCATCATAGCACAAAAAATCAAAGCAGCAGAGCAGAATCTACCAGCAGTTTGTTATCTGTTTCAGTGTTCACAACCATGTTCTCTTAGCCCTATAAACAGGGTGGCCTGCTGTTAACAAATATTGCTCAAAGCAAAACACTAAACAATCTAAAAGAACCTTTTATACCTGTTTTACATATTTATTTCCAAACATTTCCCAGCAGCTCCAGTTAATGCATTAGGGTGCTCAAGCCTTACTGGCTGCACAAATCAGTCTTTCACACTGACGCCAGCAGTATTACCATGGTTACATTAATAGAGTGGCTTAACCTGGCAGGTGGCTTAGCAAAATGCCTCGTACAGAAACAATCTTTGCACACAATCCATACTTCTCCATCAAACAAATTAGTATATTACATGCTCTGTTGTCCAGATTGTGATATGGTGGGGCTTTTTTTGTTTATTTTGTGGTGGTGGTGGTTTTTTTTCACCTCGGTAAAAATGCTGTTCTAGTAAATCAACAACTTATCAACAACAAAATTGCTAAAAACCCCCAGTTTACTCTACTCACATTTTTATAGATCTAAAAATCTCATTTTACCGATTAAAAAAAAAAAAAAAAAGAAAAAAAAAAACCCCAAACCTTCCATAAACCACAAAAAGCCAGTATAAGGTTTAGATTTATAACTGCATTAAAGTCTGGGCTTAAAATCTGGAAAGATCCCAGTGGGAGACTGTCCAGCTTTTATTTGTTTGATAGGATTCATTGGAAGATGCAAAGCTCTGCACTATTATTTTTTAACTGATGGTTTCCAAGCTAAGTTCCTGAAACTTTGCAGATAGATTCAGCTGTAAACAGTTGTGGTTGACATTGCCAGAATTACTCCATCATAGAATGAGAGTATTCAGCTACCACCTAGCCAGACCAAGTCATTCACATAAAAATAGCATAGTATTCCATAGGTCTTAAAACAATGTGCCTTCATGAGAGGACAAAGAATCAGAGTAATATAGAAATAAAACTGAAAACACAGTGGACAGATCAGACTTTGGCATTTGAGCAAGGTACTGCTAGCAGTTTTTTGGATGGAAGCTACCAGCCATTGCTAACCCCAAGCTCATACAAAGCCTTAATACCTTAGTTGGTATTATTTTAGCTTTAATTCTAAAGATACTATAATTGTTACATTTACCACACGCAAAAAACTTTTTTGTTCCCCCCTGTTCAGTATTAACAAAGAGCAAAGAAGGAATTTGCATTCTTAACACTTCCACAGAAATCGCGAAGATGTATTTTCTGAACTGAATATACAATGATGTATAAATAGAACTATTTCAAATAGAAATACTTCAGCTATAAAATCCTTGAGTGTGTTAAGAAGTTTCATAGATATTTCATAGATCCATAGATATGATTGCCACAGACATTTTCTGTTTCACCTCCAGAAACACTGATGTGTTGTGCTTCTGGTTTGTGTGGGTCTCTCCTTTCTCATGCTGATTCCATTGCCGCTCTGTTGGAGCTCAGCTCCTCCAGCCTTTATACCATAGCACTCCAAGTTTTAGAGAAGGCTTGGAAGTGACTCAAACAACTTTTTGCTGTGGAGGAAAAAAATGAAAGGCCTTCAATATTTAAACAGAAACGTAGCTTTCAAACGTAGTATAAAGGCTTCAGATCTCTTAACCTTATTCATCAATTAAGATGTCTGCAACAGCTGGTTTTTGATCCATATTTCCAGAGAACAGAAATGCTGCTGATACAGCATTTCCAGTTCAGTCACAGGAATACTGAAGCAGTTTTCAGATCATTTCAAAAGTACTCAGCTGACAGGCTGTATCTTCAGGGAACTATTGATCGCATTCTCAAATTGCAACTGAACCAGAGATAGTCTTCATTTTAATTTCAATATCAGGAATGCCTTAAGTGACGATCACAGCTAACCCATTTTAATGACAACCCTGAACATTTAAAAACTCTCTCTGTTCCATACACTTCTGTGCAGAGGAAACAAGAACAGATGGATACTTCCTTAACACCTGCTGCTGTGGGAGTCTTTTGAAGCACTTGCAAGTAAGAAATTATTACTGCTATAAAATGTCTCTCAGTTTTATTTGTTTAGAGGATTTCTATAGAACACGCATACAATTTATTTTAGGTTCCTCAAGTTGGGTTTTTTGGAAAGCTGAGAAAGTATCACTTACTGAAGGAAAGCTTATTTCTATGCCTCATAAAAAAGGTTTTAGGATATTAAATTGAAGATTTACTGCAATCTGCTATGTAAGGAGGCTGAGGAATGCACATACTATGCTACTACAGAAGTGACAGAATAGCTCCAGGGACGATGAGCCCAATGCTGCAAAGCAGGAGGATTCCCAGTGCAAAGGAAAGCGCTTTCCAGGGGAAATTACAAAAAATGAAGGGGTTTTTTTGGTTGTTTTTTTTTCTAGGAACATAGCAGAAAAATGGGAGTGCAGAGATTTTATCTCATAATTATCTTAATAGCTTTCTTGAGTGATGGAAATGTTCCTCTGCTTCCACATACAGCCAAAAGAAGGGAGACAAAATATTTCCTAGGTCTGAAATGTTATTTTCTGTTCTTTTCTGAATTTATATTCATCAGTTTTGGGGTTGGGTTTTTTTTGTTTGCTTTGTAGAATTTCATATGCAGTAGATTCAAGAAATAAAATACAAGCTTAAAGGATCTGAAAGTGAAATGTTATTAAGCATTTTAATCCTCCCATATTATTTAATGGGTTTCATTTTCATTATGTTGAATGGTCAGAAATTGCCCTGAAAAAAAATCTAGTTATTTACAATACGAGATACAATCCAAGTTAGTTTAAATATCAAAAGAAGGCAGGCTAAAATATGTAAAAAAAAAAAACAAAAACCCAAAACAAAATATCTTTTCTTCCTGCCATCTTTTGGCATGAGTGTTGCAAAAATGAATGTGGGTGATTTGAAATTTGGAAAATGGAGAGCATGATAGTATCTGACACAGAAGTAAGGTATGTCTTCCAGTTCATGTAACCACTGGGGATTAAGCATGTAGCAAATCACTCTGGTTCTACTTTATAGATCCACAGAGTTAAAAACTGAAAAAACTGTGCAGACAATTTACTCTGAGCTTTTTCATAATAGAGGTGATAATACTTCACCCAGTAATTCCTGACCTGTAATTTTTGCTTGGGCTGGAGGACATCTCTTAGAAAGACACACAATCATAATTTAAAGGCTCCACATAGTGATAAACTGATTAATTCCCAAAGTAAGTTGTTTTGATTTTAAATCGTGCTAAAACGATGCACATTATTTTAGCTTGAATTTATATCTGTCTTCCAACTACATAACTTTTATATGTTGTCTTACTAATTCCACAGTTCTCTGATCTAAGTCTCACCCCAGTGTACATACTGATAGACTCTGATCAAATAACCATAGATTTTCCCGCTAGCTAAACTTACTAAATGAAACTCATTAACTTATCTTCTGGCTTTCAGTCATGATTTCCAAACTTTACCAAATTAAAAAAGAATCATAAAAAAGCTACAAGTATTTGTTGTGTATTTTTAAAGACTAGACAGAAGGAAATGTCATTATTTCTTGCTCATCCATATACTAATGCCATGTGCAAGCATACAGATATACCTTTCAGTTTTCTTGTTAATTTATCAAAGGATCACAGCAATTCATTCAGACACTTTAGATATTAGATTATCCTGCCAATTTACATACATCTAGGATAAATCTCGTAATTTGTTTTGGCTTCTCTGTCTGCTGAACACAAAGATAAATGTGCTGTATGTCCAGGATCTGAATTCCAAGAGGTGAACTCTATACAGTGTTTAATGTACAAGTTTAGATTAACTGTTTATCTACCCTGGGTGATTAGGACCTGAAGTACATGACTCATGAGGAGAAGCTTAAAAGAGCTGAGTTTATTTAGCCTTGAGAAGGCTGGAGGGAGTTGTTGTCTCCAAATGCCTGCTGGGGGGTGTGGGGAAGATGAAGCTGGACTCCCTTTTCAGAGTGAAAACATGAGATAGAGTAATGAAAAACTGCTACAAAGGACATTTCTGATAAAACATCAAGAGAAAAAATTACTTCTGTTGAGGGTAAGCAGCCACAAGTTGCCCAAGGAAGCTGAGGAGCCTTCACCCTTGGAAATGCTCAAAACTCAACTGGATAACCTGAGCAAGTTGCCAGACTTATTCTGAATAGTGCCTTGGATTGAGTTTCTTCTACAGAGATGTTCCTTCCAATCTCAATGATTCTGACTCTATGACTAATTAATTGGCTCTGCTGGCCTTATTCAGTGTTGGAACTGAAATGATGCTGTAATTTAGGCTCAAAATGCAGACCTTTCTCCACAGACCTTAAATGACTTGTCCTTACTTGACA
Organism: Florisuga fusca; assembly: GCA_038090715.1. NCBI lineage: Eukaryota > Metazoa > Chordata > Aves > Apodiformes > Trochilidae > Florisuga > Florisuga fusca. The sequence goes on along the minus strand of JAAWXA010000003.1, from coordinate 46,527,225 downwards.
GGAACAGAGATTTTTATCAAGGTGCTGATTCATACAAACAAAAGGATATTCAGGTGACAAGAGCTGAATGTCCATCTCATCCATCCATGCTACTTCTCTTGAGCCTCTCTGTTTCTTCTGCATGAATATCACTTTACACCACAACTTGCTAAGGTAAACTAGCAGTAGTTCCTCACAATAGACCAGTTTGAGTTCCTTATACTGGACCATGCCATAATTTACATCACTGTAGTAGTAGCTGCTGCATAAAACACTACTCCCCACAGCAGGTGGAAGGCAGATGCTTGACAGGAAAAGGAAGCACGGGCAAAACTGAGTCAGGAACCTTCTTTTTTTGCTTTCATTGTAACTAAAAATCAGTATGAAAAGTTATGTTCATGATGTGCCTACAAGATGTGCCAATGCTAAATGTTATTGAGCTTGCTTATCAGACATGATAAGGAAGGCAATGTATATAACACAGTTAACAACTTAATTTGTACCTGTTGTGTTCAAATGAATCATGCTATTATCTTAACATTCTTTTACACCCAGTTAAACTAATCCAGTGAAACACACGTACATAAGGATTAGGCCTTTGATATGATCAGTAAATTAAATTAACTTGACTCCAGGAAGAAAAAGATAAGGAAATGCCTGTCCTTACAGGGAAAGGTCACAAACAAAGAATTGGAAGAGTGCACACTTAAAAACTCTAGGACTGCAGAAACCTAATATGCCATGTTGCAGCAAAAAGTCAGAAATAGACACATTAATGGACTGAAGTACAGCTACCTTGGCCAGTGTGTTGTAAATATACATATCTTGCTCCCTATTTTCCTCTCTAGTTTGAGGCTGAAATGAAAGCTACATCCCCCTACTGAGAGAAGCAAAAGACTTCAGAAGGCAATACTTAAAATGTTGAGGGAAAAAGAAGATGAAACCATGAATGTTTGATCACTGTGGGTTGCTCAGTTAAAGCCGTGGATATCGAATAAGTGTCCTGCACTAGGGTGACATCCTGGGAGTCAGTTGTTTTCCATAATATACCTTTTGCCTTAAAGAGCATGTCTCCTTCTACTAATTACTCCAAAATCAAATATAATTGAGGAGATGGATGTGCAAAACTTATCTCAGAGTTTTTACACCTTCTCTTTCCAGAAGCCTGTGTTTTAGTTTAGCTTTCAAGAAGTCCAGTCTATAACACGATCTGCTCACAGAACCAGGAAGATTTAAATGGTGTGGATATGTCCTGAAAAGGGTATGGTTAAGTAAAAGGCAACTTAACTGAAAAAAAAAAGATTATCTGTTGAGGAAGAATTATCCACTAACCTTAAAGACACTCAGAAATGACTATGGTGAGGTTTGTCGACTTAATTCCTTTGAAATACATCAACTTCAAATATAAAACAGAAAAATCTTTTGCCACTTTTTGAGTGGATGCTGGATTCATTTGCCAGGATGCAGCTTAAGCAAAAGAAGACAGAAATTTACTTGAGCTCTGTCTTCTCAAGTGTTTCTGTCACTAGTATTTCAAATTGAAAGTTTGATTTTTTTCTTGTGTAGAATAATTTATTTTTCAGTCACGGTATATGATGAAATGGTAACACCCAGACAGCATTACCAGGAGTCTTTTGCTACCACACCTCACCCACACTTTCTATCTGAGAGCCTTGTTCAGTGCCTCACTACTATCACTACACAAATTTCTCCATTTCTCCTGAGAGCAGAGAACAGCAATAGCTTTCATTTTTCGTCAGAGAGACCTTTGCAAGTCTGTTGCTGCTCATCTGGTTCATCTCCATTGTCTTAATTGAAAAATGAGAGTTTTGCTCATACAGGACATAGTAGTGTGTGGGCTTGCCTTTCAGCTGTATTTGCCTGATAAAAAATGTATTTGGAAGTAGCTATATCAAAAATTCTGCAGCCATTATGAGATTTTTAACTGCAGCACAACTGAAGGTGTGAAATGTGTGACTGCATGCATGCTTATCCCAGTCTTCTCAAATAATAAAAGTGTAAAACTTTGAGTGTTATATATTCAAAGTTCTAGAGTTCTTGCTGTAGAACAACAGAGAAAAAGGGGGGGAAAGGAAAGGGAAGGGAAAGGAAAGGAAAAAAGGAAAGGAAAAAAGAAAGGAATATGGGAAGGGAAGGGAAAGAGGAAAGATGTTATAAATCTTGTTTTATGTCTGGGGGCTGTACTACCCATAATTTGCCAGAAAGCTGCATCTTGTGTTTGCATAGTGTTTATCAGCCTTCACTATTTATAACAGATGGAACTAGGGCATTGCGAATGTTTCTATTAAACACTAAATGACACTGCAACATAAACACAATATTGCAGAAGTTTGGTCTTGCAAATTAAATTCTACAACCTGGCAGATAGCTTACAAATTTAAAATCATCTTATCTTCTGCTCTGCAGGATTTTACCATAGCAGATACCCACTGCCACATGCTCAGTGTGGACAATGTTATTGCTGTGTACTCTGAAACGCAGAAAAGGAAGGATAACATAATTAATTCTGCAAGGGCCATTGCAATGGATTTCATGAGGCACTATCACTTATGAAAAAAAAGAGTGTTAAACCAACAAAGAAGCATCAAAGACAATCTGTCCTGGCAAGTAAAGAAACCTCAGTCTGATTCTGATTCCTAGGCATTTATGCACCACCACCTTTGGGTTTAAAATAATTTTCCACACTGATTTTGTTTAAGTCAATAGGCAAAAATAATAATGTAAGCACAACCATTCCACATTGAACAGGTGTCTGTTGTTGATCTGGAACAACCATCCTCTTCCAATGAGAAACATATGCTTCCAAACCTCTGACTCTGGCCATCTTTGAAGCCTATGAATAATTATTTACTCATGGGTATTTATGCAGGTTCTTCAGCTGGTAATCATTCCTTTAACCAGTTAAACCAGTTTCCAACATCCTAATTTTTTTTTTTTTCCTTTTTTTTTCTTTTCTTTTTTCTTTTTTCTGAATTACCCTGGATAACTTCTGAAAATAGTTCTTGTTCTTCTTACATGTACAAGCAGTAAGGTGTAGGCATAAGGTAGCATTTATCAAGATGTGAATACATAACAACAGTGACATTAATATTTTGTCCATGAGTGCCCGAATCATGGCTGTAGCTTCACACTTGCCAGGCAGAACTAAGGCAGTCTTCTGTACCTTCCTGTACCTTTCTGCAGCTCAGGCTCTCTGTCATTATCTCCTCCAATCAAGCATGATTAGCTACAGTGCTTCACCTGGCATTCTGACAATTCAAGACATCAGATAGTGATAAATTTCAACAGTGCTTTTGGATCCAGAAATTAATCTGCAAAAGTTAATATGGTTGAACTTTGGAGTTCATATAAGCTATATCACCATAAGATAACACAAGGAATACCACAAGTGGTATTAGGCATTTTGACATCTAGCTTTAGTAACTTTAAAGCTCAAAAATATATTTACAGTATCTGGAAGCCATTCTATTGGATATGAGGAACATCCAGTGTTCAGACAAGTGGATTGCCCACATAGTGCTTATGAACACATCTGATCCATAAAACTGAGATTCCTAGACCTCATATGTGACTTGTGTTTTACCTAGCAGCTCCTAATTGTTTCAGCTATCAGATCTTTAAAGCAGTTTAATACATTTTAAAATTTTGTCTTGAGAGAAGAATCACCTCCATAAGACTTTTATCCATTTTCAGAATAGCATGTAACAAATATGGCAACTAAAAATCTGCCAGTATGATTTTATTAACACAACTGGGGTTTATACTTCTGAAATTGCCTGTGGCTGTTGTTAAGATTTTTTTTTTAAATAGTTCTTCTATATTCATGATAGTGGCTCATCTACTGATATCAACAAAACCAGAAGTTCAACAACATGCTAAAAATTAAGTTAAAGTTAGTTGTTCAGCTTCTTCACAAAGGTTCTGAATTTCATATTAGAGCACCCACAATGTCTTTGTATTTCAGATTTTAAAATTAATTTTTGCCTGCAAGTCTTTTCTTTCTTAAACTTGGTGTGATACAACTATGATATTACTATTATTCTGTGTTGTACACACACACATCGCTATTTTTATCATTTCCCCAGGTGCCCTAAAACATAAGGGAGGTGTATCTCAGCTTTCCAGCTAAAATTAAATGTTTTGTTCACAATTCACCTGTTATGCAGGAAGCTTATAGCTGTTTGACCTCTAACTGATACAGAATTGCACATTTTCAAAAGCTGATGAGGCCAGCTATTTCATCCAACCAAAACAAGGAAATAGTTCAATTTCTGATTGTTTTACTAATGGCAGACAGCGGTAGAAACTTAGATAGACTATTTCAGTTGGAAAGGGCCTACAGTGGTCATCTAGTACAACTGCCTCATCAGTTCAGGGCTGACTAAAAGCATGTTAAGAGCACTCTCCAAATGCCCCTTGAACACTGACAAGCATGGGACATCAACCACCTCTCTAGGAAGCCTGTTCCAGTGTTCAACCATCCTCTTGTTAAAGAAATGCTTCCTAATGTCCAGTCTAAAGTGCTTCTGGTGCAGCTTTGAACCATTCCCACACATCCTATCACTAGGGAGAAGAGCTCAACACCTCATTTTCCCCTTGCCCTCCTCAGGAAGCTGTAAGGGCAATGACATCGCCCCTCAGCCTCCTTTTCCCCAGCCAGAGAAGCCCAAAGTCTTGTGCCACTCCTCATAGGATTTGTGTTCAAGGTTTAGAATAAGTGGCAATATACGACTTGATCCGAAATTACTATGTATGCATGTATGTGTACCAGAAGGAAAACACAGGAAACTGCACAAGAATTAATTGTTGCAACTCAAACCAGAAAACTCAGAGTAAAATGCTATCAGGTCAAAGATATGTCTCCTGTTTCTTAATATCCACCATATTCAGGAAAAAAAATATTTCATGTACATTTTTCTAAAATTAACAAGATTACATCAAAGATATATCTGATTGAAAAATCCATTTTTAGGGAAAAAAAAAACAATCTGAAAAGTTTTGAACTACTTGACTTCTCAAGATATTCCTATATATCTTGAGACTCGTGTTTTGCTGCTTTTATTATAGACTGGTAAGAAAAAAGTGAGTGTCATTTCAAAAATGTTGTATCTTATGTGTTACAGCCTGAAGGGGGAAAAAGTATATTTGTGAGGCAGTGAGGGATTATTTAACACTTTGTTTAAAGCCAAAATATACAGTTTGTAACTTTAAAGTAAATTGTTCTATAATTAAATGTTGTATTTTTCTCATGAAGTAATTTACTCCAAGGAAAACTGCCATGGTGATTTGTCATAAGGAAGCCATTTTGCCATGCTGAAATTGAGTAATTTTTATTTAATATTATCTTGATTATTCTATGATACAGCTATTCCTTCTTAGATGAATCATTTTTAGTTGCTAACATTAATCCTGGCAGAGGTAAAGTAATAGAATACCGTTTCAAAGTTTACATTTCCCTTCTTATCAAGTGAACATCTTAAAAAAGCACAAACTGCCCAAGCTCCTAATGATAAAGCACAAAGGGAGCAGGGCATTCTGCTAGAATATGGGGGGAAGCCTTGGTCCTTGCTCTGAAGGTTGCAGGTTATTTTTAATCAAAGATGGTCTAATGTAAAGTGCACATGTTTTGAGAAGCCTGGTCTGAAAGTCAAAGGTCTGTTCCCTCTTGGATGATTGCCTTGACCACAAACCTTTATTTAGGCTTTGCTTTTCTGTTCTTCCACATGATGCTCGTATGCCTAGCTCATCAGTGGTGCATTAGATGTGACTTGACCATGTCAGAAAATTGGAGTATGTTCAGGGGATTTGGGTTGAGTCAAGGGAGTGCCTGCCTACACGGGGATTGCAATGGAGCATGAAGTGACAGGTAGGAACCCAGCAACAACGAATCGAAGTGCCTAAAGGATCTGGCCAAGGTGAAATGGACTGCTGGGGGAAACACAGCTGAGTTTTAGCCTGATTTAAAAAGGATTTAGCTAGACTGGATTCCTTTTGATCATCTCACCATCCTTCATCTGAAGGCAGGTGATGTAGGCAGCCAGTTCCCTCTTCCCATACTTACAATATTTTTATGGTTTGTGGTACAGTAACAGCAGACATTTGAGTCCCCCAAAAAGTAGAGCTGTGTGTTTTAGAGGCATTACAGAGACAGACGAATACTCCTGGAATACAACTGACCCATCTTTTGACAAAGATTTTTTCCTACGTAGTGTGACAGTGCAGCAGCCACAGAGAACAGTTGTGATACAGGAAAACAATATTGAGACATCATCGTTGAAATGTCACCAAGACAAATGTCACTTGGTTTGTCATCCAGAGACCACAGAGCTCTAAATAGACTGTAGCAATACATCTGTGCTTCCCCTGCAGAAGGGGAATAGCTCTTACCTTTCCCTCAGGAAAAATATTTACCACTGCAACTCCCAGGGAAGCAGCTCCCAAGCATGCAGAGACTGAGAAAATCCCTGTCGCTTTACTTCTGCTTTGTCAGCTTTGCCCATCAAAGGTTTCCATTTGCAATGATGGTGAAAGGTCAGAATGACATTTAGGTCTTCTGAGGTCTGTTTTGACCCACCCATTTCCTCCCCATATTGGCAGCACAGACATTTGCACGTCTCACATCACTCTGCTGCAAGTAAAGGCTGAGACTCTGATTTTGAAACACCATAAAGATAAAAAAGAAACAGTCTAAATCTGGTCCTGAGTTTCTCAGTCAGTGAAACAGGGACTTCTGCAGGACAGCACTGCTTTGGAATAAGACACCCAGGCTCAAATTGCTGTGCACTTTTGAAGGTTCTTCAACTCAAAATTAACTGCGTCTAACAAGTGAAACTGTGTTTTCTCTTCTACTGTACAGGAAATTACCAAAACCTTTTTTTCAAAACTAACACAGAGTTTGGTTTCAGATACAAGATTGTAATGAAAATAAAACCCAAGATTATTATTTCTGAAGACAGAAAAATTTCCAAGAATGAAAAGTACAAACATTCCAAATGTGCAGTTTCATAAACTATTTCATTTTGCAATAAAACTCAGCAAAATTTTAAATTTTTAATGCTTCTTTATGATATAATACACCAATTAACACTTACAAGTCTACATTTTCCAGCAATAGATGGCACTAGTAATTCCTGCATTCACCACAACATTAAATAAAGTTATAGGGTTTGAACATATGCAAACCTAATCATAACTGCCTAAGTAATATGTAATGATCAACTCTGCTCTAAAACATTTATATACTTTTTTTTTTCCTTATAGCAAGCTAGTCAGTTATGGAGCAGCATCTCAAAAATATTTCACTACTTACAATGATTTATTTGAACTGGGAAGTAGGAAAATACTCCACTCTCAATTACATTGGTGTACACCACAATGCTCAGTGCTAAAGAATAAGAAGAGGATTCTGTTAATTACTACTCATAAAGCCTGTTGATTACTTACATGTGAGCAGTAGGATTATTTTTACTTTTCATTTTAAAATTAGAAAATTAATTTTAGACATCGGTCTCCTTTAGAACAGCACAAAATCACTTTTAGATGGACACAAAGCTTACTGATGGTTTGTTGTGCACAAGTGATGTGCCTGCTCCTTCAGGAGAGGAACCATTTGGGTTTTCCTTTAAAGAAGTCAGCCTCAAGAGCTGGTTAGCATGAGTAGTACTGTAGATAGCAGTCCACTATCTAAGAATACTACTATAGCAGATGAGAGATCTGGACTATGACATGCACACCTTAACACAGCCCTAGGTTAGACAGCCAGGGTGTTATTTGGTAAAGACAGAAAGCTTTTAATCTTTGTATAAGATGATATATGCACTACAATCCCTATGCTCTTCAGCAAGGGGAAGGCAGGATTGAAATCAGCTGTCTAGCAGCTCGTGAAAGAAGACTAGGCACAAGATTTATAAGTCTGAAGTAGTGAACAAGGCACAGAGGATAATTTACTTATGGCATGTAAGGATTCATGTATTAGAACAATTTTTTGTTATTATTGTGTGGGTTGTTGAAGTCTCTTCAGAAGATCAAAAGAAAGGGAGGAGGGGAGCAGCAATGTTTGGACTTCACATCGCAGTGGGTATTTGTGGCAATATAGTGGACGTGTAAGAAGAACATGAGGCTGACTGACCTCTGTCTAAACTGGAATAGCCCACTCCACAGTCTACTTGACATCAAATATCTTCCTTAGTATAGACCAGCATCAGTTTATGTCTTCAAAGTCATTATGGGGCATTGTAATGAAAAATGTCTTGTAGGGTCTGCAGGCAATAAAAAACATCACTTCAAAAATGGGAAAATGTATGAGGCAGAAGTGTCTACTCTGGCATTTTTGGTAAGTACAGTTTCAGGTACTTTTGCCATTATCTCCCCCCCCACCTATTTTCAAATGCATCACTACTTGATAACTGTTGAATCTCAGTGACAGTCCCTGGGAGGGAAGTGCCATAAGGCAATTCAGGGAGTCCTATTTGCACCTCTGAAATGGAGTCCTCCCTCCAAGTAATATGGAGAGTTCGTTGCATGTACTATGGCAAATATTCAAGTTTCACACAGGGTTGAACTTAAGATGAAGTAGGCATGTTTGCAACAGCCAGGCTTAATCAATCCCATTGTGTGGAAAGCTCAGCTCTAAATAGATCTTAGAAATAACCATTCAATTTCTCATTTAATGTCTTAATTTTTAATTGGCTTGTTGCATTCTTTATATGCATAGAAATCCTAGTACGCTAGCTCCTGTGGGAAAACAGTGCTCAGCAATTTCAAGTTGTTAGTTGCTCTGAACATAGGGGATCTGATTTTCATTTATGTTAGAGTCACTTTATATTGCTCAGGCAGTAAATTGTATTTACACCCAGTAAATGAGCAACCAGAGTAGTGCAAAGTAACTTTAGCATGAATTAGGCTTAGGCCCAAAGCCTTCCTCAGTTTTTATAGCAGTTCTGTTATTCATCTCAATTGGTGAGATAGGGATTGATGGACAAGCAAATAGCAACATGGTATTACCTAGTTTGGATGGAGAATTGAGCCAGGGATTAGAAAACCCCAATTCAGTCAAGGTAATCAGACTGGCTATTAAAAGTCTGAAGTCCAACAAAACACTAGGGCCAGATGGTTTCAGCATACATTTTTACAATCAGCTAAGTATAAAAGATGAAATAGCTCCCCTGCTAGTTAAAGTATTTCAAAATTATTTACAGATGGGAATTAATGTTAATGAGTCATGTAGCTAACTCCCTACATACCATACTGAAAATTTACCGCCCTCAAGTTTAGTCCCAGCCAATGCACCAGAAATTTTCATCTTTCTTCATTTTTCATGATGAAATGGAAATAGATTTTCCTTGTTTTACCATGTACAGCTAACCACTTGAATTTTGTATCTAAGAGGCTTAAACATAAATAGGATAATGAGGTACAGAGCTGATACCAGAAATGTCCTCAACATGAAGGTTAATTTAATTGTAAATTCCTGTGGCTGGAAGATTTACTCATAAAACATAAGATACAGTAGAAGTGTATTATAGAGACAAATTATATTAAAGATACATGCAAGGGTGGTTCAGGGGAATATAGAACTCCGTCTCTAGGTGAATGCCTCCAAAACATGTTAGGTCAAATTGCAGATTTTACTATTTGATGATTATTCATTTACTTTAATTAAATGAGTCGGGTTTATCCATTTAGTACCTGCAAAGCAGCCACCCACATGATAATAAGTACTAACGTGCCACCTTGCTAAAAAAAACCTGAGAAAATTCCATTATTTTTATCTGAAAATATTTATCAATCATTTGTGCAGATGTAATTGAGCAGAACTAAGCCAATCAGGAATTTATAGTAAGCAATAAAGAAAACAGTAAATTTGCCCACAGTGGACTTCTAGTTAACTTAGCTAATTTGGTTGTTACCACAATCTTATAAAGATAACTTCTTGTCTGTCTCCTAAGGGTACATTGTTATTGACATATTCCATTGCATGCAGGCAAGGGAAGAGAAAAATACAATGCTCTCTGTAGCTATTAATGTTCCTTACCCTTCAAAAAACCACACTGATTTGGGACGGGAGGTGGCAGAAAACTAATATTTTTTTTCAGATGGTCAATGAATACAAGAAACTTGACTAACCAATCAGTAATTTGGGTGTTCTATCACATTAAACAAAACAACCCCAACTGACCCCCCCCCCCCCCC
>JAAWXA010000003.1:46337858-46517025 GCA_038090715.1 Florisuga fusca | reverse complement strand
AAAAAAAAGGTGAATAATGAATTTAAAAATCATATTTAGATTGAGTTAGATATTGGATAAGTAAACAGCTCACCTTGAGTGAAATGCTTCTTGACACAGATCCTAACTGAGAACCAGACTCTAGGCAAGTGGTGGTATTTCAAGACTCTCTTTTCCATTTGTTTCATGGTATAAGAAAAATATTCACCCTGATCCTGGGCTGCTCTCCAGGTGCTCAAGTAGTGCAGTGGCCTAACTCAGTGCAAGGGGGTGTTGAGGTGGAATACAGACACCACAAGTACCTTAGCTCAATTTTCTTCACATTCCTCATAGAAGAGATGAGTTTGGAGAAGAGAGGATCAGCTTCTAAGTAGAGTAAACACTATTTTTTCTCCCATTTCATCTTTCCACCTGCTCTTTAGCTACTGCTGTTTAGTTGGCTCAATTAACAGAGGTTTAGAAACCCAAATTTTTACCTAAGTTTGAGCTGTAGATATCCAAGTAAGACTATCTGGCATACACACATTGCCTCAAAATGCCACCTGACTTGATTAATTTTCTTCAAATTTAACAACATCAGACTTACCGTCATTGTGAAATCCCCCCACCACTCCAAATCTATCTAGGGGGTTGGGGATTCTTGTTTGTTTGTTTTGATAAAACAGTCATTTCAAATGATGTTTTTGGAGTTCTAAATATAGAACTGCTTATGGGGCCTATTTTGTCACATCCACTGTACAGATGTAGCTTCTACCACTGCCTTCTAAATGTGCATTCATTAGAAAGAATGAACTATGATTATCAGACTGAATTCTAGCAAGTGGCAAAGGGTATCTACAAAACCAATTGTGTTGAAATGTCATCAGGTACAAGAGGAGAATGTAGGAATGTGATGTATTTATTCCTATAACACAAAAGTGTGTAAATGTAAATACAAAGTATGTGTGTATAAATTCCTACCTTTATATAAGTGTATATATATATATATACATATATGGATGAATGGAAAAACTTTTCACTGACTTTGCCTCCAAGCAGTGAGATGAAGCAATCTGTCACCTATTGTCCTGATACAAATACAGTGATATGAGATGATTAGGCACTCACTAACCACATCTGGAACTCCTGTTACCTGGCATATGTATCTGATACCCTTCCTGTTCAGATCACAAGCCCACTCTGAATGTTGCTAAAATCAACTGGCAAGAATTGTGTCCACAATGGAAAAGTACTGACCAAAGCCAATCATCTTGTGACCCTATAAATCTTGATCCTAAAGTAAGGCCCCTTGGAGCTCTCTGGCATCACAGCAGACTGCTACCTCATACTTCATGATGTGATTCAGAGTGTTCACTGCAAGAGGATGATGAAGGGGAAAGAGTGAGGATAGTTCTATTTTGATTACTGGGTACTAAAATTTGCTATAATCTGCAGAAAGGAAACATCTTAATCATAGTTTATACTCTGTATGTGTCTAAGTGTGCATGTAAGCACCTGTCCTGTCCCACTCAGTAGGTGAGGGTGAAGTTCAGATCCCTCTGACTCTGTGTGTGTGATGATAACTGTCCTGGTTTGGACCAGGATAGAGATAATTTTCTGTCTCGTAATTTTGCTTTCAGCTAAGTCTCTTCTAAGTAGCTGTACTTGATGAAAATAACAGCAAATTTCTCAGTGTCTGCTTCTAGAACTGATAACGCCTATAGTTACAGCTGGAGGATGGTCTGCAGAACCAAGGCCACTGCTCAGTCCCGAGGAACATCTTATGCTCCAGAAAGAAAAAAGGAGTAAAAAGGTCACACCTGCAGCCCTCCTTTAGGGAGGAGCAGACAAGATAAATGACCAAAATTGACCAAACAGAGCATTCCATCCCATATGTGTCATACTCGGTATAAATTTGAGGGATCACAAGGGTCAAGTCTCTTCCTCTTCAACTTCCTCTTCACCTTTTCCCTTATTCTCCTGTTCCTGTTTGCTTTGGCATCCTGGGAGGATTCTGTCCATTCATCTGCCCATGGTCCTGATCCATGCCAGCCTGAATCCCTGTGTTGATCCATGCCAGCCTGAATCCCTGTGTTCCTGCCTCCAGCTCCCAACTGCTGCTGACTCCAGGAGTCCAGCCTGGACTTTCCCAGGGCTGCTCTGCAGCCTCGTTGGTGACATGAGCATTACTGGGGGGAACTGGGGAGAAATGGGGCCCATAAAGGCCCATAGATGAGGCCCATCCCCTCATGAAAATCATCAATAAGGATGTTGAACAGGAGCAGACCCAGCACTGAGCCCTGGGGGGCTCCATTTGTGACTGGCCACCAGCTGGATTTAACTTCATTGACCACAACTCTTTGGACCAGGTTGTCCACCCAGTTTTTTATCCAGTGAAGGCTGTGTACATCCAAGCCATGAGCAGCCAGGTTAGGCTGGAATAGACTGGAATCTGAATGAAAAGGTTTGGATTTCTCTCCTCTCCACAGATAAAAATCTCACTGATCATTGCATTCCCTTAACTGATTAATTTCTCTTAGGTACTGCTGGCTTCCTATTTGATCTCAGTTCTCTCTTCTATTAAACAGCAAACAATTTAAATACACTCCTTGATCAAGGTACTTTCAATTGCTCATCTGGCAAATAGGGATAATCCAAAATGAATGAGACCCAGAATAAATTACATTTCTGCTATTACTTTTTTTTTTTTTTTTAACTTGCACACTGGACCTGGGCTAGCAAGGCAGGCTAATGTAGAACTCTCAATTTTCTGCTTTTCCTTTGTTTCAGCTTGACTCGAATTACAGTTCTGTGTTATATAATAGGAACTGACCTAACCACTTCTATACACGAAGACACTACTCTCAGATACATTATTTTAATAGTCAGTATTTAGAGGAAGTGAAGGCAGATAAACTTCTGCAGAGATCATTAAATGATTGAACTCTAGCCTAGATGAAAGAAAAGAAACAAAACAGCCAGTTCTACAGAGAAACACATTTTTAATATAAATCTTGAACAACGGTAAAATGTTTCTTTCTGTTCATTTTTTGAATGACCCTCTTCTGACTTGTACTTTATTCAGCTACTCTCCTTGGTTCTTTAAATCCTCCCTCAACCTACTCAAATCTCAAATTTTTAAATAAGTCTGGCACCAGACAGTCATGGATTTTATTTCTTTTACACCAGTAGTGCCTACAGTACAAAAAAAAAGGAAATGACAAACGAACAAAAAAAAAGCAAATGACAAACGAACAACAAAAAAAACCCCAACAAACAAAACATGGCAAAAAAAGGTAAAAAAAAAAAAAAGCAAAAAAACCCCCAAAAGCCACTGCTGAAGGAAACTGAAGTTACCTTTGGAGTGAACGTTTCATCATGAGAACTGATGTCAGCTATGCTCTCTAATAGGTTTCTACCATTTCCCTGACTTATGCATGGGCTGCTAAATGACCAAAGGCTGAACTGCAGGAGGTGCCAGTAAGTACTGAGCAGCACTGTTGTACCAATTATTGGTCCAAATTAGCAAAGCTCAGCTAACAGCTGAATCATTTGTGTTAGTAATAAGGAGAGTCACTGAAAAGCCTGGGGGTAATTCTCTAAAACCTGGTTTATAATCCAAAACGTGAGATGTAATTCCGGGCAGCAGCAGCCAGCACAGAGCCAGCAGTCAACTGGCATTAACTGTGAGGAATCCCTCATGGGCAGCCCCTTCCAAACAACAAATAAAGGCAGATTCCTCAGAGATAGCCACCAACAGTAACTGTCATTAATACTTAATGCCTAAGTTAATGATAGCAAACTCATGCTGACTATTTAGGAAAAGTCCATTTCCACTTTCAAGTTTACAATGCACCTCATCTTAAATACCTGACTCTGGTGCATCTTCTGAGACTTGGTTCATCAGAATCTTTATTTGCATAAAAACACAGTGAACTGGAAAGTATCTGTTCAGGTAAAGAAAACATTCAGCATATATTGCTCCTTGATTCATGGAGAGAAAGAAGAGGGGAGGAAAAGACATCAATAGTCTTGACTACTGGAGCAGTCACATTGAGGGCTGTGAGTGATCAGGGGCTAATTCTTTTTTCACAGCAACATTTTAGCATCCACAGAGGTAGAAAAATGAAGCCACCAGAGCAGTAACTTTTCAAAACTAAGACATGAGAGTTGTGGGGTAGTCAGCCTTCATTCTGCACCATGGCAAATCAAGTGCTGTCACCCAACCAGCTCCCTATATATTGTCCATTTTCCATGAGAGTTTTCCCCAAAGCTGTCTGCATTAACTATTTCTGTCGGCTGATATTTTCATTTTCACTGGAAACTTTTTCTCTTCTCAACGGATGGTTGTTTCCTTCCTCTTATTTCCTTTCTTTTTGAAGATTTTCATTAGAAGAAAGAGAAATAACCAGTACACAAATATTACAGTTGATATTACTTTCACTCTTGACATGCTGAAACAGATACCTTTTGAAAGAAAAAAATGACTGTACAATTTTACATTTTTTGAAAATGTTGCAAATAAAATCAACAAGTTGATAGTGGCCTGGTATAAATTATCAATTAATCCAACTTGGAACCAAACCCAGTTTTGAGACTGAGACTACAAAAACATGTTTTTCTAGTTTTGCATTGTGAAAGAAATTGTTGTATATCAGCCTAAAACAATTCTTTTGTCCCTATTTTTCCAATACTAATAGGGATTTTATTCTGAAGGTGGATCAGCTGTCATGACTGCTTTTTCAGAGTTACGCATAGGCTGGATATTTTCAAATAAGTGCAGAGACCTAATAGGCTTCCTTAGCTACAGTTTCACAGCTGTTTTCCCTTTTCCTTAAATGTATTGTTCTGGTAGCTGTTCTTTTGCTGTTCTTATTACCTTCCCTATTGCACATAACAACATAAAAACTAAACAACAGAAATAAAACAGAAGATTGTTTACTTCAACAGGTTTCTACACACTATAGTTCCTCAAAAAAACACTTCTGTACTTTGGCAACACTTACTAACATAAAAAGACCAATTTGAGAACTCATTTTAAGGTTTCAGAAAAGGTTTCAGTTATCAAAACCCAAGCACATGAAAGCAGTATTCCTTGACAGAAAGCAGGGAAAAAAGAAATAGAAGGATACACTTTCACTTCTTGGTCTTGAGATCTTTGATTTATGCAGGTGCTGCATAGAATAGCTGATAAAGTAGCTGGCTTAATTTTTTTCACATCTGCATACATCTGACAGAAAGAAGCAGATTTGTCTAGCTGGCATAGCCAGGTCAGCCAGTGCTCACCTCTTCTTGCATTTCCAAAAGAAGGGAGGGACATTTCTTTTATCTGTTTTAGTTAACAGCCTACAAATCCATCTTATGTGTGCCTTTGATCACCTCTGGAAGTGATTGTCTTGTATGCAGTCTTTGATAAAAGCCCTGGGCTTCTTAATATTGGATTAAATATCTCAACCTTAATACTTGTTGTATGCCCTACATACAGTTAACACCATCCAGTTGTTTCCCAGTTGATAGGCTTTACGGCTGGGATCACTATGGGGTCAGTAAGCCACACAGGAACCACCCTTGGAAAAATTTGCTCTTCCACCTGTCAGTGAGGCAAGCTCCAAAAATGTTACATATAAATTCTTCATTATCAAGGGTATAACGAGCCAAACTAATGTTGGTCCCCCAAAACATGACTGATAGGGAATACAGTTCTTCAGAGATACTGAAGAAGCACCACAGGAGTCAGTCAGCATTTGACATGAGACCATGCTGAGAACAGAACAGATTCAGTCTCCTTGCTGTGCTCTCTAGCATCCTCTGATCAATGGCTTCTGGCACGCAGCCCTAAATCTGAGCTGGCTCTTGTCTGTTCCCAAAGTGCTGCAGAGGAAGTTAATAAACCTCCCGGAATTCACAGCCCTTGGAGGAATAATGCAAAGCCATGAGGGCAGCTCTGTGGTGCTCAGCGGGATGTTAGAAATGAGCCAGAGCAAATGAGCCCAGCTGATTCTGCTGAGGGACAGTTAATTGCCTCTGAAACACGCACCCCAGGACTCACGGTTCACTGTAAGGAGCAGGCTCAGGCTTGTAGGAGTCATTAATTGATCAATCAGCCGTGGAGAAGTAGCTAAAACGGCTTCTGACTTCCCAGTGCTGACCCTGGAAGCGCTGCAGTTGTGATCACGCAACGCTGTGCCTGACCCAACAGGCTCTGTGGATCCGGCCGAGACCTGCACAGATCAGCTACCGTGCCCCTCTCCCTATCAGGGTAACCCACCCGCTGGATATGCAGCCATAATCATCAAGGGTTAAATACATCAGCTGCATGCAAACCACAGGCAGAAGAGGTAGAATAAGTCTTTGTACTTTCTCTTAACAAATAAGCCATATTTGAATGATTCTTTAAAAATGACTAATGACCTTGTGAACACCCTACACTCACACTCATTCATCTTTTTACCAGCAGATGCCAGGTCATATATCCTTGCATGAAGGGAAACAAGGGAAATGTGTTGTAAGAGATTATCAAAGGGTATTTTCATGATCTGCTCAATAATTTTCAGTCTAAGCAGAAATTGCTTCTACAATTTCTTACGCTAAATTCTATTTAGCATCAGATATTTCCATTTACATGTGAGGACATCTTATTCACCAGTCCTCATGGTCTCTCTAGCACTTGCCTGTACTGCAGCTGCTGGTAGCAAGTTCGATGGAAATACCAGCAGGAGTTTTTTAACAGAAAGATACTTGCCTGTAAGCTACCTCTTCCCCATTTCCTTTCTGGTTTTGCTTGTTTAAGACAATGTGAATTTAAGAGGTTCCTCCATGCCTTGCAGTTCCTTCTCTAGACCACCTGCTGGAGGTTATTACACTCCATTACATTACAACTCCAAGACATTTGTTTCTAATGAATCTTGCTTAAAATCTTGACTATGGTTCTCTTAGATGGGAGTTATTCCATCTTGGCAGTCTCACTGACATGAAATTCGATTATTTGTTTATTATGATCAGAAACATGGAATAGATGTGGTGTCTGTTACACTGATATATCTGATTAGGGCAAAATACTGTGAAATGTTTTTCCAGTATGCTACGCATCTGCAAGAGAGATTTCTTATTTATGTATGAGCAGAGGGGAAATGCTTTGTCCTAGGATCCATATCGTATATTGTATCGTACAGTGGTTTGGGTTGGAAGGGAACTTAAGAGATCATCTAGTTTCAAACCCCCTGCATGGGAAGAGACACATCCCACTAGACCAGGTTGCTCAAAGCCCCATCCAATCTGGCCTTCAACACTTCCAGGGATGGGACATCCACAAGTTCCCTGTGTAACGTCTTCCAGTGTCTCACCATTCTCACACTAAAGAATTTCTTCTTAATGTCTAACCTTAATCCCCCCTCTTCCAGTTTAAAGCCATTACCAATTTTTCTATCACTATGTGCCCTTGTAAAAGTCCCTCGGGAGCTTTCTTATAGGCCCCTTCAGGTACTGAAAGGCTGCTATAATGTCTCCCCAGAGTCTTCTCTTCTCCAGGCTGAAGAACCCCAACTCTCTCAGCCTGTCTTCATAGGAGAAGTGCTCCAGCCTCCTGATCATTGTGGCCCTCTGGACTTACTCCAACAGCAAGTCCTTCCTTTGTCCTTCCTGTGTTGGGGGCTCCAGAACTGGACACAGTATTCCAGGTGGGGTCTCAGGAGAGCAGAGTAGAGGGGCAGAATCACCTTCCTTGACCAGGTGGCCATTCCTCTTTTGATGTGGCCCAGGACTGGGTTGACTTTCTGGGCTGCAAGCATACATTGCTGGCACTCAATCACTCACTCAAAGGGGGAGGGGGCTCCCTCAGTGATATCAAGAAAAAATATTCACTCTCCAAAGGGGATCAGGATTGGGGGTGCTGAAGAATCTTGATTGTCCCCTGTATACATTGCTGTTATATGTCTGTATACTGTGGGAAAACTCCTTGTTTTGTAGCAACACCACAGGCTTTTTTTTAGAAACCTGGCAACCATCACCCCATAATTCATCATAAAGTGGAACTCAATACTAACCCTTAGCTAACATTTTGGCAGAGCTGGACAAAATCGTTTTGTTTTTTTTTTATTTATTACAAACCAGAGCTTCACCTGCTTATGCAGTCTTCCTAGGATGAACACAGGAAACAGGAATTTGTATATTCACTAGGATTTCACAAGTTATTGATCAGTCTTGTCACATAGTGGCAATACTGGCAGTTGAAGAACATATATAGTGATTTGGCATTTGAATCACAAAGCAAATGGTGTGAATGTCTGCCTTTTATTCCATCTCTCATTCAAAGCCTATTTTATTTTACTACAACACTTTCACAAGTTCCCAAGGTATTACACAAGTAACACAGAAAATTGTGGTCTTTTATTATTTTCCATTTTGTTTTGGACAGCTGTCCCCTCCCAAATTCTTTCCCACCTTCAGTCTGCTGACCTTTGGAGGAATGGAGAGAGGGAGAGAGACAAGAGACAGCCTTGATGCTGTGGGACCACTGCTCAGCAATAACCACCACAAACATTTTTTTTTAGCCACAGATGCAAAGCACAGTGCCGTGGGGGCTGCTACGAAGAAAGTTAACTCCATCCCAGACAGACCCACTAAATTTGGCTTCTTACTGACCACCGTGGAAATGAAATCTCTTTTGGTATACTTCCGAAAAGATATGATGTTTCTTTCCCTCTGTTACAAGTTTACTAAGGCTGGCAAGCATTAAAAGTCTGCATCTGGATTTTCGTAACACTATGCCATAAGGTGTAAACTGTTTCACTTTAAAAAGAATGGCATATATTTTAAGCAGTTTCATCTAAAGACAAAGATTTTAAATTTTTCCCCAAGCCAGGACTTTTTGCAAAGCTCATAAAAGGAAACTTTGGATCTAGAGCACTTCATGAATTTTAGGAATTCAGTTTTTATAATCACCTGTCAAAGATAACCATTAAAAACTGTAACATATTAAAAAAGAAAACTTCAGAGACAAATTTATTTGATACAGCAAATAGTTCTTGGCAGTGAAAGACAGAAGCTGTGATGTGAGCAGTTCTCTTATTTTGCTTGCTATAATAAATGCCATCCTACAGATGGAATTCAAGCAGTAATTCCAAAAATATTAAATTATCTACTTTAAAAAATGAGTCAAGTGAGTCCTCCCTTTTTAAAGGCTATAAAAAAGAAATTGTCTTTTTTTTCAGACTTGCCAATAGAGAAGGGGATAAGTGGGAAGTACAATTGATCTCATCTAAAATCTTACAGTCGAGAACATTTATTATGACATAAGGCAGAAAGTGAGAGATGCTTATAAATGAGATCCAACTGTCTCTTCAGATGCATTTTGCTGAAATACTTTCAGAGTGAACCTCTAAAACCCAAACTGGGAAAGCATAAGCCATGCTAAAATAAATCTAAGCTGATGCATTAATTTATAGCAAAATGAATGTGACACATCACAGCTATGATGATATGTAATTTCACCATGAGAACTCAGTTTGCAGAGGTGATTTAATTTTCTTTAAAACATTATTGAAAACTACAAGACAGAGATTAGAATAAATATCCTTCTCTCATATGGATATTAATTTTGACAATGCTCACCCTACAACTGATATACAATAGGCAAATCCACTACTTGCTAAGTCATCTATCCTGGAAGGGGTTGGTACATAATTATTTAAATGCTCAGTAGGATTATCACTCTCATGTTTAAAGACTTTGAGCAGGAGATAGATAGGATAAAGGGCAGGAAACTTAGATGATTTATACATGCTTCATTAAATATTTTTTTAGGTATTAACACAATCCAGGAGAAGGATGCCAACTCAACCTACTGCTCTCTGTAAAGTTTGTACATAAGGTGTAAGATGTGATAAAGTGAGCCTGCAGTGAGAGATGTGTCCATGGTATGGAGCTGTTTGATAAATGCTGTTGCAGTATTTGTCTTAGGAAGTCCTAAACCGTGCCTATTAAAGTGATATCTTACTGCATCTATAGGCAATGAATAAGGCCTAGATTCTTTGCATTTGCTTTTACATTCTGCTTGATATTCTCAAATACAGTGCTCATCTCCCTAAAATTGTGTGTGTGCATGCAAATGCACACAGGCACACACCCTACTAAGACCTAGATGTGGACTGAATTCTCTGCCTTCACACTTCAGTGTCTACCAGAATGAGTTACCAAGCACTGTTTGCATTGCAGGGATGTATCGTCTTCATTAACCAAGCTGCATTAAAATCGTAACTCCAATATTTTGATTTAGCAAAGCATTTAATCCTGTGCCAACTTTGAGCACGTAAGGAGTCCTGTTGAGTTAACGGTGCTCCTCACATGACTGAGCTTAAGCATGGGCTTAATAGCTTGATTTGGGGCCAGAGCACTGAGAACACTGCAGGAGGGAGCTGAAGGTGGGGGAATGCACTCTGCCAAGCCAGACACCATTCAGGTTATAATGGCTTAATTCAAAACTCTCTCTTTCCCACAGGCTGAAACTTTGAAGAAGCTGAAAGTTTTTGCAATTGTTGGAAGGGATCATCATGGCTCAAAATTTGAGACAACAGGGGGAGTGAGGTGGTAGTACAGACAGGGTATGAACCAGAAAAAAACAGGATCAGAAAGAAGAAGAAGATTATGAGATATAGCAAAATGTCAAAACTAATAAGAGGAGATTTCAGCTATCCAGACACATGGGAACAGGGACACAATGAGAGAAATAAATCAAGAAACAGTCATGTACTATATCCTCAATGTATTAAAAGGTAGCAAGGAAGACATAAGTTTTGACTTTCAACTGTGCAGCTGTTAGGAGACAGAGGTGGAGGTCTCATTAATGACCATAATCCAGCTGGATTCATTAGTCTATATTGAACCTGCAAGAAGGATAAAAAAACCCAAAGGATTTTGAATGTAAAAGAATGGAGAAGTGCTGGAGAGGATCCCGTGGGTTAAGCATGTAACGGGAGGAGTAGGAGGAGGAAAGGACAAAATGGAAATGGAAGCTGTTCAGAAAGCAGTAACTGCATACCTGAGGGTAATGAATATTATCCAACAATAGGCAAAGTAGTAGGAGAAAAAGAGTGTAGCAAATAAACACAGAATTAAAAACGATATTGGGAGATAAATAAAAAAGACACGTAAGCAACCTAAAATCTCAGGTGCAGAGGGAGAATAGAAAATATATACAATTAATTTAAGATAAAAGAAAGCAGAGACACAAAAAGTGCAAGCAGGTAATAAACTGAAGATGGTGGAGGATGATAGAAATAGACAACTATCAGAGGATATCCCCAGCATAGGTAAGAAAAATTGCAAACAAAACAGCAGTTTTTCAGGGTGGAACCAAGGCAGCATGATGCTATGAGTTGATTGAAGTCTCATTCCCCATGGCAGATTTTACTGTTACTTACAGGTTTAAAATAATAAACCACTTGTTTTTAGACAGTTTTCTCCATTGACAATACACTAGGAAAAACACAATCCTGCTGTCCCCATTTCCCAAGACAAGAAAAAAAAAATCAAGACATGTAAGCTCACAGAGTTTTCCCACAACCTTCCACCCTTCCCAGAGTGGCCCACGTGAACGAAAAATATTATCCTTAGCAGACACTGCAAGATGCTCAGGCAGTGGCCTCTTCCACTACTATTCCACTTCCATTTGGCACAAGCTGCCTATTAGAAAATACAGGAAGCACTGTGTTTTGAGACACATTTACAGTTCTAGACAGGATACACTTGAACTTTCAGGACAGGCATTACCAGCATCAATAAGATGAGAAACATACTTTGGGTGTAATTATGCTTGGTTTGCTGTAGATCTCAAGTCACTGCACTGGTGCCATTGAAACTGTATTTCCACTGGGTTTGTTTCTTTACTGTTGCTGACATTTTTCTGCCTTGCTTCCACTGGTGAATCTGTCTTATCAACTTACAGCCTTCATCACTCTTAAGATTCACATTGTTGGCTTCTACTCACATGCTGTCAAACAACTTGACAGAAATCCTTGGATGAAGACGACTCTAGAGGCTTGTTCTTGCCCTGCTCTGGTATCACCATAGCTAAGCAGTATTATTTAAGTGATAAGTAATACGGAGGAAAACGGAGAACAATATGAGAACCATATACACCAGATAATGTACCACTTCCCCTGTGCAGTACAATGCAATTAATTCCCTCATGACAGCTTCTGAAATGAAGAAATATGTAAGATATATATAAAATACTTTAATATATTTTATTAGGCTTGTTTAGTTTGAACAGTCACGCTGGTCTAAGTTGCAATAACCGAATTCTTGTGCCTAGAGTTCTCCAAGTTTCTTTCAGAAAAATAAGCATTTTTCTCAGATTGGAGTTTTTTTTTAAGACAGACTAGGATAAAACCTAAAAATTAACCAAACCTCTTAATTTCAAGTTACAATGTTAAGAAGAAATGCAATTTTGTACCTTATTGAAAGTTATACTGAATGATTTTATTCATTTGCTTACAAGCAGAACATGTTCATTGGAGTTTAACACATCAGGGCTATCTAATGTAAAGAGAAGCTGCTGCCCTTTACACTACTTTAACCTGAAAATATATAGATTTAATAATATGACTTAAATCTATCGATCTCACTTAATCAGCACAAAATACACTTGATTAAAGATATCCCTGTCTCTTCTGGAGTAAGGCTATAAACCAATGTATGCAGGTACAGTCCTTTACAATTCCAGTCAGTAGCACATATGCTGTATATAAATGTGTCTTGATTTTATTTGCTGTTCTTTCAGGTTCTGCATCAGTGAGAACCTTCAATAACAGAAGTAAGTCACTTAAAGCCTTTTGCTCCCCTCCACATCTTTCAGCAATAAATAAATAAGACCCCAGTCCTGAAGGGGGATAGAAGACTATCTGCAAAACCCTTGCTCTTGCAAGGAAGCCTGATTTCAGTAGTGTTTCACACAGATCAAGATAAAGCATAAAGGTTTAAATAACTAATTGTAATAACTTTGCCATTTTATTTGCATAACTCCTTTTTTCTACAAAGTATGCAGAATTTCAGGCCATGTGAAAAGAAGGACATTTGGCATAAACTTTTATTTTTTTTTTAAGCAGATGAACATATATTTTATTTCTTCAGAATGAAGTTGAAGGCATGTAGGAAAAAAATTTGCTAAAACTGTAATTAAAAAAAGATCTTTTTCTGTACATTTTTTTAGGTGAACTAAATTATACTGGGCATATATAAATAAAATAAAAAAAAGAAAAAAAAAAGAGAGAAGAAGAACATGAACATATATTACTAGTGTAATTCATCAAAAACAGTTGACACTTCAATCTAATCCAGAAAATGAAAACACAGAACTTTATAGAGTTATAGGAAGTAAGCAATTTAAACGTACCATGGCACAAGGTCATCTAACAATGAAGCCAGAAAGATGTTCTCTTTTTATTCGCTCTCCCTCACTCCTTTAATCCTTCTGAATCTATCAACTACAGATTAATATAAATCTTTTTAACAGCCAGAGGTGATCTTCAAATCAGATAATTAATAGCAGTGATCCAAGTGTTCTGTAACAAGTCCATCTTTCCATTTTAATATAAAATAAAAGGGCACTTTATGTAGCTATGTTATCACTCTGGAAAAGGTTTCTTTTTACATAATAAAGTAATATATGTCTTAGCTAATTAGTTCATTTTTTTGTTAAACTCATTGAGATAGTTCATCTTTCTTAAAAGGCTACTGATATGGAACAAAACAATTCTCAGAATACACTCACTGCTGCTCACTGAAAACCTTAGCTTGCCTAGTCATTCCCCAAGTAGTCAGAGCTAAATGTATGAGGCAGAGGAAATACAATCAATTTGTTTTGAAAGTAAACCTCCAAGGCCATTTCATAAGCAAAAGCCATATTCATGTCATAGATACTGTGGTTAAGTTTATGATTCCAATTAGGCCTGGGGAGCTTTCAATACCCTGGAAAAAAATTACTTCACTAATCTATACGTAAATACTACAGTAAAACCACCGAAGAGTGATGAAGTTCAGTATTAATATCACATATTAAAGATGACATCTGAAAATGTACTGTCTAGAAGAATGATCAGAGTTCATGCAGAAGAATAATCTGTAATTTCAGCAGCCTGTAAGCACCATGGAAACAACTCTGGCATCACATTTATTAAACCTCAGTGTTACATATAAGAAAACCACTCAATACTGAAATGGAGTAGTGGTCTGGTAGCAGCAGGTAAGGAGATAATCACCCGGGAATGGCAGCCTGAAGAAACTCACAGTAGGACTATTAGACTGGTAGACACTATGTTTTACAAACTGTCAATTAAAGATACTATCTGTGTTTGTATTTCCACTATACACTGTTAAGAAAGAAAGAAAGAAAACCACACAAACAATCCCTCTATTTCTAATTGTTTGGTTGTCTTACTAAAAGGTTATTTATTTAAATAGATTCAACAGCACATTTGCTTGCCACAGTGGAGTGTGGGAACAATTACCCCATTGTCTTACCAAGAGGCAAAAATAGCCAAATTGGAGGAATGCACAACCACCTCCGTACTTTCCTAAGTGCTTAGGGTTTCTGTAGTTCTAGGACACCTGAACTGTCACTTGTCCACATCACTGCCTTCCTCTGTGTGGACGAGACCTGCCCTGCCCCTGGACTCTGCTTCTGCATGGCCAACTGGAATGGGCAAGTCCACAGGCAAGCTCATGAGATTGTTCTTGCCCCTCTTTCTCTCCCTTGGCTGCACTGGATGTGCAACACAGATTTAGGCAGTATAATTTTTAAAGGCAATCACTCAACTGACATTGTAAGTTAGCTACAAGACACATGGGGCAGGATTCAGGTCCAGACAACAAATACAGGTACTACCTATGCACTACGTACACAAGTTCTCAAATCAGTTGACAAAGGTTAGTTCAGTGCCCACATGGAGTTGCTTAATTTAATTTTGGATGGATGCCTAAGGTCTCCAAGACATAAGACAAACATTAGCAGACGTGATACAGGACTATAATAGAGATCATCAATGGCAACTAGTATTAGGATTGGCAGCTGGTATTAGAGCAGTAACCTACAGTGTCTCAAATTGCACTCAGTGCCTACATGTAAGCAAATGAATCAATCAATGCAGTCACTGATGGTTGATCTATTTAACTCAAACTGTGGCAGGCACCTAAACCTGACAACTTTCCTTCTACCTGCCCCTGCTGCAAAATACTTCTAATATCTTTTTGATGCTGTCTTATGTGTAGCTGACATGGGAATGTTTTCCTGTCTTCCACTCTCCAATTTCCAGCAGCTGAACATTGTTTAAAGTCTCCTCAGTTTAAAACAAAGCTAATTCTGGTAACAGTTCCATAGTCATGTCTGATTTCACATCCCCTAATAAACTTTGTCACTATACAACCTATTAGCTAAACTCTAGTGCAGAAACAGTGTAAACACATAAATATCATCCTTCCACAATTAATGATTGCCACACCTTGTTGGACTATGCACAGCATAAAGAGAAGGAAGCACCTCCGTTCAACAAATTGTACTGCCCATAGAGGCAATTTTCACACAGGGACCTTGAAGAGAAAGGAGGATGCTCCACTGTTCAGTGCAATCTAGTTCTAAACCAGTTTCAAACTGGAAGGTACTAAGAGCCAGGGGCACTCTCCCCAGGAGCTGAGCTGTCCTGGCTGTCACTGCTGTGCCAGTGTGGAGGCAGGTGCACAGGGAACAGCTCTGGGCAGCTGATATTTGGATGCTCACAAGAGACTCTGACATGCAGCAGCCAGCAAACAAGGGCCAGGATGTATTCCTGTAAAAATTTAGTAAAAACTGAGCAGGAGGAGGAGAATGTCATCACACCCTATGACCCATTTCAGAAAAAGGAGTATTCTGTGAAAGCCACAGCATTTGGTGTGGACTTTGCTGAAAGGGACATAGGAAAGTGGATACTGAAAACAGCAAAAGCCAGAGAGAAAAAGGTAATGTACGAGACAGTAAACATATGCATAGAAAGGTACAAAAGTCTTTGAATGCACAAGAAGTAAATCTAAACTTCATGCCTATGTCTAATGCAACCAAATGACAGATATGATAACTAAGCAAACTCTAAGAGACTGGAGACCAGTAGAAACCAATTTACCTTGTTTACTAACATTAGAGAAGACAATTCTTCTTCCCATTTGGAAGAAGACCAGTTAGCTGCAATGTCTCCTGTTTCCTCCTCCTTTCCCATGGAAATGGAGGTAGCAAAACACAACTCAGAAGTAAAATAATTTTTAACCCACAGAGACAGGAAGACCCATGCAGTCATCCCATGATGTGGGAGAAAAGGTCTCTGTCTTTCTACAACTTGTGTTTGATAAACAGGAGAGATGGCAGCCAGGAAGCACACAAAAAGCATTTGCCACACAGTACAAATTCTATTTGAAATTATATTCCAACTGCTTTCAGCTGACTTCAGTCTTTTCCAACTGGAGTTCACCCAAACAATACATTACAGTGCAAAGTATTCTATAGATGTCATCTAGAACTGGAAATTGTGGCACCTACCCATGGCCACTATGCAAGGCTTACTTGTGTGTGTTACAGGGATGACCATTTGTCTTCATGAAAACCATTTGACCTCAATATGTTACAACAGGCTATGAAACTGTAAATTTTTTATACTTTACATAATTGCCCAGATTTGCCTATGATTCCAGATCTTCATTTTGAACTCACTATTTTATCATGGCACAAAGGGAATTTAACTTGTCAAGTGGCTCTAAGGCTGAAAATGAAATATCATAAGAAAAAATGTCTGGGGTAGACCTTTCTGACCCAAACTTCTCTTTTGCCAGCAGAACAATTTGTCTCACCAGTCACTGTATGGGCTTCATGAATTGTACAGCTGATGTTTTTCTGGACTTGCATCAAACAACCTCAGCACATTGATCAGAATGTTCGTAAAACTCTCTCTTTTGATGCTAAATTCAAATGTTCCCTTTTCATGTGCACTGAACAAATAGACACTGATAACCTCATAACAATATGATGGATTTTATCTTGAAAGACCTAGAATAATTAAATATGACCAACTTGTTTCTGAAAGGTTTCCTTCAGCTCTGCCTCAAGGATGTGACATATTTGCTGGGGTTTTTTTCTGTTTTCGATTTCTTTTGCTTTGTCTGGGAAAGCAATGCTGCTATATATCACACAAAATAGCGATGCACTGAGGAGTGATGAGTGACAGAATCCAGCAGAGGAAAAGAGTTCACATAAAAGTGTTTCATATCTTAAGCCACACAGCATTTTTTCAATGATGTAAAAACTTTAAGACTTGGCAGATGCCAGTAACTAGGATTTGCTTTCTTAAAAGACTAGAAAGAAAAATTCTTTCCTCAGAAAAGAAGGAGCAGTCAACAGAGCCCCTCATCATGACTGGGAATGCAAACATAGGGTTCATTTATCCAGTGAACTTACTGAATAAAAATTGTGGAATTCATAGTATGTAATTTGAAGATGCCAAATTTATACTGTTGTCCATTGTCCAATTTTTACATTGATTTCATTTCTCCTTATATGTCCATATAGCTATGTGGCTTCTGCCATCACTGTATCTCCAAAATCCTCCAAAACACTTAAAAACCTTTGCCATCTGGTGAGTTGGTAAAGGGAGCTTTGGGGGCTTACAGGGAGAGGAACAGCCCAGGACATGGCTGTGGGAAAGATGGGACGGGGCAGCAGTACTGGACACAGTTGAGGGGCTGAAGAGGGTGGGAGAGCACAGGTATGGGAAGCAGGTGGCAGGGGAAGGTTAAGGATGGCAGAGAGCAGCTGGTGAGGAAAAAATGGCAAGTACAGGATGCTAGCATCTAGCCTTGGCAGCACCAGGCAAGCATGGCCAGCAAGCCCCTGGAAGCATGAGGCACAGCTAGCACAGAGGAGGTTATCTAACACAGCACGTGCCACCATAACTAACTGGTAGAAGCAGTGCTTCCCAGTAATCCCTTGTAACTTCAAACTGTGAATGCAAATAATTGCAGGAGAAGGAGCATTTTACCCCTTCTAGCCCACAGGGGAAAAGACTACAAATTGTTGTTGCTGTTTTTCTTTAGGAATTAATTATGGATACCCCGTTTTTCTTAGGTCCTTCAAACAGAAATATTATTTCCAACATCATCTGATTCACATTGGTGCTTGTCAAGTCCAGGCAGATGTCAAAGCTAGCACAGAGTCTAAATAACAGAATATAGGCAATATCAGTTTCTAAAAGCTGGGCCACTGTCCCTCATAATAATTGCTCTGTTCTTGGTTTCATTTTGATACACGGTAATGGCTGAGTAAACAAAATGAGATTAAAATTTCATCTTGGAGACACTACTAAATTGGAAGTATATTGTTTTGCAAAGAAAGGATTATTTTAAAGAAGAATAATTAAGATGTATCAGATACAAAATCCCAATGCTAAGAAAATGCTATTTGTAAATACAAAGCAAATATTTTTACAAAACAGTAAAGTGATACAGTATAATCATTGGCATAGAGCTGTCTCTGTAAATCCTGGGTAAAATAAGATCGTAAAACCAATTAGATTATATTACTATTAATCTCCCAATCCCCATAGTTATTTCTGATATTTCAGTTTCCAACTCAGCCATACAGGATGTGGAATCAAAAGCAGAGTTAAGATTATGTTGATAATAGATGACATCCAGATGTTCACTGACTTTTTCTGCCTTTTCAAAGCAGTGAATCTTGCTTAAGTTAGCCATGTTCAATAGTACTACTGTACCTTGAGGACTCTG
Source organism: Florisuga fusca (assembly GCA_038090715.1). Taxonomy (NCBI): domain Eukaryota; kingdom Metazoa; phylum Chordata; class Aves; order Apodiformes; family Trochilidae; genus Florisuga; species Florisuga fusca. The sequence goes on along the minus strand of JAAWXA010000003.1, from coordinate 46,498,272 downwards.
AATAAAATAGTGGCTGCTATTAGTCTTTTTTTTTTTTTTTTTTTTTTTTTTTTTTTTTTTTTTTTTTTTTTTTTTTTCCTAGTTTGCTTTTCATGTTTGGTTAGGTTTCTTATGACCATCTTCCAACTGCTACAGCACTTTACATGTGAACAAGCTTTTCCTGGCCAGGAGGCAAACGATGCATCTCCTTCCCTAGTAGGAGACCAGAATTCAGATACATCCCTATGACTCAAGCTTGAGAAGTGGGCCTATGTGAAACTCACAAGGTTCAAGAAGGTGAAGTGCAGGGTCCTGCACCTGGGTCAAGGCAACCTCTGCTATCAATACAGGCTGGGCAATGACAGGAGTGAGAGCAGCCCTGGGGAGAGGGACTTGGGGATGCTGGTGGGTGAAAAGCTGGACATGAGCAGACAATGTGCACTCGCAGCCCAGAAAGCCAACCATATCCTGGTCTGCATCAAGAGAAGGATGGCCAGCAGGTCAAGGGAGGTGATTTTCCCCCCTGTACTCTCATGAGACCTCACTTGTAGTACTGTGTCCAGCTCTGGAGTCCTCAATACAGGAAAGACATGGAGCTGTAGGAGGAGGTCCAGAAGAGAACAAAGAAGATGATCAGAGGGTTGCAGCATCTCTCCTGTGAAGACAGGAGAGTTGGGGCTGTTCAGCCTGGAGAAGAGAAGGCTCTGGGCAGACTTTCAGTACTTAAAGGGAGCCTACAAGAAAGATGGGGACAATAGGACCTGTAATGACAGGATGAGGCATAATGGTTTTAAACTGGAAGAGGGTAGATGTAGACTAAACACTAGGAAGAAATTCTTTAGTGTGATGGTGGTTTCCATCTCACTACTAGAACAGGTTGCCCAGGGAAGCTGTGGATGCCCCCTCCTGAGAACTTTCAAGGTCAGGTTGGATGGGGCTTTGAGCAACACGATCTAGTTGAATATGTCCCTGCTCTTGTAGGGGGTTGGACTATATGACCTTTAAAAGTCCCTTCCAACCCAAACTATCCTATTATTTTATGAATCTATGACTCAAAACATGCAGTCATCCTAATGGAAAGCACTTAGCTGACCTTAAAGAGAAGGTCTCAAAATTATAAAGAACATCTGAGGCTATTTTAATGTTAGCATGGCACACAGAAAAAAATAATTTAGTTATACTGCAATGTTCACAAAGCTCTGTGTGGGGAGCTGAGCAGAAACAGTGCTATTCAAAGAACAGACTGTCTTCTACACTCTGCCAATGTTTACCCATTGATACATGTACCACATGTCCTGTTTTTATTGATCATCTATACTGATAATATGTCTGTCTTTGTGTGGAATCCAGAGCATGGGAGCAGGGAGCCCTCCAAAGAGCTTTGTTTGCAAGTCATTTCCCTCGCTTGTGTGATCATGTTTAGCCTATTTTGTTACACCATTCTTTCGATGTGCCCTGCTTCCACTCCCTCAAAGCAGGCACTTTCTTTTCTCAAAGCAAGAGCTTTTACATTGCATAGACTTAACATTTTTCTGTTTTCTCCTCTTCCTTTCCTCTGCCTGCCAGGAGCTTGTTTGTTGCCCATTCTGCCCCTTAAATCCACCACTGAGTGTGTGTGTTTCCCCTTTGTTCCTTCCTCCCTCCTGGCATCTTCAGTGTCTATTTTTCCACTGCACAATGGTTCTGATGGTCTTACGCCACAATTTTTTAGCAACTCCATGGTCCTTCATTACTAATATTTATATCATCTTGGAAAAAATATCTGAAGGCATCAAGATATTAAACACTTTGTAGACAATGAACAAAAGTAAGAGCTGGATAGTTTGGAAGGCATGAACAAAAGTCATTAACCACTTTTTTCTTTATCACCAACCACAGGTAGAGAATACATATTTTAAAGAAATGCATCATTCTTTTCCTTTCAGTATTCAGATTTCCCCTCAAATCAAAAGCAGTGTCACCAATTATCTACAAGCTCTTTGAACTAATCTAATGAATCCCCTGATTAATTTGCCATACCTTCTGCTCAAGAGTGGTGAGGCCACATCTGGAGTACTGGGTGCCATTCTGAGATCCCCAGTGGAAGAAACAGATTTGCTGGAGTTAGTTCCAGCAAAGAGCCACAAATATGATTACAGGACTAGAGCATCTTTCTTATGAGGAGATACTAGGAGAAATGGGACTGTTCAGCCCAGGGAAGAGAAGGATCAGACGGGTCTTTTCAGTGTATAGAAATATTCATGGGAAAGAATGAAGAGAGAGACTGAGTCTTCCCAGTAATGGTGAAGACAAGAGGCAATAGGCACCAGATAAAATACATGAAATTCCATCTGAACACAAAACCCCCAATTTTTTTACTGTGAGGGAGATCAAACACTGGCACAGGCAGTCCAGAGAGGGTGAAAAGTGGAGATAGTTGCACTGTGAGGACATGGGAGCAGCCTGATGTTGCTGCCCCTACCCTGAGCGAGGGGTTGGGCGAGATGATCTTTAGAAATCCTTTCCTACCCCAACAGCCCTGTGACTCTGTGACTCAGTCAAGAGCCTTGTGTTACAGAATGAGACACAGGAGACTGACACTGAGTTAAATTAAAAGTTTACAAACATAGGCAAAAGTTTATCTGAAATTCTGTACTGTGTATTTTTTTGTAACTGACATAAAGAGAAAAGTAAGTGGGTTAAGGTCTGTGACACCTAAAAACAATCCTTTTCCTATTTAGGTGTCATTTTTTTGGCCAGATACCCAATTTTTAATTTTTTTTAAATTGGCTATTATCAAATAGAAGCAATTTATCTCCTTTGTAAGGTTAGGCAAATAATCCATTCAGAATTAACATGCAGCTTCTATCCCCAAGAATATTTTGTAGGAAATTATTTTAAAATAAGATTCAAATCTTTATAATTAAGAAGGGCAAATATATTAATAAGGATAAAGGGATACATTTCTAATCTCCAAGTTATGCAAATTACTCTGTGATTTTTGTCATTTACTTCAGAACCAGCAGAACAATGGAGTTTTTTCACATGCATGACAAACCTTCTCATTTATGTGCTTGACACATTGCAACTGAATAATTATTCTTACATGGCAAACTTTAATGGCATTGAGACTATAAATGCGTATCTTTTATTTAAATATATTCACACTTTTAAACCCTCAATGTTTATAAATATTTTTATTTACAAATAACCTTTACACAGTTCTCAGGTCTCAGCCTATTCTTGTTCAAATTATTTGCTAGGTACATAATTACATGTATTTAAGGGGACAAGTTTGCCTCTTAAAAAATTTCATGTTTCTATTTTGCCTTTTTTGTTGTCCACATGCCAAACATGAACTAGCCAAACATCAAAAAGATTTGGACCCTGTAGTTAACAGACACATCAAATATTGCTTTTTGCCTAGAAGAGAGCTATACAAATTCAAACATTTAGTTGTTGCCCTTCTCCCTTTTCACTCAGCTAACATAACAAAGAAGGAACCACTTAATAATACCAGGACTGGGCTAATACAGAATCACAGAATGTCAGGAGTTGGAAGGGACCTCTGAAGATTATCCAACCCCCCTGCCAGAGAAGGACCAAAAATAGGGCAGGTCACTCAGAAATGCATCCAGATGGGTCTTGAAAGTCTCCAGAGAATGAGACTCCACAACCTGTCTGGGGAGCCTGTTCCAGGGCTTTGTAACCCTTTCAGTAAAGAAATTCTTCCTCATGGTAAGGTGGAACTTCCTGTGCTTGAATCTATTGTCCCTCATCCTATCACAAGGCACAAGTGAGAAGAGGTTGTTCCTTCCTTCTTATTGCTCAGCCCTTGTATATTTACACACATTAATCAGATCCCCTCCCATTCTTCTCCCCTCCAGACTAAAAAGCCCCAGTTCTTTCAGCCTTCCTTCATAAGGCAGGTGTTCCAGTCCCTTAATCATCCTCATAGCCCTTTGCTGAATTCTCTCAAGTAAATCCCCATCTCACTTGAACTGGATGAACTTGAACTCACTTGAGCCCAGAACTGGATGCAATACTCTAGGTGAGGTCTCACTAAGCCAGAGTAGAGGGGGAGAAGAACCTCCCTCAATCTGCTGGATATTGCACTGAGTGAGTACAGCATACTGAGACTCTCCCCATGTCCAGCTGAAGAATTAAAGAGAGTCTGCACAGTAGCAGAGGGAGATGCCTGAGTTAGCTCAAAACAACATGAGCAGCTCCTCTACAGTAGACAAGAGAGCTCTACATGCTCCCTGTTTTTACACTCAAAAGCTCCAGCAACTCTCATACCACTTAGCTAATGGTTCTGGTGCTGAAAGGTACATCCTGGAAAATGCTTCACAGGTTAAGAGATCAGAAAAGGATGCTTTGCAGGGAGCTGCAGGGAAATCTCTGCCTGTAGCACCTCATCCTCTCCTTGTCTCACCTCAGTATCTGCAGAGCTGTTTCTCTCACATCTTTCCCTCTCTGCTCACTGTCTGTGCAGTGCTTTATCTTTTTAAAAATTTTTTCTCCAGCTTGTCTGAGGGGCTCAGCTGTGCTCTGTGGTGGGTTAGTGGGAGCCAGCTGGAACTGTCTGTGTCCAGCCCGGGACAGCCCCAGCCTCTCGTCATAGAGGTGACCCTGCAGACCCCACTGCCAGTGCCTGGGCACCTGCACCAGGCACACCTGAATACTTTACAAGACTATAGAAAAACCTTTATCTCCTTGGTGTCAGATTTTGGACCCCACTAACACCCATGAAAAAACTTTGGTACTGTAGCATTTGTCTTCACTTAGTCAAAAAAGGTGCCAGCAGTGCCTGAGCATCTGCACCTGGAGTGACACCAGCAGATGTGCCATCTCTGCTCAAGTAAAAAGGGAGGGAATCAGTCTCCTGATTGCTATTTCCTGCTGTGATCCATGGTCTCCAATTGTAGTTATGAAAAAAAAAAAAGATTTAAAATGCAACGCCTGTCCCTCCTAGACTCACCACCTGCTCCTCAAAATAACCTTCTCAGAGGGTCATCCTTTTTTTATTGAGCACCACAACTTTAGGAATGAATTAATTTATTTTCCATTTTAAAACTTCTAGCTAAACTGAGAGAGAAATACTGATTTGGTTCACACCAATCGAGGAGCAAAAGCTGCTCTGTGCTAATTTCAGAGGTCCCCACCGAGGAAGAGTAAGTTAGAAACCATCTACAGACCAGACTGGTTCTATCCTGTTGAGAGCAGTACCACCTCTTAACACTTTTCTGCTGGTGAGGATGTCCATGCCTCCACTGAGAGCTATAGTGTAGACCTATGCTTTTCCCTGTGCTAGCCTGTCTACTACCATGCCTATTGAAGGAGACATGTAAGACTCAAAAAGTTTTTCCTGTTTGTTCTGGTGCAGATGGACACCAGTACCCCAAAGGTAAGAGCTCTCTCTAATGGAGATGACCTTACCAAAAATTCCCACCTCAGTGAATCTGACACACTTTTATACCTAAGACTACAATAAATATCTTTTTTAATCTGTGTGACTCTGGTCTTCTGTAGGTTCATAGAATGAATCATAGAACGTCAGGTTGTAAAGGAAGGACCTCAAGGATCAATCTGGCTCCTCCTTCTTCAAGTGATTCTCCACATTTAGAATTTCCCAATCTCTGTTCTGCCCTTCACCAGGTGCTCACCAACTGTTCTATTAGTGAACTGCTGTAGTTAATTTTACAGACAGAAAAACTTCAGAAATTAATTCATAATGAGGAGATTTGCAAAAAATGTCTATGCTTATCACCTATGGAACAATAAATGCTCAAAAAAAAGTTAAAATGCTTATCATGGAAATGAAAAAATATGAGAGAACATAAATTTAAATTACAGTACTTATTAACTAAACAATGCAAGTGGGGGAATTGAAATTTACATGAAATAATCAGATACACTAATTATTCCTGAAATTATCAAAATACATTTTAAGAATGAAAAGTTCATTCCTACCCATATGATATGAAAAATTTATTCCAATATGAAAATCCTATCAGTTCAATGCATGTCATTTTTTGTTGCTGTAATATAGTTTTTTACAATGATCAATTCCCAATTATTAGAGTGAAAAGCATCTCAATAGACAGAAATAGAGATGAATGCCTCATTGTTATACAGCCAGCATCAAGTACTTTCATCATTTTTTCCTTTTTCTTTCGAAGGAGGAAATTAAACCTCTGCTTATAAGATTTAGTGGTCCTTCAAAAAACAAAGCCATTAGAATGAGTGGCACATGATCAGAAAAAGTATATTCTGAGTGTCTGAGCAGTTAATAAGCTCTTGGACTTTGAGATATTAAAACAATAAATTTACGATATGAATTCTTGAACAGGAAAAGTTGTAAACTGTGTAGGCAAGTGCTCTACAGTATTCCATTTATTTGCTTCATGACAATGAATCCCTGTATATTGTAGTTCAAATCAAAATCCATAACAGAGACAGAGAGAAGAAGGGTGGGGGAGTAGGACACTGCTTTAGAAGACAGGCTGTAAGAGGGACCAGAATAAAGTGAGCAAAAGAAAAAAAAAAGGAATTAAGGTGTCAGGCTTCATCTTGGTAATTTTGTTTGTATGTCTCCCATCATCCTATTGACATATTTAGCTGTTGGGATAAGGATTAATCTTTGAACTATATAAAAAAAATCCACCAATTATTTTTTATTACTTATTCTTGCATGCAAAAATATGTACTGAGCAGGGCTAGTCAATAATATTGCTTACATTATACAAATCAGCTACCTGGCACTGTGTTTTTCTAATTCATTACACAGAGTCTCAGATTATCATGGTATCATCCTGGGAAAGGTGCTATAGAAGATGTTGAACTCAAAGAAATCCTGAGGAAGATGTTACGGGTGCATGTGGGCAGTTTATTGCTCTAAAACTGTCAATAACAAAAAAATATTATTTGCCAATGAAAAACAGTGGAGTTCTACAATACAAGATGTCCAAGAATTTTTAAAGCCTTATATATTTCAGAGTAAAAGAAATTTGTCTTTGGAAGAATTAAAGAATGATAATGAGCTGATTTTGAAACTATTACTCGGACAATAACCCTACAGGAGATGAGAGCATGAGAGAAAATAAAGGTGCTTGTTTTAAAACTTTTAAAGTAGTATTAAAAGCAAACAGGTATCATTATAGATTAGAAAGTAACTCGGGGGGTAACCAGTGTGATAGAAGAGAAGATGCAATAACTAGTTAAATACATCTTCTGAAAAAAACAAAAAAAAATTGGTAGTCCAATTTCCAAACACTTTTTTTTGCAGCTATGTCCTTAACAGCAGAAATCCTTCAATCAACACACTAAGAGAAAGGAGGGTCTGAGATCTTTATTGACCATGTGAAGTTACCACTGTTTTAAAACTTGGGCTAGGAGTAGGAGGAAGATTAATGAATTGGTGACAGCTAAACCTCAGCAATCAAGATCACAGTATTCAATTACAGCTCACTGCCTCTTTCAAATTTTCTTCTTCATCAGTGGCAATACTACTGCAGACTACAAACAGTCCTTATTTCCTAATAAATAAAGCATCAAACAGGACACATTGAAAAATAAATGGGCCAATTGCTGTGTGAGGTCAAAAAACCTACTTTACCCTTTGACTCTACTAGTATTGCACTGGGTGCAAATTAGGATTAGTATTTGAATAATTCTGTACCAGACAGTCAATTTGTATGATGAAAATAGAACTTGCCTACTCAATACTCTATTTACAATTGCAAATGAAGGACGAAATTGATAAATCATCCAATTTCTGCCAACTTCTACACAAATAAGTTACCTATAGGCCAGAATTAATTTGTTGCAATGACATTGCAAGGTTAGGCATTTGAAGTAAGCTTTGTACTAGCCCCTCCACAAAGGGATGATGGCAGTAATCTATTTGTCCTCTTTGGGTTTAGAACTGATGTCTTTAGTAACTTTTTTTGATGTGGAAGGCCAAAGGAGGAGCTTCTGAACCAGCAATTTTTCAGTGACCTGCATACTGAATGGAGAAGAGCAGTAGTTGCATTCCCAGTATTACTGCTGGTTCAAAGACTGTGAAAATGGAATTTAGTGAGCAAATTTGCATCTCCACATAATCTCACATGCCAGGCTTTTGTGAGGAATAGGTGAATATAAAATTCCTATCTGCATTCTTCATATGTAACTTTAAGATATGCTTTTCACCTGAGAAGTCTGGCCCAATGAATCGCTTGTCTTATCTAGACTCTTCTGCCTTAAATGTTTAATGAAGAAGTATGAAAACCTACAAAATCTCTCTGCAAGAAGTGGAAAAGCAAAACAAAATAAAAAGTTAAAGAAGAAAGAAGTTTTTCCTTGCTACTGCCAAGTATCAAATTAGTTTCTGTTCATTTGAAGATCACTTTGTATTAACTTCTGACATTACAGGAAACAGAACTTGCCTGAGGCTTCATTCTTTAAAGACTATTTCTGAGATGTTTTGCCTGTAATTGTTAGTTGTCATGAGGTTGCCTTGCTCTTGGATCACAGTTTGTGAAGTGAGAAATCCAAACAAACATAGTATTTTTAAACGCAAGATGATACACGATAGTAAAATGTAATTCGTGTTCCATTTCTGCATAGTGATCTTTTCTCTGCATACATGAGATATATACATAATGATATGCTTAAAGGGAAAATTATGTATTTGAAAGAAAAAAAAACCCTGTTCAACAGTTTAAAATGCAAAACAAAACTTATTTACCCAAAAAAGAAATCCATATCAATCCCTGTGATTCTCCTCGCCTCCAGATTGCGATGGAAAACTGAAGCAATCAAAGCAAAACCAAAAAGGATTTTTAAAGCCTTCTTGAATTGTTGAGACTGAAGGGCACTATAGGATAAGACATAGAATTGTGCCTGATCCTTACTGTGCACACTGGCAAGTCAGTGAGGATCTGTACACACAGCTCTTAACTGAGTTTATGACCAGGTAATGAAACTGTTGACCTCAAATGCAGCTGCTTCTAAATACTGCTGGGGAGAAGCTGTTAGTAACCATAGTAATCACCACAGTAATTTTAGAAAACCATGTTTCACATTGTGAAAAAAAAAAAGTATGATATTTACTTTGCACTTGTCACTACCTTAAAGTTAGAAGGAAGTAATACTGAAGTAAGTGCTCACATTCCTTTACACTCTGTGTGGAGAACTGTGGGCTTAAAACACCTCAAAAGGGAAATTTTAGGCACTTATGAGTATTTCCTCACTGTGCATGGATAACATTATTATTGAGGGTAGGACCTTATAACACATTTTGCATGGTTTGAGAGATTCAAGGAGAGGAAGACTGACTGTCTTTCGTTTCTTTTTCTGTAGGAGGACAGCCCAAGGGAAACTGAGTCATATGCAACTTACCATTCTTTTAGGAACATTTTCTCCAGAAACATTTTCTGGTCAGCACCTACAAAACTGTATGAAAGTATATTAATACAAATACAATCAGGCAGTTGTAGCTGCAAATACACTCTTGAATTAAACCTTTCTCTTGTTCCCACTGGAACAAGCAACTAACTGATTGTGCAGGTACCAGATGAGCTATGTCACTTCCCAGGCTTCAAACTACAGAAAACTCACAGATGTGTTGTTCACTGTTTCTTTAGGCAATTAGCAAAAAAACCCTCAATAGTTTCTCAATATTGCCAGAGATTTCTCACTTAAAAGATGTCTGTAATATTCTGCTCTCTTATCTGACAGGACTGATGAAATATTTAGCTATCCTACACAATTAGGATCAATAGCTGGAAATAATTCCTTTATCAGAAAGTTGGGGTTGCTCAGCCTGGAGAAGGCTCTGGAGAGACACTATAGCTGCTTTCAGGTACCTGAAGGAGTCCCCCAGGAAAGCTGGGGAAGGACTTTTTTCAAGGGCATGCAGTGATACAATGAGAGGTAATGGCTTTAACCTGAAGAAGGTACATCTAAGATAGACACTAGAAAGAAACTGCTTAGTGTGAGGGTGGTGAGACACTGGAAGAGGTTGCTGAAGGAAGGAAGTTGTGGATGCCCACTTCCTGGAAGTGTTCCAGGCCAGGCTGGATGGGGCTTTGAGCAATCTGGTGTAGTGGAAGCTGTTCCTGCTCATGGCAGGGGATTGAAACTAAATGACCTTAAAGCCCGCTTCCAACCCCAAAAATTCTATGATTCCACAATTCTGAGAGCTGTTAGGTAAGTGAAGATTATTAAATACGCAATTTGTTTCTATTAAAAAAAAACCCCAGACCTGTTTGAGTGAAGAAATAGCTTTAAGTCTTGCATTTTTCATCTTAGATAAGGTATCTGGGAAAGAACATTTGAGAATGCTAGGACTTGTGCAATATCATGTAACTTTTCAAATTACATGTTAGGAATTTATACTGCAAGATTAAACATTTTTTGTAGCTTTTCAGTCTGACAGTACAAAGTGCTAGTTATACATGACATAATGAAGTCATACAAGACAGAAATGAATTATTCATGAAACTGGTTATACTTACTCTGAAAAAATTTGCATGTGTTATTTTTCACATATTATTCTACATAACCGGAAAGAAAAACTGGGAACAAAATGGGTGGGATATCTTCGCAGACAAATAACCCAAACCACATGAACTTTTCTAACTGTCACCATTTCTCAAATTGATGTGGCTCAATCTCACACTGTCAGATTCAGGTCTAATAATCTGCTGTTGTTGGGATGGATATAATAGCAAAATAAATTCTTAGCATGCTACAAGAACTTTAAAAAAGAACGCCATAGATCTTTTTCTCATAGCTACTATACTGTAGAATATAGAGAATCTCTGCAGTCTAACATTCATACTTGAATCTTGCCATGACACTTTCTTTCCCCCTAAAATGATACCTTAATTGTTTCTCTAAATCATTACAGAAGAAAAAAGGAATATGAAATAAATCATTCCCAAATTACTTCCCTTGGCAAAACTTGGTAGTTTTAAGGTGAGCAAACAACAAATTTATCTTTTTCATATAATTTTACCTTTTATTAAATCTATTTATATCGTGATTGAAAGTAAGAGGTGACTTTTCAGTGCACAATATCTGTTTGTGTATGCTTGCTCTGTTCCTGAAGAACATTTCATTTATGAGACAAAAAACCAAAACAAAACTGTTTTATGAATTCAATTATAACAATGGAGGAAAGAATGAGCAAAGTGGAACGTTAGAGTAGAAAAATTGTCTTGCAATGGGCAAAGCACTACAAATACACCTAGTGCACTTGAAAGTATGCTTTTTGTTTTCTGTGATGAACAAATATGGTAAGGCAATTCAATCCTTCAGAGGTCTGAATCTTGTCTGCTTTGATATGAATACTGAGACAACTGTTTGGAGTGCTGTTCCTGATAAGAAATAAAGTGAAGTAGGAGAAGGCATTTGAACAGTATAGGGATAGTCACACTTGTAATGATTAAACACAGTTTCATGCAGAGTAATTTCAAAAGCAAAATCTTTACAAAGGACAAAATGTATTTTTACAAGAGCTTTATCTGACATGACACCACTGTTCTAATGTTAGTAAGATATGCTAGTTTCATAGACTCTGTTTTGATTGTTTATACAATCTGTTATCTGTGCCACAGTCCTAATAAATGCAAAACTAAGAACCACATATATCTGAATTCTTATAACTTTCCTTCCACATCTATATTCTCAGTTTTTAAAGGTTTTGCTATTAACTAGGTTCAATCTTAACTTCTGAAGAGAAGGCTCATAGATGGGTAGAAAGAAAGAGTAGGAAGGTGAACCTTAGCAAAGTCAGAGGGAGGCATAGGAAGACAAACCACAGATTTATGCGGATCCCAGGTCAGTTAAAAAGTTAAGGCACCACTGTAGGAAGTACTTTCAACATGTTTCAAAGTTTTTTGAATCACTTTGCTATTTCATCTCACACAATCACATGCTAGTGATCTGCAAGGTTAGAGTAAAAACTCTGATGAACAATACAGGCAGGACTAGAACACAGCTTTGCTGAAAAGAACCAGCAAGGAAGCTGTCTCAATGGCCCATGAGTTCAATATGAGTCAGCAACGTACACTGTCGTGACAAAGGTTAATCATGTACTGGGCTGCACTAGCAAAAGCTTAGCCAGCAGGTCAAGAAAGTAATTTATTTCTTTATATTCAGCACTATAGAGGTGGTATTTGAAATACAGTGATGATCAGGTCAGGGCTCCCCAAGACAAGAGATGATGTCAAACTAGAGAGGGTACAGCAGAGAGCCACTCAGAGGCTGAGGGGGCTGGAGGACAAGACACAGGAATAGAGGCTGAGAGGAGCTGGATTTGTTCAGCATGCAGAAGGAAAAGCTTTTGGGGAACTACTTCATTTCTTTCCCTTTATTCTTTTTATCTCATAATTTAAAGAGGGGTTATAGAGAAGACAGAGTCAGTGTCTCAGACCTACAGAGATAAAAAGATGAGAGAACTGTCACTAGCTTTAACAAAAGAAACTCCAATTAGACATAAGAAAAAATTATTTCCAAGGATGGGTTAAGAACTGCAACAAGCTTTGCAAAAGGGCTGTGTCATCTCCAACATGGAAACATTGAAAATACAACTAAGGAAGGCACTGAGCAACTTCAGCTGCTATTGAAGCAAACTCTGTCCTTATCGGGAGCTGGGACTAGGTAACCCTCAGAGGTCTTTTCCAACCCGAATTTTACTCTGAACTAAGAAGAAATGAGAACAATTACAAGGCTGTAATTCTGCATCACTTTTATGCAGTACAGACCAGCTGAATGAAGAGATCCACTCCTATTCCCTTGCTCACCCAGCCGTTCCCATCCTTATATGAACACCTCACTTGTGCCAACAAGCTTGAGCTTCCAGGTGGTAAACGGGGCAGAGAAACTGATCCAAGTTAAAGATGCAATATTTATTTTGCCTGCCCCTCTGCCATCACCTCCCTTTGTCCAGCACAACTGTTTGTGTGAGTGCAGCAGCAGGAAAAGTAATCTGGGGAAGGCTGAATTGCCTCTTTTGGCAGCTTCAGGAGCTGAAAGTGGTGGTTAAACTACCGCATAAATTTCCTGAGCTTATTCAGAGCCAATGCCCTTCAGCTCTCTTGTAATAAACGGTTTCCATGGGTATAATTTCTCCTTGTGGTTTCTGATCAGTTAGCTCACCTCAGCTGGTGAGCTGTGGCCTATGTGGCATGTTACATCTGCTCTGTGATATTAACTATGTCATAAGCCAAATTTTCAAAAATGTCAAATATTTTTCATCCTTTTTGTCTTTGAATTCTTTATTTATGGAGCAGAGCTCTAGCACTATTATCTACAACACTATGGCAAGGTTAAAACCCACTGGAAGTGATTTAGAGGGCATTTTTTTTACTTAAGTAAAAGAACCTAAAAGGACTGACCAGTCACTGCAATCATTGCTGTTAATCACTGTGGTCTATGTCTTCATAAGCAAAACAACTTTGTTATTTCAAAGGACAGCATGAGAAAAAAAAAAAAAGCATTAACTTTGGGAAGTACCCAGATAAAACACACAAAAACATAGTGGTGAGAGCTGTTGCAAGAGACTCTCACCTCCAGCAGCTCCAGGCCAGGAGATTCCCCCTGATCAGCTTCTGGAGCCCAGACAAGTGCAGGGAGACAGTGAGACTCCACTCAGGATGAGGGACACAGATGATGTTTTACCCTTTGTGGGTCAAACCAGCAGCAAAACTGAGCGTGTATCCCTGACACGTAGAGGACACAGATACAAGTGGTCACACAGACAAGGCTCTGCCCCCACAGTCAGGACTCACACCAGGCAGGCATAGGCAGCCATATCCCCTCCTCCTCCTGGGCTGGCAGAGGCAGGAGGTCACTGGTGTAGCACACACACCACACTCTCCAGGTTCGCAAGGACATGCACATTTGCAGATCCCCCAAGCACCGGCACAGTCCCTCTGCTCACCCAAGACCCTAGCCCAGATCCCTGCCCCCCTTACCCACCCCACAGGTCCCTGACTCCATCTGGGTGCTTGATGCAAAGATACAGCACTCTCACACTTGTCCTACAGGCACCCCAAACTTGTAGGGGCCTCTGAATGCCCACACAGACCCTCCTCCTGCCTGATACCCCTGCCTGGACCCAAGGCCTCCAACTCCCCAGCTGGTCCAGCTTGGACTTTTCTAGTGAATCCAGTCAAACCCCCCCCCTTCCCCCCCACACAGCTGGTTTGGCAAAGTATGGTGCTTAGGATGATAAGTTTTGCTCAGCCACAGATTCCATGCACAGCTGCTAAGAAGTCGTTTGAACAACTCTAGTCCTCAGTTCCTGTTCCTCTGAGACAGCGGTGAGCCTACCTGCTTCACAGTGCTGTTCTAAAGACCAGCACACTCAAGTTTTGAGGTGGTCAGACATTCAAGTTGTAAGGCCTTAAAAAAGAAAGAGAATACTTTGATGAAGATATTGAATAAAAGCTCCCTGCAAAGCAAAAGTGAGGAACAAGGAAGATTAAAAAAGGCACCTTGCCTAAGAGGTTCAAAGTACAGAAGAGAAGGAGGGAATTCCTTTTAGCCAGCCTCAGTCAAGTGCCCACACTAGCAGACTATCACAGAGGTAAAAAAAAAAATCAACCTACGTAATCTTCAGAAAGCAATTTATGTTACATGGCATTACCTCTCAGAGGCACTTCTTTGGTCGTGTCTATAGTAAGAAGCCTTCCCTGGTCTAGGCACATGTCGACTCTCTGTCAGGACTGGACTTACTGAATGTGCCAGCCTCTCATCTCCCACTGTGCACTCACAGAAGAGGAATGCACATTTCAGGAAGTCAGCCACAGCACATTTCATTTGTGCCCTTATCTAGAGGGACAGGAACTATATTAAAATGAACCACGCTAGCGAACTAGGCACGCAGCCTTTGTGACTGGTTTTTACAGCTTCCAGTTGCTTTTTCACAGTCACCATCAACCTGTACCTGAAAAAACCCTGTGCTTGGGTCCTAAATACCACTCCAGTAATCTATCTGTATCCTTCACACCATGAAAAACTAAGAAAAGAAAAAACTTCTAAGAACTTCTGTTGCTAGTCTAGGTTACCTTGGTCTTTGCACATATCTTACCCTTAGGAACACTGAGTAAAGCATACAGACTGCCTGCCTCTGGAGAAATTGAGATCCTCACACTCTCATCACAGGCTCTTAAACTTTCTCTGGCTCTATTATCATACGATGCTGTTGATTGACTGTTAGTCTGGTCTCTACTTTTCAATTTGTGAGTAGTCTAGGAGTTCTCTGCCTCATGAAAGAGATTTAAGGACTCCCCCATGAGTGCAAAGGTGGCCTTGGTGATTAACTTCCTAATTTTGATAGTATGAATCTCCAAGTAGAAAGAAAATTGACAACTAAGATGTACACCACAGAACTTCCAACTGTGGCTGCTACATAATGACTACCTGCCATTAAAAGCTTCCCAGAAGCTTTTAATAAACTCAGAGACAATTGCAGTGGTTTGTGCTCCAAAAGGCACAATCAGTTTTGTACAAAATTTCTGCAGACTTTGGATACCTTGGTGTTCACACAACACTGAAATATATTTTCATATTGTTTGAGGTTTATTTCCATTAAATTAATGAAAAATCTAGCACTTCATCAAGAAAAAAAATTATTTGAGGAATAAAATATACAGAAACTTCAGATTCCCTTACCATGTAAGTTAATTAGATTTTTAAATTATTATTTTATTAAGATTATTAAGGTTGGACATGTCTTTCCAGTAGGAAAAGACTGTTCCTGTCTGTTAAGACTGTTCCTTCTCGGTTAAGAATATTTACCTATGCCCAACACTTGTCAGCTCCACAGACTTTTGAAATGTGTCATTTGGCTAACATCAAAGAATTTAAAGGAGGATATTCTCAACATGAAGAAACACCTTATATTCTCAACCTCTTGGCAAAGACAAATTTAAACTTTTAAAGATTTTTTTTTTTTACTTTTATTGCTAATAAGTCTTCACATCCTCTTTCATTTCTTTCAGCTAATTTTCTGCTGAACACTGAGAACAAGCATGTGTAATAGAAAGAAACAGGAGTCATAAAACATATGGACTACAATTTCCAAAATCAGGCATAATATAATGTGGATTCCTTAATTATGAATACAGAAACTAATAGGTAACTGACCATGCACAACACCAATACCTCACTGGACTGCACAGCAGTATTGCATCAGTGAATTAACTGCATATTGTAAATTGTATCTAGTTTTGAAATCTTAGCTCATATATCCATTTACTTCAAGTAACAGTAATAACAAAAGTATTTTTACCCCTGCTGTTTGTTTAAACGGTAGAAACACTACAGACATTTTTAAAGGGCTGTTTTAGCTCCTTTCCTCTTCATCTATGGACATGTATTCCATAAATTCAAGAAGAGAGGCTACAAAAACCAGTTAACATACTGGAGTATGATATCTTCTCTGCAGAAAAAAACCCAAAAACCTCACAGATAGCTTTTTTATGACTAGAAGAGTATAAACATGCATCTATTTTATTAAAGTCAGTAATCCTCTGACACAACTTGTGATGTGTTTGATCAACAGGCTTCTTGTTCATCTTCCATCACAGAGGTATCTCTGCTTTCCTCAGGGGTATTGAGAGCTGGCAGCAATCAAATCTATCTAATTGCCAGTATCTCATTTAAAGGGAGTGACAAAACTTCAAACTGCCTTTAATTCACTGTCCCGTACCGTGAATCTCCATGAAAAAATATATCCTCACTTAGAAAAGGAGACATTTAGACCTCTTTTTCAGGAAGGGTTTTGTTCATTAATTAGTACTTCAGAGGTGCATACCACATGACATCATTTGTTCTTGAGCAGACTTTAGACGTGAGGCAGCCTTGTTATCATAATTCACTTTGGGTATTTTCTCTTTGAGTTAAATAATATGAAGTTGTCTTCTTCAGAATTATTGTAATTGGTTTATCTGTGGCCTTTCAAACAGAAGAGGTTTCTTTCAGCAAATCACACTCTAAAAGCAAATCACTCCACCTGTCTGTTTTTTCAGTCTGTTACTGGAAAATCAAAAGTAAATTTTCTCATAATGTGCTGGAGTGGAGTCCTGTGTAATTTTCCTTCTTATTTCTACCTCATTTTCTCAGATTCTCAAAGAAGAAAAGTCAAACCAAGTTGGTTTTTAATGACAGAGATGAAAGAACTTTTTTCTGAAAACTGCATTGGTACCTAGCTTTATCAGCATCTTCTCCTGACTTTGTAAAAATTTGTGAATTTAGTCTTCTAAACAGGAATATATTAAATATTTCAGAACCACGAAGTGTCTCTCCAGCAGTTCCCAGCCTGCCCCAGCATCAGATTTTGATATAGTGGGACTCTGGAAAAGCCAGAAGGCCAACCTGAATGACCCATTACTCTAGAGAATTTTAGATACTGCTGTACCAAGGGACTAACCAGGATCAGTGATGGGACTGGCACAATCTTTTTCTGTGATGTACACAAACTTTTATTACTTGTAACTTCTGCAGAGTGGTGTGGTCAGTTTTGTTTTTTACTTAACATACTGGTTATTGTCCTGATTACCAGAGCATGAACAGATCTGTATCCCAGTTTGAACCTATATATTTATATCATATGCCTATCATATTTTTTTCCTTCAAGTTTGTAGTGTCAAAGCACTACTGCCCCTTCTTAAAGCCTATTTTGGCCCTCCTGAACTGTGTTCCCAGACAAATGCTAGCTACATCATAATTTTATGTGTTAATACTGTACCTTCAGTGGCATATTCCATTTCCATTTTCAATCTGGACTTTTATCAGATGTCTTTTCTTTCCTGGCATTATATGTTTGGCTCCTGCATCACTCATACTCAGATATTTGCAGGTTTTTAAAAATGTATCCTTCATGCATTTTGCACTTGTATGGCAGGCCTCATTCTCAGTCAGTCTTCACAGTGTATTATGGCAAACCTATTTTAACAATTAGGATGAGTTAATTAAAAACTGTGAAACAGAACACGTGTCACAGAACCAGATTTAGCCAGAAGTAAGGTTCCTTCTGATTGTCTTCCTCCTCATTCAGTGCTTAGATGGCAAATATAAGTATTCCTTGATTTTTTTGTTTCCCTTTCACATGACAGGTGGAAGTTCCAGTGGTAATTTACATGTCCTATTTTTCAACTATCTCCTCTGCTGCTTACTTCTTGTACATGTGCAGACACAGTCAGGCAAAGTGCTTAGATGATATCTTGTTTAGTCTATGACTAGTTCTAAACGCATCTGCATAACAGAATACAAGTTTTGAAGATCCTTTTTTTGGTTAACTCCAAATCACCTCCCAAATTACCACATTTTTCTCTCCCTTTCAACATGATATATTTGTGACAGTGTGAAGCAATTGATATAAAAAAAATTACAAACAAAACCAAAAAAACAACTTGAATTTTCAGGTCAGTCCAAAAGTTGAATACATCCTCTATTTCATATTGATTGCATAACCTACTGCTCAGGCTCACCCAACTGATGTAGTGTGAATTACGGGTCTTTTTTGTGCTGAAATTTCACACTGAAAGAGATACATAACACCATGAAACACCTGGAGCTTTGAGTTGTCCATTATTAAAATGGACAAAAGACCAATTCTGAGGGCTGCAATCAAGGGCTACAGAAGTCATACTGACTCAATTTTTTTTCCATTAAATAATCCATGAAAGAATTTATCCAGCAAAACCCTGAAGAAGGGGAGTCATGGTACTGCTATCTTCTCACTCCCAGAATAAGTAACTCCCATTGATCCATAAAACTGACTGTATTTCTTACAGCTCTAAAAATTAATCAAAATATTACATGTAAGCTTTTACAATACTGATTTTAAAGTTGCGATTACTCTGCCATTACTTCTTATTTCTGTAGGCTTTTCTAAACCTGTTTTACAACAAGTTAAATTTTGCACACAGGATTAGAAGCAGTTAAATAATAGTTACCCACTTTCTTCCAGTTCCATTTCTGATCCCTTTATGCATTTTTATACATTGGTATTGTAGAAGGTCTGTGCTTTTCTACAGTTATCCTAAGCTGACTACTGCACTAGTCAAAGCCTGTGTAAATCAAGAGGGGAGAGATCAAAAAATTTCATTAGTGCAGCTGTTTATTAGTTTTCCCTTGAGGTGACATCAGTTATCAAACCTTTGCAACTTAAAACTGGACCTGCAGCAGATTGCCCATCTATCTGATATGACTTCAGAATATTAAAATCTCCTGCAGGCTATCAGCACAAAGACCAGTCAAAATCTTTACAATCATCCAGACATCTTATTTCACACTAGAGAGAGTTGTGTGATCTCCAATTAAGATATTAAAAATCATTGTTATTGGTTTGCAATGAATGCTGATCATACCACCCAACTACAATTCTGCATTTCATCTGTAACTGTTC
Source organism: Florisuga fusca (assembly GCA_038090715.1). NCBI lineage: Eukaryota > Metazoa > Chordata > Aves > Apodiformes > Trochilidae > Florisuga > Florisuga fusca. Next base: position 46,478,906 of record JAAWXA010000003.1, on the reverse strand, counting down.
AGCTAATATGTAGTTACTGAAACAAGGTTCTGTCTGTGAGCCAAAATATTACAGGAAATCAAGAACTGTCACTTCCAAAGTGCAAAATCAAACAGCTTCCTAGACCCTGTTGAACACTGTCACTGTAAATTAATGGGATACAACTCCTACACGATTGCAAAACAGTGATTTACATAAGACTGAATCTGAATGAATATAGATTGTATAATCACTTAATTTAAAAGAATCGTTGTAAAATGACAGACACATAAACATCTAGATACACATAAATACACATCTAAAACATAATGGATAGTTATATCCACCCCAAACTTCTCCCACAAGCCATAGTAGTAGGAATGGGGTTAGAACAGTCAGTTATGATGATGCACCTGTATAGTTCAAAGGTATAAAGTACCACAAATCTGAAAGCATTTTTGAGCAATGTCAACTCTAAAATATGGATTATTTAGTAAGTATGAACATTGACAAATTACAGCAAGTACTTAGCAACTTTTTGTCTTATTTGAAGACATTAATTTTGGAAAGCCAGTATTTTTTATTCTATATTCTGTTGAATTATCCTATGTAAATGCATGAATTTCACGTAAATTTCTCAGAAAGTCTAGAAATGAAATTAGTTTAGGTATTCTTATTTTTGAATGTAGAACAAATGTCAAGCTCTTTGTATTAATCAAGATGTCTACTATTTTAAACTACCAGAGTCCTAGACCTGTGCTTTGAAAAAAAATCTCAAGGAAATCCCACAAAATCTTGCTCTCTCTTTGTAAAGAGGAGATAGAGAAAAAACCAGAAGCAACACCTAACAGGTGAGAGGCTATAATTAAATATACATGTCTGAGAGCATATATATAAAGGAGACTTTTGAAGAAAGATTTAAAATGGAATAATCAACTTGCCTGTGGATGCTTACAGATTACTTGTCCATGGAAGTAAATGCCATCTGGGGAGAATTCACAAAGGTACTTGAGAAATCTAAGAAATTAATGATGCGATTGGCATCACGCACTGATTAACAAAGAAAGCTATTTTCTTCGTATTTCAACAGGTCCCAGATTTGAAGGTGAAGTTTTGCAAGTGAGAAAAAACAATATATTGTAACAGAAAAGGGGGAAAAAAAGAAAAAGTGAAAAAAAGATGGAACAGATTTTATTAAGAATATGTCCTACAGCATTTAAGTTGGTAACAGCACTGATCTTTTTAATCACCACCCAAGCCTATACAACAGTAGAGTACATTTGCAACTTAAAACTTTCACAGGTCTTGAAATAGTTTAATTAAGGATAGCAGATTGCAGCAAAAAGAGCAAGGGAAGCAGTCATTAATTTTTTGGGGAAAAAAATAATGTATCTTAAATTTTTAGACTATCAAAACCTGTTGTCAAAATATGCAGATTATCCTGGAGGTATAATTATTCAAAGTTTTATTCTCTGAGGATCAATTCAAGAGAATTTTCTTGTTAATTCCAAGGCATTATTTAACATTGCTATTTAAATATTTCTGTTTTCTGAATTAATACTAAAGTCTAATACAGTCTAGTGAAAGGGAGTGAATTTATTGACTGCAAACTGCTGAAGTCCTCAGAACAGTGTGAGAAAATGAGATTTACCTCACTTAACTGCAGTACACAAAACCAGGTCTTGAAGCATCTCCTATAATAAGTGAAGAGAGAGAAGGATCTCCAGAGGTTCTTTTTTCCAGTTGTTTTAGATTCATATTTTAAGAGTGGATGAACTGCCTTTTGTAGGTGGTAGTTTTTCTTCACTAGCTCAAGTGAGAGCTTCAGTTAAGCATCACTTCATGAACCACAGAAAGCTTAGCTTAGGTCTTTACCTTTTAGATTGCTCTAAACTGTATGTATAAATGCTACAAACCTCCTACATATTTGTTTTATGGAACATAGTACTTAGAAATACTCTCTCCTTTCAGGTATACTGAAACTCATCCCCAGTGCCATTACTGACTTATGACATGCAGGGCCACAGGAGACACACGTCACCTGAGTACAATTAGGAGTAATAATTACAGAGACCAAGAGTCTTACAGTGAGTAACACTGCTGTCAGGGGAGAGGGGGTAGGTGAGTCAAGCTCATGATACCCATAAACAATGCAGTTTTGTTTAGTGTAAGTATGCTTTAACAGTTCTCAGCAGCATTCCATACAAAAGTCTGCCTGCTGCTCTTGCTGCTGAGCTCTTTGCCCTGCACATTGCTCCTGCTTCTGTGCATGCTGTTTTTCAGAGCATCATGTACTTAGTCTCAGTGCACAATGCAAACGAATTGACCAGTATAGCACTCTGAATTTTGTATGCTTTGAACCACTCTTGGGACAACATTCTTCCTTTTTTTCCACCTTAGTCTGCATGGAGAAAGCTGTTTTGAAAGTATTGTGCATCCAAAACATGTATCCAGACTATCACAGCACGGCTGCCTGTATTAATCTCCCAGTAGAATCACTATTCTGCAAGTCCATGCACTCATCCAGGTCCTGCTCTTTTAATGAGACTAAAAGAGGTCCCTGCTGATGCATTTCTATGTGGAAAACATGCATCTGATGTACAGATTTGAAACTCACTCAACCTATAGGTAAAAAACAACTTTATGAAGATTTAGGAGGCTATAGTGATTGATTCCCTGATGACTCCTTTCTTGAGTTTTTATCTTGTCAAAGGCTATCCTTACTTCTTCAAGATTTTCTCTTCCTTGGTACTAGAATGTTTGTCCAAAACAATGGGGAACGAACTCATGAATGAAAAGGAATGTGGTTTTGTAGACAGATGGGGATAAGGAATTGTTTTATTTTCCAGAGACTGATGGACACAGTCATGGTAGGTGGTGTGTGTTTTTGGGGTTTTTTTCGTTGTTGTTTTGTGTTTTGGGGGTTTGTTTTGTTTTCTTTTCTTTTCTTTCTTGGATTTCTTTTTTTTTTTCAGACTAATGGTGTCTGTGGAAGTAACAAAGAAAGATCTTGAGCCTCATGAGGCCGCTCATGCGATACACATACCACATCACACCACATCTCAAAAAAGAGGACAGACTTTCACTCTGAGATCTGTTGATCCTGATCTGCAGTGTGATTTCCAAGCTTCACCTCTGTTATCACTGTGGACACATCCACTCATCACTGAGCTGTGTTTGACCCTCACTGCATTTGCTGGACCTGATCCTGACCTTCACCTTTGGCCAGATTTCCTGTCTTGACCCCAGACCCACCTTATTATCACAAAGCTGCCTGACAGTCTAGATTTATGGGTCAATATAGGTACCACCCCTGGGATAGTCTTGCTTATCTCACTTGGTGGTGGTGGGATGGTTGCTAGCTAAGCTACCTTGCCCAGCTGGCCTCAGTGTTTGGGGGAGCTGACTCTCACCATGCCCTAACACTTGCACAGAGCCTGAGATTTTGCACTCTCTAAATTTTCCATTTATATAGTAACAGAAACCATATCAACTGTCCTATGCATTCTTGGTAAATACAGTGTGGTTTCATAAGTCTTCATTCTGTCAGGTCATGGTACAACAAATCCAAAACATTCTGGGAGGATGCTGTCAACTACTGCCAGTTATGACTGTAATACAACTTCTCTTGTCTACCTTCACCCCCAAACAAATACCTGAAGTTATTTATATCTTTTAGGTCCTACAGGATCACAATTCAACACACAATTCAACAATTCCTACATTACAATTCAACATAACTTTGTCCCTCATTTCTGTAGAAATACTTTGTAAAAATAAGTGAAAGTGCTCATTTTTCTTAACAAACAGCTTTCATTTATTGTAACAGGTGAAGGAAAATGGGAACTTGTAAAGTTTATTCTGATTCACACCTACCATAAAAGTGCCACTTATGGAACTTCTTGGAAGAAACTTAGCTTAGTATTTATGATGCATTGGAGGAGCACTCATGATACAAAGTACAGTCTTTGAGTATGTTCTTCATCCTCCTATGACAAGAGATGAAGCTTCCACATAACGAGACAAAGGCAGCACATTGCACTTTGCAGAAGCCTACAACTAAGTGCACTAAAGAGCCATTAAACATCAGGTTGTTCACTGAAATATGACAAGGAACAGATGATCAAAAAGTAATACGCAGATTGCATGGCACAGAGTGAGTTCTGTTACCCACAAAACTGCTGATTACATTTCATATAGAATACATTTCAGGAATTTCCAAAAATTATGATTTTTTTTTTTTTTTCTTCAATGAGAAGAAGCATTTTTCCTAATGCACATGTGCAGTACTTACTGTAGCTGAATATTAAGTTTCAGTAACTATGATACGATTATATCCATTTCCTCTTGTGAGAGGAAAAACTACAATGAGAAACTTAAAGATGGATTAAAATAAGAAAATCAGTCAAAGAGAAATAAAAGCCATATAAACAAATTATAGTCAATTTTGAGACTTCCTTAATACATAACCAACTCATAAAAGCATTATATATCCACATACATACGTGTTTATATATATATCTCAAAATGATACACCTGTCAAAAGAAAAGATTTTTGAAAGTAGACAGTATCATACCCTAGTAGAAAGTAATATAAATTACCACAAGTAAAAATGAAAGATAGGATCTTAGAAGGAAATTTGGAAAGTGAATAATAAAAAATGATAGAAGTATATTAAAAAAAGGAAAGCTATGAGGAATTCAGAAAGTTATCAAGAAGTAATGGGGGATCGTAATGTTCCAGCATTCTGACATAAGACTTAAAAACCTTATAGTAAACCCCCTGAAAAATCTCTATGCTAGATCACACTACTACAAAGTCGTACAATCACAAAAAAACTCCTCTGGAAACATTTATTTTCTTTTGGGAAAAATTAAGTATTTGCTATAAGTTTACTAGGAACATTTAATAGTATAAAGATAGACCAGACAAGTTTGGAGCAGCTCATTTAATTCTTTAGGTAGCTCTGCAAATCCCACACGAAATATAAAATTACATAACATAGCCTTTATTGCAGTCCATGATTCTCAGACCACTTATAATTTATAATTTATATCAGCTGTCAGGCTTGGCCTAGTCACTTCGACTAGAGTTAGAACTGGTGATAATTTGGCCTATAATTAAATTACAAACCTGAACTTTATAATAATGTAGTATGCAACATATCCTAAATAGTGCCACAAATCACATCTCCAATATCCTCATAAAGATCCATTTGATGAACTGCATAATGGAATTCTTTACTGATTTTTTCCCATCTAGGCAGTATCTTGAAGGATGTATATTAACTTTCCTCAGTTGAATAAGAGGCTATCCGAAAATATCCTGTGAGAAATTATTAGCAACATGTAATCCACAATAAATTGATGAACAAAACTACTTCCCTACTTCTTATATCCTCATCTTTAACAGGGTGACTTTGAAAGCTTCAAAGCTTCAAAGAGAATGGTGCTATTCAGACTGAAACTATTTCTGAAAGTCCTTGATTTAAATTCTAGCTAGAAAAAGAGAGAGAATACATCCATTGCATCTGAAATTTTGTTTGACATTTCAAAAAGCTATGACTGCTATAAATTCAATAGTAGAACTGTGCCATATACTGTCATTAGTGTTGCCTTTCTCATATGTATGTACTTGAGTAAAGACAGCTATACAGCTATACCTTTATCATCTGCTAAAACCAAATGCTTTGTTGCTTTCTTCAGTAACAACTTCCAAGTAATAATTAAAAATGCATAAAAGTATATTCAAGATAAATCTCACTGAAAGCTTAATTTCTGCTTGAGTCCTTCAATTAAGTCTTTTTTAAGTGCCTGGAATTTACTGCTATGCATAACTGAAAAACAGCCCTTTGTGTTTCTCTAAAAGCTGAGTATTTTTTACAACTGACGCAAGATACATGTTGCATTGATACTTAACACTTATCACGGAGCAGGCCTGACTGATCAAGATGCCTAGCAATAAAGAATCATGATCACATTCAGCAAGTTTCTGATTTGCAAAAGAATTACTTTTGGTAGCAGAAGCTGCAAGAAATATGACCTTTTTTATTTTTTTTTTTTTTTTAAATGAGAAAAAGAATGGAACAACTCTTTTCACAAAATGCTACTTCAGAGGTGTTTAAAAGACAAGAAGTATGTGTGCCAAGAGGTCTGGACTGTTCAACCTTACAAAGTCTGTGATCCAGCTGGCTCAAAGCTGCTTATCTCTTCAGACCATTCAACTTACCAGAGACAGCATGCCATAGACCTGCACAATTCCACCTAAAAAATTAAAAAGTATTAAACAAATAGTAACTAGCACATGCATATTTGTCTGCCAGGGTGCCAGCAAATATAGTAAACAACTGTTTTGAGTACTTCCAACTGTACGTAGTGCACTGGGCAGTCAAACAGACCAGAGTAAAAGTAATTTTAAAAAAGCATAATAGTAAAACAAGTAACATTATACATACTTAAAGCATTGCTTGAGTAAAATGAACTTGTTACAAAAAAAAGATCCCATGGAATCCCAAAGACTATGACTATTTTTTAGTGTTTAGCCTAAACTCAGTTGTCACATTCCATTTAAGTAGATTACTAATGAACAGAGGTCTTCTCAGTGACAAGATTAAGCACAGGAAAAATGAAGTCCTACATGAAAAGTCTATTAAACTCTCAAATCCATTTTGTCGTGTTAGAAGACTCATAATTCTGTAGCTGCTCATAACTAAGTTCATAACTATATATGTTCATCAGAAAACGTCTAATAGCTTTTTACTGTGTAAGAACTTCAGACTCATGTCTTATTAGGCTGCAAATTTCTAGTTGGTTTCTTTTTCTGATTGAGAACTATGACCTTACAGCCTAGAGTACTAGCTATGGATTTTGATTTTTCCCAGTCTATGCCTCAAGCAGATAGCAGAGGTGACATATACTAGTATAGTGGCAGTGACACTGACTAAATGACAAGCAAATTATTTCCAAAAAATCCACAACAATTCTAGCAGTTTGTTTTACAGGAAAAAAACACAGTAAAGCTTGTTCAACTTTATTATTTGAAGAGAGCATGAATTTTCCCATAACTGTATTATAAATTTGTTCATTTAGCACAATAAACTTGCCAGCAGTCATGCTTCTTAGTAAATTTAATAGACTAGATTATACTCTAATAGGTGAATGATTTGAATTTTTATCTACCCATTGTCTTAGTAATGGAATAAGAGGCTTCATGAGCCACCCAAACTGTAAAAATTAAGTAACTTCTTATCCATAGATTATATTAAAGGATAGTATATTGTAATACATATAAATTATTAATGATTGCTGTTGCAATATGAAAATGCAACTGTTAAAGAATTCTTTAGATAACCAACAGCATCAATAGTCTCTATAAGACATCAACACAGTCCATGCTTTTCCTGTGTAATTTTGAGTGGCATTACACATTTGACAATCCTGCAGCTTGGTGTAACTACTTTATTACTTGTTTGAAAAGTTGTAAGATACATATTTAATTGGTGTGACTTACAAATAGCTATGCAATTTTGAGGGATGGAACTGCCTGTTTGGTGCTTTTAAATGAGAGAAAGAAGAAATAATTTTCCTGAAAAGACACATCTATCTGCCACTTGCCTTGTCTCACAGAACTGTGGCTCTTGGAAGTTTTGCTCATTAGAATACTCAAATAGTGTTAGTAATAAAGACAGTTAAACTTGTATGCTGGCTGTATAAAAACAACATTGCTTACAAAATCCTTCATAACTTTTATGTGACAGTTTAAGAGGACGAACCTAATTAAAGAACAGTTAATTAACTGTTTTATCTTCTTACAGGCAAGAACTAGGCGTCTCCAAGTGAAATATGGAGACCTGCCTGAATTCAGTTGAAAAACATCTTGCAAACACTGTGCAGAGGGATTTATTTGAAAAACCACCTCACTGGAACAATGAATATTAGGAGGATATCCTTTTTAAAAAAAAAAAAATTATTTAAGAACTGAGTCACAGTACACATATATATACACATATATATATAAGAGATGGAACAGAATGGGAGTAGTCTAATTTCATCAAAAGTTTTACAAATATCTGTATGTTAAGCTTTACATACTTTGCCTCACAGTTTTGTAACTGAAAAATTCTCATTCCAGAACAAAAATAAGGCAAAATATCTAACATATATTCATGCAAAGTATAATCTCTGCACAATTATAGTATTACTGAGTAATTAATTTCTTGCAATTTTTTCCTCAGTCATGATTAATCTCAGCCAACTAAGCTGTTGGAAGACTGTGTTTGTTCAGTGAAGCATCTAACAAGCACAAGAGGGGTAGTATTAAAAAAAATAATAATCTATCAAAAGTACTAACATTTAGTTTTGGCTTAGTTAAACTGTCTGATAAATTATTCCCCTTAGTGTTTTTCTGCAATACAGTATGTTGAAAGTGATATATTAGCACAAGCCATTGTGTTCTATCACAGTGCAATTAGAAGGTCCATTTAAACAGCTTTATCATATGCAACATAGGCTGATTAATTTTCTAATCAAATGTTCCAGAAAATCCTTAACTATGACATTAAACAGTGTTGTGGTAATTTTACCCTCTACAAAGAATTCCAATATAAATTTAGAAAACATCTACAGAAATGTGTCAAAGGACAGTCTAATGTGTACAAATAATTCTAGCATCTACTCTACATCTCCCCATATCTCCCTAGTGTTAAAGCCAAGTCCTGAAAAAGTTCAGTTTGGAACTTAAACTGTCTGCATTTCACTAGAGCTCTGTATAGTCTTTACATTATGTAGGTTGGTGCCTGTGCAAGTCATACTGAAGGGTCAAGATATTTAATCTTTGGATGTCACTGAACTGTAATGCAAGTTGCTCAAACTACGTGGAAAAAGTAAATTAAATTGTTGGAGGGAACATTTCTTTGCATTCAAGACAACACAAAATAATACAGGTGGTACAGAAACCTTAGCATCTTTCTTATTAAATATCAGAAGAAAAAGTAAACTTGTTCTGTGTTCGGAAATACACTAGAAATAGATGTTATCCTTCTTTATCTTAATGAAGCTTAATATTGAGATTTGGTAACAGATTTTCCGCTATGTAAGTCTCCAGCTTGAATCATTGTTCTAACTACTGTTAATTTAAGATAAATGCAAGGTATTGATTGTAGTAATGAGAATTCAATTACTTTCTGAGGCATATACAGTGTGCTAGTCTACAGTCCCATGAAATCTCTATTTCCTTGTGTATTTCCCCATAAACTGCAGAGTCTTGGAGGTCTTTCTGCTACAGAAAAAAACATCTTGCACTAAGCAGATACAGGCTGTAGATACACCTGTTCTTTTGGCCTTGCTAACACAGTTAACAGCCTGTCCCAAAGCAAAACCCTGGTCTAAGGTTATAAGAACTGCCATTGTTATAGACAAGGCCCATCACTCCCCTGGGTTATTCTGCCTTCCTAACCCAGCAGCCACAAAATGGTATGAAATCTCTATTATAAAAAACACTAAATATATAAAGATACAGAATACTTTTTTATGCTTAAAAAATTTAAAAAAAAATAGGTCTCTTGATATATTAAAAAGTTACATGGAAATAGACGAACAGGTTTTCACCTGTAAAGTAGAAGCCCTACATGGAGAATTGGCATTTTTAACAAAACCGGGTTTTGGGAATCGGCATTCTAGGCCAAACCAGGAAGGTGCCAGACCTGTCCATCGGTTATCGGATCCTTCAGCAGAACCGGCAGAACCTGGGAGGCAACGAAGTAAAAACCTTCCTGAGGGGCTGAAACTGTATCTTAAATCCTTCGGTGAAGGTGACTGTACCTGAAAACACGGGGACTCGCCCCTCTTCTGTGGGTGTTTTCAAAGAGCCCTTCTGCCCCAGCAGGGCTGGTTGGGGGGTTGCACCCCTCACCCCCGCCCCAGGGGACTGACCCTCCCCTCCCAGGAGACGCTATTTGGGCTTCGCACCCGCTTGCTCGCTGGGAGGGGAACCGCCCTGTCAGGGCGGACCGCGGGGCCGCCGTACTTAGGTGGCAGCATAAAACTTCCTGAGGGCCAAACCAAACCAGTTCGCCCCAACCCTCAGGCGGTGTGCCCTCACAACGCCCACCCACAGACCCACCCCACTCCGGGTTGACCTGGATCTCCCCTGTGGCCCCCTCCCCTTCGGAACTACAACTCCCATGGCACATCCCCCCGCACAGCCCGTTCTCCCTCGGCAGGCGTGTGTCGCGCTGCATTCTGGGACATGTAGTCCGGAGGGAGAGAGCGAACGGCGGCGGTCACTGGAGCGCCTCGCTGAGAACAGCTGATTCACCGGCGATTGGCACAACGCCACAGCCAACCGGGAAGCGACGTTTCCAGCCCGGCGGCGTGGATTGGCTGGCGCTGGGAGGGTGGGGGCGGGACCGGCAGTGGCGGGACGATTCGTACGGCGGGACATTCCTGAGCTCTGACAGCCGCCTGGGCAGCGGCCGTTGCGAGCGAGCGCGCGCTTTTGCCCTTTCTTCCCCCTCCCCGCGCTCCGGCCTGGCGGTGCCGCCGCGGCTCCATGTCCGCGCCCGGGAGGGNCCGGGAGCCGGGAGTGCTGGCGGCCCCGAGGAGGCGGGGGACGGCAGGAAGCCCAAGTTTGTAAGTACGAGTCGATCCCTGGCAGCCCCCAAGCCCACCCTGGAGCCGGCGGCGCCGGGGCTGCCTGAGGCGTGAGGCCTGTGGGCGGTGTGGGCCGGCCCGGCTCAGCGGGATACCTCCCTGCTGGGCCTGAGCCCAAAGGGCCCGACCCAGCGGCCGGCCTGCCCTTCCACCCTGCGCAAGTCACTGACCTGGGCCCCCCCCTAAGAACCGAGGGGCCTGGTAGGGTTAGACGGGCTACGAAACGGTGCTGTCGATTTCACACTTAAGCCTGCCCGCTACAGGTCGCCTCTCTCTTACCTGCCTGAAAGGACTTGGCTGTATCCTACAGCACGATTTCAGGTCTCTCCTCTTCATCATAAAGCTTTATTTTCTTAGTCACTCTTTGACAGTTATGGGTATATGGGGAGCAGAACACATCTTCAGCTTTTAAATGACGTTACTTTTATTAAAACTGTATTTTTTTAAAAGTATGTATTTTAGTGATGCAAACGGCATAGAGAAAATCTGAGTCTTCGAGTTGATGGGACATTATAATTTCTCCTCCCAAGCTCTGCGTTTGCAAACTTTTGACTAGCACACCAAGAAGCTGATAAACCTGAAACAGCTAATTGTTGACTAAATAGTGTTTGTAAGATATGCTCTTGACTAAAAAGCAGACAAGTATAGCCAGTTTTTGTTTGGGCATTATGGAATTTGTAATTAGTAAAGCTCTGACAAACGTATTCTACAGGTCTTGTATCCACAATATCCTGTCTTGTATACAGGTCTTGTATCCAATGCATGTAGAACAAATGCATACTGTGTTCATATTTAGGTGTTACATATGTTGGCCTGTTTAGCTGACTCTGAGTTCACCTGCTCTGACCCGTATTATGTGCTTACAGAATAGATACTGTAGAAGATAACATACAGTAGGTTATTGATTCTGTTCTTTGTGTTATATTAAGTAGCTGACTGCCTGACTCGAGCACAGATTAAAAAAGATATACTGTACTTAATATTCCACTAGTTGAAGACAGCCAGTAAGCAGTATCAAACTGTAGGCCGGCCAAACCAGTTCTGGAAAGTCACAGCTTGCTCCTGGCATTCCTATTTTCTGGAATCTTTTGCATACTGTGGCTGCATGTATTGATATTTGGACCAAGTTTTTGTGTCTGATTTTTTTTTTTCCCCTGTTAAAATGAGCATGTGTGAAACAGCAAGACCAAGTATAGCTTCCTTGCTTTCAAAGTGGGCTCTGTATTGGAGGCAGATGCATTTTAGTCATGGAGGTGACATGGCTGGATATGCTTTAGCACAGGATCCCTAAATAAAAATCTGTATTGTCTTCTCAGTATAAAATGTTGGATAGTTGGTGTATGAATTGATAGCTGCATTATTCTTATGATGAATAGAAGATACGGATTTATGTGTGTTCAGGAGAGCTAACTTTTTGCCTCTTCAAAGATCTACTTGGATTAATTCTATAGGTTAGGGCTCTAGAAAGTAGAGGGGTGTCCAAGAGAGCTGGTTAATATTCAAGCACCAGTTGCTCCAGTCTCAAGATTGGTGTATACCTTTGCATCAAGCAGAGGAGGACAAGCATGGAGGAGCAAGGAGCTTCTGGAAAAATCTCAAATGGAAAATGTAAGTTTATAGAATGTGGAAAAAGGGAGTGGCCGCATTGGAACTGGCAACATTGTCACACCTTGCAGGAATGCAATGTGGAAGACTAAGGTCCACTTAGAATCAAGTCTGGCAAAGGATGTCAAGGAAACAAGAAAGGTTTCTTCAAGTGAAACAGTAGCAAAAGGAACACCGGAAAATGTGGACTCACCGCTGAATGAGGTGTCCTGGTGATGGAGGATACGGAGGAGACAGTTAATGAATGCCTTCTTTGGACTTGATGATCTCTGAGGTCCCTTCCAACCCAGCCAATTCTATGATTCTATGATTCTTTGCTTCAGTTTTTACTGCTGAGGCTCATCATCAGGAATCCCAGATCCTGGAGGCAAGAGAATAAGTCTGGAGGAAGGAAGACTTTCCCTTAATCAAGGAGGATCAGGTTATAGATCATTTATTCAAGCTGGACACCCACAAATCCATGGGCTCCGATGGGATGCACCCATGAGTGCTGAAGTAGCTGGCAGATGATGTTGGTAATCATTTCCTCTCATCTTTGAAAGGTAATGGACAACACTAGAGGTGCCTGAGGACTGGAGGAAAGCCAGTGTCACTCCAGTCTTCAAAACAGGCAAGAAGGAGGACTCAGGAAACTACAGCCTCACCTTCATCTCTGGAAAGGTGAGGCAGCAAGGTGGCCTTGTGGCTAGGAAGGCCAATGGTATCATTGGGTGCATTAAGAAGAGTGTAGCCAGCAGGTAGAGGGAGTTCATCCTCTGCCTCTTCTCTCCCCTAATGAGGTCTCATCTGGAGTGTCCAATTCTAGGCTTCCAGTTCAAAACAGACAAAGGAGAGAATTGAATGCAGGGCTCTGAAGATGATTCAGGGATGGGAGCAACTATCTTAGGAGGAAATGCCTGGGTCTGTTTAGCTAGGAGGAGACTGAGAAGAGATCTTATCAATGCTTATGAGTATCCAGAGGGCAGGTATCAAGTGGATGGGATCAGACTTTTTTCAGTGTTGCTTAGTGACAGGAAAAGGGGCAATGGGCACATACTGGAACACAGGAAGTTCCAACAGAACATGAAGAGAAACTTATTTGCTTTGAGGGTGACAAAGCACTGGAACAGACTCCCCAGAGAGGTTGTGGTGTCTCCTTCTCTGGAGATACTAAAAATGTGCCTGGATGTCATCATATGCACCCTGCTCTAACTATAGCAGGGGGGTGGACTAGATGATCTCCAGAGGTCCCATATATCTCCTGATATATGATTATCATGTTGGTGTTTTGGGTTTTTAAAATTATTTTATTTATTTATTTATTATTTTTATTTTTTTATTTGTGTCAGCTTCCTGTTCCCCTTGTCCAGTTTCTGAAACTCCTCAAGCACAAATGAGTGAGAATACCTTAATTAATGAGAAAGCCATATCAAACAGCTTTCAAAAATTTTTGAAAATTGTCAAAAGAGTTCATTATCCTGGTGTATTTAGTACTGCTGCTGCAGCATTTTGAGTGCTTCGTGCATTAGTGGGCCTCGCCACAATCTCAGAGGGCTGTGAAGGTCCTTCAATGAGTCTGGAGGAGTGCAACAAAACTAGTGAAGGGGCTGGAAGGTGTGTCCTGTGACGAGTGGCTGAGGACTTTGGGCTTGTCTGATTTGGAGAAAAGGAGGTTGAGGGGTAACCTCATTGCCTTTAGAGCTTCCTGAGGAGGAGAAGTAGAAATGAGCTCTTCTTCCTGGTATCTGTTAAGAGGATGCTTGGGAATAGTTCAGAGCTGCACCAGAGGAGGTTTAGACTGGTTGCTAGGAAGCATTTCTTTACTGAGCAGCTGGTCAAACACTGGAACAGGCTTCCTAGAGAGGTGATGGATGCCCCAAGCCTGTAAGTGTTTAAGAGGCATTTAAGCAATTCTTAAAACATGCTGTAACTTTTGGTCAGGCACTCGGACTAGATGATCGTTGCGTGTCTCTTCCAGGTGACCTGCTCTTCTTGTCTAGTGTAGTCTGTCCTGAAGTATTAAAAGGGAACTAAAGAATGACAGTTCTCTGAACCTGGATTTTGTTCTAGGTATGACGTGAACTCACTGGGTGACTTTAAGAAGAGTCAGAGGTGAATATTTCTTGAAGAGTTTGGTGCCTTTGTGTACACTGTTGTGGAGGGTGTAGTTTACAAACGTCATCTGTGGCATATAGTGGTTACTTAAGGCTGCTCTGTGCCTCTAAATTCAAAGAGCTTGTAGTTTCTAATCCTTGTCTTCTCCTGGCTAATAATTTCTCATGAAGAAACATAAGCAGTGGTACAGTTAGAGTGACTGAACAAATTTCTTGAATCCTAGAATATGCTGAGTGTAATTGTTGTAGACATCAATGGATTTATTTGATTGGGATACTTCACCTGAGGGGTACTATGAAATAAGCTTTTCTTTCTATCACTTCATAAATATCTGTTCTAAGATAGTGCAGTACAGAGTATTTATCCTTTGGCTATTAAATCTAAAATTTGTAAAATCTCCTGCCCATCTTCTGCTGTCTTAGAAGACTATTTTGGTTTTGAGGGGGGGCAGATGGTCTATTGTTGTTTACATCTAACTCTTCCTGTAATACATCTTCAGTATGCTTTTATTAGTTATATTATTTTTGTGTCAAAATACATAAAACTTAACTCACACCTTTGAATTCTCTGTAACCCAGTCTTAGATGCAGGCTGTAGCCTTCTGTACTTGGCATATGTACAGTGCCATATTTGTTCATGTTAGCTGAATTACCTTTCTGATCTCTTGTGCGTTTGTCAAATGTGGATGAAATTGGATGCTAGATGCAGTGAACTCAAGTTATCCAGCTTATATTAGTCTAATATTCCCCAATGCAAAGTCCTTGAAAAAATTCCACGTTGGACCCTTCCAATCAATGCAACATATTAGCATATTGATCTGTCACAGCAGATATGCTAATCTCAAAAAGAATTTGATTCTCTGACAAACCTTGAGGTGAAATTGGATTGCTGGTTGACAAAGCTGACACTATTAACATTTACTTTTTTTTTCCCCCCCCTCCTTCCTTCTCAAAGAAAATTAATCTTTGGGCTAAACACAAACAGTAGTTGATTCCAATCAAGTGTAATCTTGAACTACTACCTTTCTTCTGAAATTAGCTTTTCAGAAGAAACAAATGAGTGGTGATTCTTCAAGTCTTTCTGTTCTTTTACAGAATTGTTTAAGGAAGTAATTTTAAGGAATGATGGTTAATTTTGAATTGCATACCGACTTGGCTTTGTTCAGCAGCTCAAAGCTTTTGGAAGATTGGGACTCTTAAATGGCACAAGATGGTACTGAGATAATTACTTAAATGTATAGAAATCTTACATTCACCCTTGAGGGTTAGGTCTTGGTAAATAGAGAGGTAATAAATTGAAGGATAGCAGAGATTAGTTATCTCTATAGATGTAGTCTGAGCAGGAAGCTTGAAATCTGCTGGGAGGATATAAAATAATCTTGCCTGCCACTTGATTTTTTTTTTTTAACCTTAACAATGTTTGGAAATCATCAAAGTGCTGTATTATGTAACTTCTAATTGTACCTCACTACTTCACTGGGATTTCATCTTGTAGACACCTGTCCTCAAAAGATCAGCTGCGATTTCTAGGTCAAGTTAGAAGTTTCTAATAATTTCAGTATACCATTGAGCTGTCTTCAGTGATTTTCAGGTTATGTTTTTGATTAAGTTCTTTATCAAATTTATACGACTCAATGACGCTTTCTTGTTTGCACCGATCTGTTAAAAATACAAAAATTAACACTTGCATTTAACGGTGTCTGTAAATCAAAGAAAAATGTAGTTAAGAGCAAAAGCACTTCCATTTCTCTGGCATAGAGAAGAAAGGTAAGATGGATCTGTGTCAATATCTTTAATTACGAAGTGACTGAATTATTGCTGCAGCTATGCTGCAGTGTAAGACCTTGAATCTAAATTAGCCTTTTAAAGAAATGATTGCTGAGCAGATGTTACCTAAAACACTTTATTGCAGCTTTGTAAAACTGCAAATTCCTCATGCTGTTATTTTTGTTGGCATGAATTAACATTGTGGATTATGATATTAAATTTTAGTGCTGTGTTCTAGCACTTTGTTATATAATCTTACCTGTAAGCACCAATTTTGAGTTTAACTCATCAATGTCTAAAGAATATCACTGTATAAAAACTGTCATGTTAAAATAATTTTACCCTTGATGTTTGCTTTTCAGACTGTTTTCCAAGTAACAGGGAGAGTGTAATAAAGACATTAAATAAATGCTGAAGTAGTGTATTGGAAATGAAAAGTAGGAAATGCTGTGGAATTATACATTAGTTTCTAAATTGAGCTTACAGACTGAGGTAGCAAAGTTACTGAGGGAATATTGTGACAAAGTAGATAGTAAAGCAGTAGAATCCATGGTAATCATCCAATTTACATCTCTAACTGAGTCTACATGTTTCCTTGCATTCCCTGCTTCAGTCTTGAATAGCTGTTAGGGAAAAAACAGCTGGTGTTGAATCTTTTGGTCATAGAATTAATGGCAATGTGATGAATTACTCCTCATTTTCTAATTTTAAAAGGTAGAGAGGAGACTGGGTGATTATCTGTACATCCTTAGTCTTCATTTACCTAGTTTTGGCATTCAGGCTTAAGTTGGCCAGTTCTTCTAAAACTCATTGCATCTTTCTTAAACTCACTTTTTAAAACTATTTTTATATTTTCCTCATAGCTACATATAAACTCCTTCATATATCAGAGAAGCTATATACAAGTGTGGTGGTTTGGAAGGGATTTTATATTTGTTGTTGTTGTTGTTTGTGGGGTTTTTTTGGTTTTTTTCTACCATGGAGAAAGAATGAAGATCCAGGAATGATTTAGGTACCGAGATGTGGGACTTTTCATTTTTTGTAATTTGAAGTACTACTTCATTGTGATTTGAAAGCATATATGTTGAAGTTCTTGTTTAGAATGTTACTTTGCATGCCTAAAATTCCTCATCATCTTTTGAGATGTTGCACTGCAAGTCATTCAGCTCTTTAAGAGTGCTGAAAGATCTGACTATTAGGTTATAGTTTTCTCGGGGCTTCTCCAAATACGTCACCACTGTGTATAGATGAGTGCTGGTTAAGTAGATTCACTTTCTTGTAGGAGCTGCTTTTGAACCAGACCCCACAACATTGTCTGAGAGACATCTTACACTGGTATTTTTAGACTCCAGTCTAAAATCTTAGTCTGTATACAGCAAGTAGGCTGAAAGACTTGGGTGACTTCTATCTGTATACTTAGTTTCTGAGACCACTGAGATGTCTTTTACGGGTAGCATGGTACTTTTCAGCCTAATTAATCAGTCAAATGACCTTGGTCATTGAGGTGTTCTGATGTACAAAATGAGGAGCTCTTCACCCTTTACCACAGTAAATTCCATTGCTGAATTTTACAGTTTAATTGGAAGGTACAGTGCTGTCTTGAACTATTCCATTAACTTTGTCTTTTTTAAAGAAAAAAACCTGAATCTGAGAAACATTTCCTTGGTTCTTTGGAGAAAGATGATGATGGTATCTGTAGAGACCAGTTGCAGAGCATCCAATTCCTTAAGTAGAAGTGAACCTGATTTGCCTCCTATGTCTTTCTAATGGAATGTACATGCATTTGACATGAATCTTTAAATTCCACCTCAAAGCAGATAATACAGAAAATTTTAATTCTAGCATGTTGCTCAGTCTCCTACCATGTTAAGGGAGCTTCATAATGGCATCTGTCCATTGCTTAAGGCTTAGTGATTTTAAGTTATGTTTATGAAAAAAGAATAAATATCTATTTATTCCTTGGTAGTTCTCTGCTATCAAGTGGCAATGTGAAACTATATGTTAGTGTTTTCTCCTGCGGTTTTGGTCATCTTAGAATAGAGTTACTACACCAGTAGCTTGCTAATCTTGAAGTCACAAACTCTTGCAAATGACAGAAACTAATGCTCATGCTGTCTTTGCAGATATTTAGTAGAATGGGAAGAACAATCAAGCTCCGTGGCAGTGCGTGGAGTAAAAGTCTGATCTACTCCTACAGCATAAAGACACTAGTGGGAAGAGTGGGATACAGATCTTTTGTCTCTTGACTTGAATAAGTATTTTCACCTTGTTTTATTTTTTTAAAACTCATAATTTACTAGAACATGGAATGGGACTGTCATTGACCTAACTCATTTTTTTTTAAATTGATGGTAGAACTTATACTTTGTCACAAAGCAGTAAGTGTTTTCTCAAAATTCACTTGCTTTTTTGTTTTGAACTTCATAGCCATTCATCAGATCTTCTTCCTCAGTTTCTTGACAATATGCAGAGTAGAGATGTCACAGGATAATGTTGGACTTAACACAAATTGTTTTCCAGTTCTGAGAGAAGAGCCAGAGGAATTATAAGTAATGATGCCTGAGTGCTCTTGACTTGGTGAAGACAAAGCAAGAGTTTCCAGATCTGATTAGTTTAGATAGAGCCATTGACAATCGCTGTAGCTATTGCCAAGCTTTCTGCAATAAGCAGTGAGGGGAGTCTAGGAATAGGTTAAGAGTCTTGTCTCACCAAGTATGCAACTTCACATTCTTCCTTTTTCCCTGCCAAATCTGTTCATAGCCTCTTGGTAAAAACTATAAATGGGATCCCTGCAACACTGACTCCTCAGCTGACAATTTTCTTCAGTGCTGCTCTTCGGTTTTGTACCAGAGCTGTGTGTCCTAGCACTTGTTGGTTGGTTGGTTGTTGTTTTTTTTTGTCAGTGTGCAGTGGAGAGCAAAATAGTTGATTGTGGAGCTGTTGTTTCACACAGCAGCGAGTGATCTTTTATAGATTTTTGGATGTTACAACTAATAAATGCTTATTGTGGGAGAACAGTGGACAACACGCAGAGTAATATAATCAAAGTATTGCCATTTATTGAGAGTAGCTATAGCCCTTTTATACATAGTCAGGCTGATAACATACTATAAGAATATTGCTGATTGGTACAGCACATTTTTCATATGCCACACTGCACTATCTAACTGGTTAAATACAACTCTTTATGTGTTGTCTATGAGATGCTTTCCCATCCTGTTATTCTTCTTTTCTGCTGCCACGTTCCTTATCTTTTTCACGTAGCTGATCTTTTAGTAACCTTGCAGCTGGGCCTCAAGGCCCTTAACTCACTCTAGCTAATGCTAAGTAGTCAGGATTGCTCACATGTCCATTTTATTCCAAAAATTCTCCAACACGCTTATGTCAGTTCCTACTCTTAACTTCATGCTCCACTTGCCCCATAGGTATTTCTTGAGAGTAGTTAACAGTCTTAGTTTTTTTGAGTATCGAATCTTGGCAGATAGTTTTGAACAGTTGAGGAACTCTGTGTTCTTTTGTTCAGTTTCAAATCTCTGGACTCATTCCTTGCTGGTGTCCCCACAGCCATTTTGAAAAGACCCAGTTCTAGTGGCTGAATTATGAGCAGGATTTCTCTTCTAGTAGGTTGAGCTATAAAATATTACACAACTTGTTTCAAGCCATGCTTTATATATAAATATATATACTATATATATAAATATACTGGTATTATTCTGTCTAAGGATCAGATTACAGATATTTTTTCAATCTATATTGTATTCCTTGTATAATTTGCTATGTACTCTAAGCCAATAAAGAAATTATTACTTCAAGTGCTACGATTCAATATTGTTTAGCTTACATCTAATATTGTTCAACTTGCGTCTTATTTCAAATAATTATAACTGAAATTTGTTTTTTTTGTTTAGGCATTTGTTGTGGGGTTTTTTGGCTTTTTTTTTCCTGCACAATTTTAACATGATTGGTTTCGTGTTTGATTTACAGCACTTACATATCAAGACACTGACAGATGATGTGGTAAGACAACTTAAGTTTTGCTTTGGTTTGCTTAACTAACAACGTTATTGCTAATGCAATAGAAATAACCTTATTGATACATTAAATTTTCTTAATAATTAAGTTAATTTATTTAATTGTCAGTCTCACAAAATTTAATTATCTGTAATACACTCAGTGCAAGCCGCAAGCATCTTTGGCTTTGACATATACTCTAATCATGGCTGCATGGACTTAACACAGGTAATTCTGCGTGATATAGTTAAAATATCTGGTTACATGTTTGGTATTGAAGTTACTTAGGCTGCATGGCTAGCTTAAAATACCATGTTTAATAAATTAACAGTTGCTCATAAAACTCATTAATGTTTGCATCAATGTTAGATTCAATGTCATGCTAACACTGTGCTTCTCGAACTTCATCTGTAGCTTGAATAGCAGAATAGGTTCTGTATGGCAAAGCAGATTTTTTTCTTGCTGTTGAAATTACCTGTTTCATTGTCTGTACTATTCTTTTGTAGGTAAGAATAGTTCTTAAAGTGGATCATTCTACAAAGCCTTTGAATGTACCTAGGAGGTCATATACTGTAGGCTTCTAAAGATCAGTTGTTATGACTTCACTGTTAAAGAGTTCTTGCTGAAGTAGTTCTGTATATAACTGGGAGTTTAAGTGTAGAGAGTTTTAGTCTGGACAATGTGAAACACACTTGTGCTGAGAAACACTGCTGTTTTCCCCTGCGTTGAAAGACGAGACAGTGTGGAAGAAGATTGGCCTGTCTGAATAGAGAGATCTTGTAACTCAGGGAAAAAAGGAAACTTCATGGCCTTTGGAAAAAGGGGCAGGCCACTCAGGAGGACTACAAAGATGTCGTGAGGCTAAGCAGGGAGAAAATCATAAGAACCACAGTCCAGCTTGAAATAATTCTGGCTGCAGATGTCAAAGATAAAAAATACTTCTATAAATTTTAACAACAAAAGGAGGACTAGGAACCTCTGTCCTTTATTGGATGCAGGGGGAAACAGCGATTAGGGATGAGGAGAAGGTGAGGAACTTAATGCCTCCTCTGACTCAGTTTTTAGTAGCAGGACCAGTCCCCTGAACTGGAAGATAGAGATGGGAAGCAGTTTGAAGCCCCCATAATCCAGGAGGAGATGTGTAGCAACCTGCTGCACTGCTTTATCTATGAGGCCAGATGGGATACACCCAGGGGTATTGAGGGAGGTGGCAGAAGTGCTCACCAAGCCACTTCCCATCATGTACCAGCAGTTCTGGTTAACTGGAGAGGTCCCAGTAGACAGGAGATTAGCAAATGTGACCTTCACCTACAAGAAGAGTCTGAAGGAGGATCAGGGGGAACTACAGGCTTGTTAGTCTGACGTTGGTGCCAGGGAAGGTTCTGAAGATCATCTTCAGTGTCATACAGCACAACCAGGTGATCAGGCCCAGTCAGCATGGGTTCATGAAAGGCAGGTCCTTTTGACCAAGCTGAGTTCTTCTGTGAGAAGATAACCCATTTAGTGGATGAGGGAAAGGCTGTGGATGTTGTTTAATAGACCTTAGTCAAGCCTGTGGCACTGTTTCCCACAGCAGTTTCCTGGAGGAACTGGCTATTTATATGACCTGGGCTGGTGTACTCTTCACTGAGTGAAAAACTGCCTGGATAGCTGTGCCCAAAGGGTTGTGGTGAATGGAGTTGAATCCAGTTGGGGGTCAGTCATAAGTGGTGTTTCCCAGGGCTTAGTGTTGGGGCCAGTTCTGTTTGATTTCTTTATCAATGATCTAGGTCAGGGGTGTTACAATTGGATATAATTTATAATTTTGGAGAGAACAAAGTCCAACCACCAAAGGTTGGGTGCAAGCATGAAGTTTTATTTGACAAATAACACAGGCAAAGCAATAAACCCAGTGAAGATTTGGCAAATACGGTGCGAGGGAAAGGAGGAGGGTGGGGGAGGTGGAGGGTGAGAGAAAAGAATGCGGGAGAAAGAGAAAAGAGTGAAGAGAGACAGAGAGGGATATTACAACCCACAGATCCAGTGGTGTCCAGTGATCTTTCTTCTTTGGGATGGTGATCCAATTCCAGACTGGGCATGGGTCTGGTGCGGGGCGGTGGGCTGGTGGTAGGTGACTATGAATGAACACTGCACTTCAGTGTTTCTTATATGCCCTGAATTTCCCGCCACTCAGGTGGCTGATTCAGACTCTGGGAATGTAGCCTCCAAAGTTTCTCACTGCTCTCAAGGCTGGTTCAGACTCGAGGAATCTCACCTCTCAGAAAGGTCCCCTCACCCCCACTGGAAAGGCTACTGTTGGCCGGCCCCCGGTCCTTAGCCGTCATTAGCCAGGTTGCTGGGGGCATCAGCCCACTGCTGGCTCCACTCAGGTAGAGTGAGTCTACCCTGCTGTATTCCATTTGCCAAATTGTCATTTGAGGCAAAGAAAACTCAAAATTCTTCTGACTTAATGGAACATCATAAGGTGATCAAGTGCACCCTCAGTAAGTTTGCAGATGACACTAAATTGGGCAGGAGTTTTTATGTGCTTGTGGGTAGGACAGCTCTACAGCAGGACCTGGACAGACTGGATTTATGGGCTGAGGTCAACTGTGTGAGATTCGACAAGGCCAAGTGTTGGGTCCTGCACTTGGGCTGCAACAAGACGATGCAATGCTACAGGCTTGGGGTAGAGTGGCTGGAGAGCTGCCCAGTGGAAAAGGACCTGCAGGTATTGATTGACAGCTGTATGAATATGAGCCATTAATGTGCCCAGATGGGCAATATAGCCAATGGCATCCACACTTGTATCAGGAATAGTGGGGCCCAGGAGGATGAGGGAAGTGATTGTCCCCCAGTACCCAGCACTGGTGAGGTTGCACCCTACAAGGAAGACATCGAGGTGCTGGAGTGAGTCCAGAGAAAGGCAGCAAAGCCTTGTGAGCAGTGTGTGAACTGTGTTTGTTCAGTCTGCTGAAAAGGAGGCTCTCTAAAACTACCTGAAAGGAGATTGTAGTGAGGTGGGTGTTGGTGCCTCCTCCCAAGTATCAAGCAACAGGACAAGAGGAGACGGTCTCAAGTTGTGCCAGGGGAGATTTAGATTAGATATCAGAAGAAAATTCTTCACTGAAAGGGTTATTAAACACTGAAACAGGCTTCCCAGGGAGGTGGTTGAATGACCATCCTTGGAGGTATTCACAAGACTTATAGATGTGCTTAGGAACATATTTTAAGCACTGAGCTTGGTAGAGTTAGGTTAATGGTTGGTAGTTAGGTTATTGGTAGACTTGATGGTCTTAAAGGTTTTCTCCAAACAGAATAGTTCTGTGACTTCTAGCATAGGAACCAATGATCTCGTTGCTGATTAGGTGTCCAAAGTTAGTACTGCTGAGCATATTGCTTCCACCTATCATTCCTAGAATGGCATAAAACACCTGCTGCTATTTCTTTAGGAGAGTTAAAGTCTGGATGCACAAAATTGTGCAAAAAACCAGGCAAAGGTATGAAGGAAGTAATTGGTGACAGCATGACTCCACTAGGGGCAAATCATGCCTGATGAATATGGTGGTCTTCTGTGAGAGGCTACAACGTTGGTGGATATGGGAAGAGCAACTGTGTTCAGAACTGTGTACAGTTCTGGAGTCCCCACTACTGGAAGCCCTGCAACACATGGAGCTGTTGGAGTGAGTCCAGAGGAGAGCCATAAAGATGATCAGAAGGCTGGAGCACTTCTCCTTTGAAGGTTGAGAGAGTTGAGGTTGAGCCTGGAGAAGAGAAGGCTCTGGGGAGACCTTATAGCAGCTTTCCGGTACTTGAAGGGGCTTACAGGAAAGCTGGAAAGGGACACTTACCAAGGGCATGTAGCATTAGGACAAAGGGTAATAGCTTTAAACAGGAAGAGGGTAAATTTAGGTTAGACATTGTGAAGAAATTCTGTAGTAAGGGTGGTGAGACACTGGCACAGGTTGCCAGGGGAGACAGTGACTGCCTCATCCCTGAATATGTTCAAGGCCAGGTTGGATGAAGCTTTTGAGAAACCTGATCTAGTGGGACATGTCCCTGCCCATGGCAGGGGGGTTGGAACTAGATGATCTTTAAGGTCTCTTCCAACCCAAACCATTCTATGACTATTTCAATGAGTTTATTGAAATTTCTTTTGCAACAAGGGGGGAAATTGTAGTGAGATAAGAATTAAAAATAAATGTTTAAAAGAATACGATTTTCAGCTTTTAAAGAAATATATTATTTCTTTTCTTGTGGGCAATCATTTGTGGATTCACTTATTTTCTCCTGCTTAGTTCAGGTAAGTTAGCAACGTTTTGAGAGTTTAAAATCTAGACTACATTTCAGTGTTTGAATTGTACTGGATTATTCCAAAGATGCTGATGAATTGTGTACTTTTAGTGATGAATCTCTTTTACTACCCTAATGAATTCCTAGAAACACCCAGTTTTGTTGTACAACCAGCACATGCTTCTTCTAGCTTGTTGTCCTTATGCAAATGATGAGGATAGGAATTTTTTTCTTATTCCATAGAGAAATGGCAAGTAGGTAACTGCGAAATTAACTACCTAGGAGATCACTGTGGAAGCAAGCCTGTTTTCTATTTCCAGGGCTCCCCGTTCTGACAGACAGTTTGTAAGGCTCATAAAGGTTAAAAACTCCTGTATGCTAGCAAAATACTATAAGAAAGGTATCTTATGTAGACCAAAAATAAATGTATTCTAAAATTCTTTATAACATAAAATTACTGATTTCATAGCAACTGCTGTGAAGATAAGAGGCTAAATAATTTCCAGTAGGTAGAAAAAAAGTGAGATGTGTTATACACATTCAAGAAATGACTGTGTCTAGGCCTAAACTTTGTAACTTTGTGTTTTCTGCCATTACTTACATGATTTTTTCTTTCAAGAAAGGTAAAATTATCTCTGGGAGATTGAGGATATTCAGAATAAGAAGTCATCTGATGAAAGGGTTTCTTCTGTGTATCTTGGTTCATGCAAGTCTTTCTCTTACCAGAAGCTCTACTGCTACCAGTGGAATTTTTTTGCATAGTAAGAAGTTAATCTTGTAGAACAATTAGACTGTCAAAGAAAGAATATACTTTTTTAATCTTCTAGACCTTCCAGAAGGAAAAAGATGTTAAGAGTTCTTTGACTCGCAATCATTGGAAGTAACTTCTTTGCTCTCTGTGAAGTTTTTTTGCTGGTGATGAAAAACAGTGGTTTGCTTTTAATTCCAATGATACTGAAATAAACTGATGGAAGTATTCTCTTTTGTGTTCTCCATCCCCTAATAATAATTTTGAATTAAGACATAGGATGTATTAATAGAATCATGGAATCTTTCAGGTTGGAAAAGACCCTTGGGATCAGTGAGTCCAAGCATCATCCCAACTCTACGAAGTTCACCCCTAAACCATATCCCCCAACACATTCAACTTTATATTCTTTTTCCTTCCTCTGCTGTTTATGTTCTACTAATTCTCTGTCATATATCAACATCAAGGTGTTACAGCAGACTTTCATGACTCAGCTGTTGGATTCTGTAATTAAATGACTAGCAAAATGTCTGGGAAATCGAGCTATGGCTGTAGTACTTAAGCAGACTTTCCAGATGGGAAGTTGTAGCAGGCAAAACCATGTGAACTTGAGTACTAAGGATGGCAGTTCTTTTTGTCCCACAGATCTTTAAGGCAGATTAAGAAGAATACCTACCGAAAGAGCAAAGCTATAAGCTGTGCTCTTGTCTTTATGCCTTTAGCTAGGAAATTAAGGTTTTCATACCTGTACATTTCATATCGTATCATATCTCTCCTAATGAAATGTGCTTAGTTATCATCATCAGGTTCTTGATGGTCTGTATGTGTCTGTGTGTGTTTCTGGAGAATGGGAGTGGGGGAGGGAAGAAAGAAGACTGTTCTGTTCCTCTAGTAATGCAGTTTAAGCTAAACCATAACAATTCTTTAATAATTGTCTTCCTAATGAGTTATCAGAAATTGTGATACCTCATTTGTAGCAAACAACACTTTTCATGTAGTCAGGAATTTTCTCTGGTACTGGGTTTCCTACTCTTTTAGAAGAAAGATTTAGCTCTAGTAATATTCCAGAGTTTTGCATGGAGATGTGGGATAGTAACAGAGGATACCTTATAATTTCTGTCTTATGAAAGCACTGTAGATTGATGAGCTTTGTATAACTGGAGAAATGAATTATGAAGAGATACAGTAGTGGTTCTTACTCTTGTTTCAGGGGCATCAAATCTGCTGCCTTCAACCTTAATGTGAGACAGTTTTGTATGACTTGACTTATGTGCTTTACATGTTTCAGGCATCGCTGTGCTTTGTGTTAAACCAAAGTACAGGATTCACAGAACTGGTGCCATAAACCCTCCACATGGTAGGGTCCAAGTGTTGAACCTGTATCTCAGCTTCGGTCCAGAATATGCATGTCATGTCTAATCTGGTAAGCCCTGCCTCCAGGAAAGAAAAATAAAGGAAAAGTCAAGTGTACGAAGGAAATCTAGTCCTTTGTTTCTTTTTGGGTACATCATGAAGCATATCTTCCGTGGCAAAGCTAATGTACTGTGCTACTGCCTACCTTGAATGAGAATAGTTTTTTTTGTGAATTTTAAGATTTTTTTTTCATGATTTAGCATAAGGTTTCAGCTCTAAACTTCTTTTGTTCTAGATTATGACACTTAGTAAAGTAACTTCCATATACTGCATAAAGCTATCCATCTGCTACCTGCCAATTTGGTACAGCTGGTATTTTTTTTTCTTAATTCTGGGGACCAATTACAGCAGTAAATGTAGTCTAAACTGTGTTTATAAAGAAATACAGCTTATCTTCATAGTGCTTCTATTTAACAAAATTTAGGTTGTTCAGCCAGTGGTGAGATAATGGATTAAGTCCACCACTTTAAGTATGGTTAGCATCCTTTTTTAGATAAAATCCTCCTGGTTCAGTATGTGGGTAGTGTTTCTAGTAAATTTTAACTCTAGACCTACAAGGTGCTGTATGCAAGCTTTTGCTCCAACTATGGACAATAGTTTATATGCAAAGTAAAAAATAAATTTGTAGTCTTGTTTTACGAATCTAGTCTGTATAAAATAAACAGCTGTTGTTAGTCAAGTTGCATTGATACCAACATTCAGATTCCAAATTATCTCAGTAGAAGTCTCATTAAACACGGTTGGAAGTTCTACAAAAACCTGTGAATATTTTTTTTTCCTGGTGTTTTGCTTATTGTTCCGTTGGCTGTTTGAGTCAGAGGGCTTCTGTCTGGTTATAGAAGAGAAAGGTAAGACCCAACCGATGTAATATTTTTTTTCTTGATGTAAGTAATGTCTGCTGCCAAGTAATCTCCATATGTCCTACCCACCTCCTCTCTGTGATCCTGAGACCAGCCATACCTGTCAAGTGAACTTTATTTGGTTCCTGGAAGTTTCACAAGGCAGAGGTGTTAGTAGCGTTCTGCAGAAAATTACTGTTTTTTCCTGTTTGGGTTATTCTTAGTTATTGTCTGCAAATGGTTAATGACTTTCAACATAAATTGTTCAGTTAGCCAGAAACTGAGTGTAAGGACCACAGTTCTGAAAGCTACAACAATAACTGGGAGTAAAATATGACTGAGAATCTATTGTTGCATTTATTTTTTTACATTTAGATCAAATTTAACAATATAAAGCAATTAAAACTCTGTGTTTCATAGAGCATCTGTGTTTATAATAGTAATCCTGAATTTATTGGCTGACAAGGCATCCTGCATATGTCAGTTTTGTGTTCTAGGAAATTCTTTCAGTGACCATGAATGTGGTTACCCATGTATGTGTTGGATTTTATTTTTGAGGAATTTTTTTAATGTAGGCGTAGGAGATCTCATGTGTTAATTAAGGGGATGGGAGGAGATGAGTGAAGCAGGATGTCAGGGAAATGACGCCTTTCGTTCCTCCATGCACAGCAGCTCTGTTAGAAGATGATGTCTTGATAAGCTGTTGAGGCAGCAATAAGTCTAGCAATAACTAATCCGTTGATTCCTGCATTATCAAGTGTGTAAATTCTCTTACAGAGAATGGTATAAGAAGTCTTCACTAACATCAAAATGAGCACAAACAAATGAACTTTCTAGGCACCTGATTAGAAAATGCAATGAGCCAGAAGGTTTGTACTGTGGATCTCTTTGTGACTTTTTCAGGTCCATGGTGTGTACATAGAAAAACTTTCTTACTTTGTTGTCTCTCAGTGGAAAAGTAGAGAACCTATTAAATAAGAATGAAATAAAACTTTGCCATTGGTCCTGTGATGATTGTTCATTTTAGCTCTTACAGGTATTGTTCTTGCTATCAGTGATTCACATTCTGATACGTAATTTACAGTAAGGCTGAAATCAGCTCTGGATGGGTGAATGCTGCTTATTTGCACTTGCCATTTTATCTCTTTCCTTAGAACTATGTATTGTGCTTTCAGGAATGTTTAGAATGCTTTTCATGGTTCCAAACAGTGAAGGAGATCATTGTATAATGCTTGATAGCAGGTTTGTGGGCTTTAAGCCTATTTGTCCTTGATGAACATAAGTCTTTTCAAACCTGAGTGACTCTATGAATGATTCTAGTATTTTAAGTAGCAAAAATGTTCCTATGCTAAGAATATCTGATCTTACTGGGAATGAATGTCTGAGTCCTGTTTGACAAAATCCTTCATTCCATTAAGGAATGAAAATGTAAAGGGTAAAATGAATCCTGTGACACAATGGAGGTGAGGCTGATGTAGCTCCACGTCCCCCTGCAGGTCAAACCAGTAGCCAGGCTGAGCATGTGTGATAAATGACCGAGTCTCTTGTAGTAGCAAATGAGACTTTAGTTTATTTCAGTGCATAAAGGCAAGCAAACAGCGCTGGGTGCGCGGGGAGTCTCCGCTCCACTCACGCGCACACCGTAAGGTTTAATCTTTTGGCTTATATTCCATACCTTAATACATATTCATAACTATTCCAATACATATTCAGGACTATTCTAGGAATAGGCTGGGTTATGTTTGTTAGCTCTTGGAAGAGGTGTGTCTTCGAAGGCACATGCCTACTTTATCTCTGAGGGTCTTTTTGACTCCCCGGGGTCGTTGGATGAAGTCAGTAGTCTTCCTCAGCCCTCTGGTTACCCTTTGATTCCCCACATGTGCTCCTTTGCCCTTGTGCAACACTATGCGGTGAGCAGCAAAACTAGCTTAGATTAGCACAACAGGATATACACTGTAGCCTTTCATATAGGGTACAGGAACTGTGGATGTCTTTGTTTCTTGTTCTCCTAAGCCTTGTTATACAAAAAAAGGTTACATCTCATTTTCCTGACTCAACATTGTGCCGTATTGACACAAATCTGTGCTCTTAGATATTTCACAACATGTAACCCAGTAGACATATGCACAAAACCATGCTCCCTCATGTTTGTAATGTGTGTTCAGGCCACAACAATCAACACAAACACCGCCATGGGTGTCATCCTGTTCCCTCTTTGACTGATGAGGATGAAGAACTTGTAGTGGGAAGTGTGTACAATGTGAATCCCTTGGTTATCTAGGCTCACAAGCTCACTACCTGCTTGCTGGTCATGTTCCCATATGGGGGGTGGTGTCAGACCTGGACCATAGGGCAGAGGTTTTGCTGGGATATCCTCACGATGAGCCTGGGCATATGTCCTTTCTGAATCAGTAACTTAGGTTACTCCAACATGCTGTTTTTCCTCCAGATTTCTTCTTGGCTTGTGGAGATAAAGCTTTGATGGGCTAGTGGATCCAGTGATGAGTTGGGGGGAAGTATTTGGATTCCACCACCCACCACTGTCTTTCTGTGCTTTTTGTTTGTGTGCAGATGGGCTGTTTATCACATACCGTTAAGATGACAGTCCTTTTCTTTAGTCTTGATCCCACTGCATGCATTTCCTTTCCTTTTGTCCTTCATACAGACATCGAAGAAAACTTTTGGTAGCTGTGTCAGTTGCTTTCTTTCAAGTAATTTCTTTAATGTGTCAGTGTTTAAAAATTTTCATTAAAATTAAATCCATTGGGATTTGAATATTACTCTGATACCACCTTTAAAATGAATAATCACATTTTCCTGTTTTATTAGTAGTAAAAGGCAGAGCTCAGATCTTCTTGGCACTGTGTGAAGTTTTATATACTTAAAGTCATATGAGAACTTCCTCATTGACTCACATATCTTGTCTGCCATGTGATTACTGAGATAAACTTGTCCCTGTGCAGATGCTGTTAGGACTGCTACTGTATACATACAGTAACTTGATTTGCACCTCATGCAGTCCTAGAGCTTGTCAGTAGGGATGGTTGCCATACTTCTGGAGCTGCAGTTTTGCTGAGCTTTGTTATGGAGCAGAGCAGTGAAAGAAACCATAAGACAGTTTTAAACTACTGGGGTGCAAGGGGGCCATAATAATAGAATTTCTTTCTACTGAGGCTCCCTCAGAGTCTTCAGGTTGGTAGATGTAAAACGCTAGTGAAAAGCAGTCTCATTATAACTTATATTAACATGTTGACAATGGTTTACTTTTCACTGTGGTTCAGTTCTGTCATGAAGATTTTGTCTCAGCTGCCTTTATTTTTTTGTCTCTTGGAGAATGTGAACTACCCAAATAATATGTGCTGCTTTATAGATGTTCTGGTATCTTGTGGTAGGAGGCATAAAGACATAAAAGCTAAAAAATGTGCAAAGAACTCACTGCTTTATATTCAAGTTTATGAGAAAAGACGACTCATTCCTATTATTCTGGGGAATCTTGTCTTAGGAACGAGAACTGCGTGAATTATATCTGTAATAACTTCTCTGTGGTCCTAGTTAATTTTTTGTTATCTTTTCCCTCCTTATCCTCTTTTGTTCCACCTTGAAGAAACTCAAAACTAGCCAGACCAAAACTCCTGCCTTTTGATAAAAAAAGACCTATGACTGTCTCGTTATTTTTTGCTAACAAAACAAAATAGTAGTGTATCTGCATTATTTCTAAGATTATGCTAACTTTTGAATAGGAAACTCTTCCTACCATCAGTGGTTTTTCTTTTTAGTAGCTTTCACTTCTTCTTCCAATACCACGTGACTTTTAAACTTCGGACCAATATGTAGCTCTGATGTGTTTACATGGGCAGCCCCCCCCCTTTTTTTTTTTTTTTTTTTTAGTTTAGAATAGAGTATTGATATTTCTGTAGTCTTTCTGTAGTCAGTTTTTATTTATTTTACAACCGTTTCTTTTTTGATTATGTATCTGAAATACAGTTTTCCTCATCCTCAGTAACACTGTGCTATGATGATAAGAATACATTGTTGTTTGAATTAATAAGCTGATTAGAGATTCCCCATCATGTTTTTGTTTAGTGTATTGAAAAACTTCTAGCTTTCTCCTTTGAAGGGCCAGTAGTATTTAATTTTATTCTTTGAACTCTTAATACTCTGAGTTCCATCAGTGCATCAAATAAGATACTAGTTTGGCAAAATTACTGGGGAAATGCTTTCTATCAAGACTGTAAGAAACACCATTTATTATTTGGTTAATTTTAATGTTGGCTTTACAAAGACCTTAAGGGAAAGGTTTGTCCCTTTCAGAACATCATTGCCCTACAGCACTGTTCCTGTATGAGTCTGTATGCATTTATTGCTAATATAAACACATAAAAGGCAGACATCTTTAGAAAATATAAAAGATAAAACCTGCTTTAAACTGTAGTGTTGCTTTGTATCAAAGCCACTTTAGATATTCCCCATTGGTTAACCTGATTTAAAATGTTTTTAATGTAACATGGAAGATTATTGAACTCTATTTTTGCTATTTCCTCTATGCACTTGGATCACCAGCAGCATCAGTGGTCGATTTAATTACAATCAACGAATGAAGTTTGTGTTCTTTCCATATGATGCTCTCTGTGGACCATTAAATTATTCTCATGTATGGAATATTGAAACATTAACTTTTTTTAAGCACAATTGGTGTATAATTCAAAAGAAAAATGTGTAGGATACTCATAATGTACTGCTCTGCAGATCTGGTGAATTTCCTTTTTTAATCTGTGGAAATCCTGTTTTAAGGCTGCATTGCTTCAAATTATTTCAAGTAATTTTTTTATGAAATGCACCCTGAGAGCGTGCTTCCCTCCTCTAGGACACGTGGGACAGGATTTGGTAAACACAGAAAATATATATGCTATAGCCTATTCTGTAATGTTGAAAAACATCTACCATACAGTCTAACATTTAAAAGGATAGAAAGACTAACCTAAAAATGTGAACAAATGAAAGGAATTTTTTTTATTTTTTTTTTTTCCAAAGGATGAGCTGGCTCTCATTGCTGAACTACTGCTGCCTGTTCTTAGTGTGGAGCACCAGTAGCTCTGGGACTGCATGGGGTACTTCATAGCAGAAAGCTGCTGTTGCTGCTGCAGTGTGGAGCACGGAAAGGATAAGGGGACACTTGGGAAACAGACTGTAAGGAAGGAGCTGAAATTTTTCAGAAGAGATGGATAAGGCATGAAGAACACACTTCTCAAGCCTAATTTAGTCAGTTCTCTGTTGAATCACAGTCTGAAATCTTTTATTTCAGCTAAAGTGTCTTCTCTCTATCCCTGTTTCAAGTCTACAGAGGAAGACTTTTCAAATAATAGTTTATTTCTTAGGTTTTGCATGTGAACAGGGGTCACGGAGAAGCTGTTGGCTAACTCATTCTTTGAAGCAGGCATGATGCCTTTCATCAGTACTTTGAAAGATACTGTTTGAGTAAAAAAATCTCATGTAGTGTGACTTTTTGTTTTGCTTCCAGTCGAGTCATTGTAGTTTGCAATCTGGCTTCATCCCTCCATGCTTGCCATAGACTTCTGATTTTAAGGACAGGAGGGGGCATTGCTGTCTGGTCAAGATGCAAGATGGTTTTTGCCACTAGTGACTCTATACTTCACTTCCAATGCTGTTGCCCTGCCTTTTGCTTTTGTTGAGTTCTTTTTCTTCCTAGGTCTTCTCTATGAAATTAATTATTCCTGTAGAGTGTACTTTCCTCATTCCCTGCTGTTTTGATGCAACACATAAGGGCTCTATCATCCATGCTGAGCTCTTTTAAGTTTGTGCCATAATAATTTTCTGCTTTTGCATGTATGACAACTGTCTGTATGCAAGTGGCTTGCTATCTATTTCCGCATTTCAAAAACTGTTCCTTTTCAGTTTTCAACAGGAAGAATTAATCTTTCTGTTTTTCCTCTAAACCTTTCTTTATGGATGCTTAATAGTCACTTTTTGCTCTGACTGGAGCGCAACAATTGGTACAAAATTTTTGCTACTAATTTTATTTGCACTCTCTGATCTTAATCCCATGGATGCTATGATAAGTTTATTGGTCATTCAATTTGGTAACTTTGATGTACTTATTAAGTGATATCTGAAGGTACTTACCTTCAATATTTATTGAAGCTGCAAAGCATTTCAAAGATGTGAGTCTATTAATATGGTTGAAATCTTGGCCAAAATCTCTTATGTATCAAGTCTGCCTGCAACTTTTTTTCTGTGTTGACAGTTGTAATAGTGCTGCTCACATCTGTTCAGAAGGCTGCTTACAGCAACGACTAAGATGTCACTGAATCTCGCTGAGTACAGCAATTGCTTTTGTGTTCCGTTGGTCTTTGTCCATATACATTAAACACAAACTCTAACAATGAAAAGATTTAGAATTTAATTTAGTAAGTATTTATTGAAAAGCTAATAAAAAATAACACAAACCCAACAAACCAAAACCCAAACCCCTTTGCCAGTGAATTTTGTCTGGCTTTTGAAACAGGAAAGTTGGAGCGATTGTCTTGTGTTGGTGAGAAATCCTAAGGATTATTCATGAAACCATGGGTGTATTTTATTTTTTCACTTTAATAAAGAAGCTTTTGATTTTTATGCTTCTCTTAAATTAGTTTCTAAATAATTGGAGCGCAGAAAGGCACTAAGTTTTGGATAACATAATCCAAACAAAAAAATAAATGGAAGAGTGTCTTAGTTACGCTCACTTGTCTCTAAATAAGAAATATTTTCTTGGTGTATCTGTGTATTCTATTACCATGTCAGGAGAACAGATGTTTCAGCCATTTTAATACTGTTCTTCTGGTAAATAGGCCTTCTTTCTCATATTCTACATGTAATGGTTAGGAAGATCCCTCATGAAGTGGTTTTGTAGATATCTTTTTCTCCAAACTTAAAAAAAAATTCTCATGTTCTTCATGATTTCTTCATAATGTAATGGAATTCTGGTCTGTTAACCCAAGTGCTAAGGTGACTGACAATTCTGTAGATCTTTTGGGAAACCCTTTAAAGTAAGACAGGTAAATAACAGGTAGATTACCACAGAAAAATAACAATATTTAGCTTCCAAGAACACCCCTCTTCATTAGGGTTACTTAAAATAGGAACACTTAATGATGTGTTATCTTACTCTGTTTTCAGTTGGATAGATTTGCCAGTCTAAGAATTCCAGGAAGTAAAAAGGAAAGACCTGCTCTGCTGCACACAAAACAGTCCCATTCTACGGACTGGTCATCCGCATCTATGGATGCAGAGGATTTTGCACCAAAACCCCTGTCAGAAAGAGAAATCATAGCACTCTTTGAAAAAATGATGGTAAGTCTCATGTAGATTTTCTTTACTTAAAGAATGACAACATGGCTAATTGTCCAGTGAAGCCTTCTTTTATGCATATGTTCTGATATTTACCTGAATTGTTAATATTGTGGTCGTGGTGAATTGTAATTGTGTGGTTTCCAGGGTGTTTCTCAGAGGGTTGATGTCTTTGAATTATTTTGACAAGATGTTGCTCCAAATGCATTTAAAATGGAAACTAAAGGTTTCTGATCATCAGAAATGAGATTTTGAGTAGCAACAAGAAATGGGGAACACTGCTTGCTTTTAAAAATGGATTTTATGCCTTTGACTGCCACAGCAGGATTTTGTTTTGAGCTTATATTCCTTTTTACTCTTGAACAGAAGTGGTATAAGGTTCTTGCCTCCAAAGCAGCATTTGTTAGCAGCCTGCCATCTCAAATTTGATTCTTCTGTAGCTGTCATTGTTATGGTGCTGCAAAGGAGCAGTTCGTTTCTGGGAAGATTATGTAGCATTGATACTATCTCAGTGTAGACTGGTTTTTTTTCGTGGTGATGATGGCGTTATGGGCAGTTGAAAACGAAAGATGGCATGGCCATGAGAGAAGAGAGTAACTGCAATATGAGGAACACAAGAGGACTCTGTCAAGGAGGTTAATTTCAACATTATTATTTCTTTCTCTGCCTCACAGCAAGTAACAAGTAACTCTTGAAACACAAAGGAACTACCAGCAGCTGGGATGTGGGGGAAATTACATGTGCTATGAGAAAAATGGTTTTATGGAATTCCTCATACTCAATAATCTTAGTTTAATTTTGAAGATGGTTTTGTTCAGCTGTTGAGAGCTATGACTGAGAGAGAGGATTCTAGATTTCCCTGGTTAAGCTGATGAAGGGGAGGACTAATTTACTAATTTCTGTATTTGTACTTGTTCTCACAGGGTCCATTTTACTTGGTATATCTCTGCATCTGGGATCTTTTACTTCTGTTACGAAACTTCACTGTGACAGTTAGTTGTTCCTATGTTAGGAAATGGTAGAATATTGTATAAAACTTGAAGCTATGCCTTCTTTCCCCCCACCCCCTCCCCCAGTATGTAAGTGTAGGTAGCATTTCTCTACCATTCTACAGAGATTCTGTATAGGATAGTGTGATGCTGAGATTATGCCATAAAAAATAGAAACTTTTAGTAAATCTTCAGAAAACTACTACTCAGTGTCTAGGTAAAGAGGAGATCTTGTATCAATAGATCCTGAAGCAATTAATTCCAGTTTTGTAACTACTTTGAAAAAATAGGTTAAGTAGTGATGACATCCTGGATAATTCGAATGCTTTCCTAGTTTTCTTGAATAACAAAGCACTTAAGCTGTCTTTGATAAACTATTTTATCAGTGTTACTTTAGCTAAAACATGAATACAGAAAAGATTCCTCAGATTATCCACGCTTGAATGGACTGGAATAAAGCTAGTTTAGTCACAGCAGATTACATAGCTAATTATATAATGTAGGCTCTAGTTTGCTGTTCTGATCAAATTAAATGATTTGAGGGGGTGGAGTGGTGAACAATTTGAATGGTGTAACTGAGCTTTTAAAGCTAATTCTGCAGAAAATAAAAATTGTCTATCGGCTAGTACTGAAGGGAGAAGTTTCCAAATTCTAAAATTTCACTGACTGTGTTACATTGGGTTTTCCTGGCTGCACATTGCTTCCTTCTCCTAGTCTTTTATGCAGTGGCAACCAGTGTGGCTTTGACAAAAACTATGAAAGAGCTCATAAAACCAGACAGTTAAAGCTAGTGATTACCTGATTATTAGTTCCTTTCATTTTTGTTGGTGCTATTAACAAAATATCCATGTGAAATGGCTTCCTCGTATTTTTGAGACAGGTATTGCTCACCTGTAGAATAACTTTAAACAATGTAGGAGGAAATACAAGAATGGAGTTGAAGGATTTTATCAACTAAGCCACATCTGGAGTTCCAATTGTACTTTGGAACTTGAATACTTCTTATCAATCAGTTACTTCAATGATGTTAATGATGTAATGATGAAAACAACAAAAAAAATTTTACTGCAGACAGAATGAATAGAAAATGTAGTTTGTACTGATAAGTTCATTACTTCTGTGCTTTTTTTTTGTTTTGCTGTGTTTGGGTTTTTAAAAAATGTGATTAAAAGACATTTTTGCAGAAAAAGTAAGCTGTTTGTTTCTCTTTGTTATTGAAGTTCAGAAGTTATTTTTCAGGAAACTTAAAAGAGCAAGCATGAAAGAAGTGAAAAGCCTACAGGCTGATGTGGAGAGCCATTCAGTTGTTTTTGTGTGTGTGTGTTTTCCTCCCACCTTAAGTAGGATATATATGCATTTCAATATTGTTACAAAAAAAACCCCCAAACTGTCACATATTGCAGGCAAGATTGTGAACATGTGATACTTCTCAGAAAATGTGGAGAAAGACCTATAGAAGAATTTACTGAAAAATTATTTAAAGAAGTAAATTGGAAGGAACTCCCTTACCTGTTCTGATTTTAAATTCCTTTTACCAGTCCCCAAATCTGCATGTCCAAAACCATATATCAGTGTCAGAATTTATTGATGAATTGTAGGAGTATTGGCTAGTTATATAATTCATGGAGAAATACTTGACCAGCTAATTAAAATATTTTTTTCAGGTTTCCACCTGACAATTTAAGAGCCTGCTTAAGATCCTTCATGTACTTTTTCTTTGAGCATGTGATAACTTAATAGGTTTGATTTTGAAATAATAAAGATGCTACTTTTGGGGAGTGATCATTATATTCTTTTTTATCTTAAAGCTGCAGTGACTTTTGTAAGCTTTGATATAGGCAGGTAACTATTTTTCACCTTTTTTCTAAATCTTGTATACACACAAAAAAATTTTCACTTTTTTATGTGTCTTGAGAGAAAATCATCTCTGCATACAAGAGGTGACTAACAGCGTTTTTAGTGTACGCGTATTTAAGTTTTTTATTTTTAAAATTTTAATATAGATATTTGAGTCCATGCTGCATTTTTAGATTATGCGAGGTTTTCCATCATGAAATAAATCATACTAGTTTCTTGGTTTCCTTTCATCCAAGAAAAACTGGAAAAATGCAGGATGCCCATTCAAAATGTCCCTGACATTTGATTTAGTATATTACAAAATATTCAGGAATATCGTTATGTACTTCTTGAATTTTGATTTGGAGATAAGGAAAAACTTTCATCTGTGAAATTTTTAGTTAAAGGAGTGCAGTATGTTGAAGAACAGAAACTGAAGTCTGCGTGTCCTCCAATCTTTCAGCTTGCATAGACAAAGTTATTTTGCATTTACTTTTAGAGGTAGAAAGTAATGCCAGTATGCAAGCTAGATGCCAAGGAGGCAAAAGACTATTATTATTGCTTAAATGAAAGAACTTTTTAAAACATGGACCCTGTAGTTATTTGATATATAAAATAATAATAATGTAGTGTATATATAGGATCAAATATACAAATATCATAGTATAAAAATAATAAAATTATGAATAGCATATTAATAAGCAACAAGTAATAATGTAAATGCATATTAAACTAAAATGTAGAAATTTTTTTCAGTTCTTAAGGAAAGAAACCAGTAACTTTTTTTGGGCCAAAAATCCAGAATCTACACAATATTTCCTGAATCTGAAGAAATTCCACTTAAGGAGTCAAGCATTTTTTGTGATGTCTTCTCAGAGCTTGGATTTATACAAAATTCTAAATATTTCTGGGAACTGTACTTGATTCTGTCCTATTCAATATGAAAACTACAGAAGACAAGGAAGCTTCAGTTTCAGTGGAGAATTTAATTTTTGCTTCTAGGTTTTTTTTTTTTTTCTTAAAATTATAAGGTTATAAATTTATTTGCTTTGATTTCTGACTAGGTGAAATAGCTTTGATATCAAGATGGTTACCCACTTTTTTTTTCTGTAGCACTGCTCCTGCCAAAGCTGGTGGGAATTTATCTTGTGAGTCTCAGCTGAAAATAACTGCAGTAATTCTTGCTCATTTTGGGTGACCATAGGAATGATGTATGTACTCGTATGTGTGTGTCTGAATTATTTTATTATTTCTTAGGGGTTTTTTGTAATCTTCAGCATGATAGAAGTAATTTCTTACAGATGTAGAACTGATTATAATGATTAGAGCATTTGTAGACTGGAACTGTAGAAGTCCCTGTGTCAGAAATGTCAGTGAACAGCTGCTGGGTGGCTCTGAACGTGGCTCTGCACCTGCTCTTTTGACCTCCGGATTTATTTTCGAATGAAAGAATTACAGTGCAGCTTTGATAACAGTTGAAGCTGTTGATTTGATGGATCAAATAATCAAGTATTTGGGCCCTACCTATTGCAAAGATGTGTATTATTTTGTGAACTACTCTCAGAGCAAAGCAGATTCCACTGTCCAGGATTAAGTATTTGGGAACCAAGGAACAGAATTATTGAACAAATGGATATATAATTAAAAAGATCTTTCTAAGCTTTAAGTACAACTACAAGTGTTTTAGGAAGTGATAAATAATGCTTTTCTGTGTTTTATGTTGTGTATATATGAAACTGTGGGTGATTTCTAAGAAGAGATTATCCTTGTAATGGCTGTGACACACTTGTAACCTGGCATAGTTGGGTTTTTTTAGTCTGCGTTGCTAGGGAAGACGGATAAAGATTTTTATGGTTCGGAGTAACATCTAACTTAAGAATTGTTGTTTGTCTAATAGCATTCAGCTTCTCAAGTTAATATTTTTGTGTGTTTATTTTTTAAAATCAGTTCTTTATAGTTAGCTGTGTTGCTGGATGACATATAAAAATTTTTCCCTCCCATTCTAGGAGGATATGAACTTGAATGAAGACAAGAAGATGCCCTTGAGAGAAAAGGATTTTAATACCAAAAAAGAAATGGTGATGCAATATATTAGTACTGCATCGAAGTCTGTAAGTAAATTTCTCTGAAGTACACCAAGAATGACTTAATGTTTAGATTGTGTCCTATTTGAATGAAAAAGTGACACGTGTTACATTCTGCTTTTGACTAAATTCTGTTTCTCATAGATGTGAACATTTTTAAAGGGCTCTATATCATTATTTTACAAACTGCAAGGAAAGATGCTCACTAGTAATTGAGATGTCTTCTGTACACAGAGTAGTATTTCTTTTTGGTAAAAGTGGAGACCATTCGTGGAGACTGCAAGACTGCAGAAGACTTCATGAAAAAGTTTGATATGAACTTTTTTTATTTTCTAGCACTGTTTAAGAAGACCTCCCTAACTTACTAGTCTTTTTCATACTTCAGTCAGAATTCATGTTGTGATACTATGTTGTAGTAATGAAAGTGCTGCCTGTGAAAATAATTAGTGTCTATTACGTATTGAGAGAATTCCTGGCTGTTTTAGAGAAGTGCAAGGAGTTGTGCAAGGAGTTTAAGGATTAAATTGTCATAAAAAACATTACTCTAGTTTTTCCAAAGTGGGGACCTACTCCAGTGATAAATTCTGAGGCGCTAATATCATCCTCAGACTTTTTGATTATTTTAGAATTTATATATTTGATTCTTTTACTCTCTCTGTGCCATACATGTAGAGATATAATTAAAAATTGCCCATATGCAATTAAAACTAAAGACTGATAAAAGAAGACATTAAATATAGTAATTAAAATGAGGTATTTATCTTATTTTCTATTTTAAATTGTGTACCTAATTAGCATAATGCTTTAGCACTTTTGGGAAGGTAGATGGCTAGTGCAGAACTGAACTGTCTGGAGATTTGTTTTATTTAAGATGAGCTTATCAAACCCACTAGTCCTTTCATGCTATAGAAATTCCTTAATAATGGAAGATTAGGAGGTCTAACCTTTTTTTTTTTTACTTATTTAATGGGAAAACAGGAAATGGGGCTAGTAAATCTTTCAGAGTTCTGAAGATTTTCAGCCCAAACAGCATGTCTATGTTTATGTGAAGTTGACACCCCTAAGCCTATACATACATTCTAAAACCTCAGTTGTTTGATCTAAAAAGTAATGTGATAATTAGACATGACTGGCTGTGCAGAGTTGCTGCATCCTCATCTATTGCTGGAATCTTATCATCATGGTGATGGTGAATCTTCCTCAAGAGAGAGTTTTCCATGTTAACTCTTTAATTCCTAGCACTTGATGCTTTCAAAGAATGGAAATCTATGGCAGAGTAGGTTTCATTGATCCTTCTTTCTGAGTGCTATTCTGTCTTTCATTGTCATCTCACTTGGTTTTTTGCAATGGAGCTTCTTGCAGTCTGCCCAAAGCAGCCATACAAGGTACTCTGAAGAGTAGTGGTGGAAAAGTTGTTCTCACACTTTGTTGTGTTTTCTTTTTCCATAAAGCCCCCAACAACATTTTTACCTTTCTGTTTCCCTTTCTGCTGCCAGCCCTCATATCCATTTTTCTGTTGTGGGAGGTCACTAAACACTAACTCATACAGGGAAACTCTCATCTTTATTGAACTCTCTTCCTACTGCTGTGTCCTTACTGGAAATGGCATTTGCTCATTGCATAAGTGAGAGGAGCTGTGATGCACAGATTCAGCTGTTTTATGCAGCACTGCTCCAGGCCAGTTCTATGTAGTGCTGGAGCTACTGGGATGGGAAACTCCTTCACTCACCCTTGCAAACACTTCATTCCTGGCATGCTCTTTCATGCTTTGAATACATTAGACTTTCCCAAGTGCCTTCTCAGCTTAGGATTCTTGTACACTGCATTCCCAGGGTTCTTCGCTAAATTTTGGTGTATCTTGAGTTGATAAGTGCCATACTTTTTCAGAAGAGCTGAAGTGCAGTGTAGCACCTGAGTGTTACACACAACTAACATAATCTCAAGTCTCTCTTTGATTTATACTGCTGTAACATCTTTTGGTAGTTCATATGCTTCAAATTTTAAGGAGACAAGTAATATGCTATAGTTTATTAAGCTTATGGCTTATAGTTGTGTTACAACAAATATCCTCATTTGCAACTCCTGAGCGAAGTACTGAGCAGGTTTCATTTAGAACAGTTATTGTGAAAACTGTTAAAATGAAGAGGAGATGTGCCTCCAATCAAAATCAATGAAAATGAAATAGCCTCTGGTAATCAGTGGCCTCCATTATATAGTTAAAGCTTTGCTACTGACCTCAGTATCAGGGTTTCTGCTTCTTAGACATTCAGAACTCCTTTCTTATATTCATAAAGCTCATCTCTCTCACGGATGCATCTAGAAAATGTGCAGTGCTATGTTCAGGTGCTTATTTATGTATAGGATACTGTGATCTACCTCTTTGTATGCATGAGATGTTTAGAATGAATCCATCACTTCAGGACTTAAAGTTACTTAAAACTAATGGGAGTTCTACTGACATGTATCATCCAACACACATTCATTTCATTCCTCCCTAGAGAGACTTTTAAGCCTCCTTAGAAACTTTTTAAACAGTGATCTGAAAGCACACTTCTGTATATGTTTATCTGCAAGTATGTTGTTGTCACCACTCTTTATAACATGTTCCCTTAACAAGAATTGCTAAGAGTAAACAGTCTTGGAGTTTGGGATACTAATAGTATGTACTGAAAATCTGAATGATCAGTGTGTTTGTGTGCTTGAAATAATTCTGCTCTAGTACTTCAGGGTATTCTGCTAGTACTTTCTTTTTTTCCTGTAATGTATAGTATTTAGATGAAGCCTTCTTTCTTCCTATAAGCACATTATCTTAGAGCTGTGTATTACATATTGTTTAAAGCATCATGGCTTTGAAATCTTGAATTAAATTTCTGCTGTGGTGTCATGTTTTATTTATCAGAAGGTCAAGAAAAGAATAACTGTTTTCTCTAGAGGCTATTACATGACTGTGAATTCTCATCTGCCAAAAGTAAAGTGGTTCTGTTCATTGTTAGGGATTATTATGTCCAGTGAATTCTCAGTGATTTTGAAGATGATTTTATGTATTATGATTATTTGAGGTTAGAAATATCCCATTTTGACCTGTTATATAAACACAGGCAAAGGTGTTTCCAACCCGGAAAAAAAATTAAAATAAATTTCTATGTTTTGGAGTTAACAATCAACAGGAAATAAAAGCAGCATTCCTATGTTACACTGCCATAAGTTTTTCTGTTTCTGTATGTTGAACACACACAAACTGAGTTTTTAAAGTGAGTTTTCTTCACGAGATTGTTTTTGTTGTGCAGCTTACTCCCTTGTAATGTTGTAACTGAATTAATTAATACTGACTTCATACTGCATCTGTTCACAGACCAGTTGTTCTTCAGTTGAGCAATTAAATTTCTAGAGGCACTGACGCTTCAAGATATTTCCTGTTTCTCAGTTAATTTGAGCGTTTTGAACTTAAGCAGCTTTTCCCATGCAGAAATATAGCTAATATAATCAGTTTCACAATTGATACCAAATGCAGCTCTTATTTTATTTAAGCACTGGCAGATGTATCGTATTCTTATTATTCAGAGCCTTGATGTAACTAAGAATAAGTGGTACTTGGTACTGTGTGTGTGTTGTACAGACATTCACATAGTTTATTGGCATCTTTTGCATAGGAATAATGTTCAGGTGGGGAACCAAGTGAAACAGAATGGCTGTTTACAGTCTGGATGTTGTGGGTCTTCATTGCTTGTGACAGTGTCTTCAGATGGGTTAGATGAAACTCTGAAATGTCATTCACATGAATTCTTATAGTCTGTCTGGGCTCTTGTCCCATGTGACCTTTCCACTGCACACATTGTTATTGATTATATTAAATTACTTCCAAAATATAATCTAAACATGTTAACTATGTTTGCCGTCTACATGACTGTCATTTATGATCATTTCTGCATCAAAAGAAATCAATTTTACTGACTCTTTGTAATTACCTTAATTATATCCAGCTTGGTCAATTTTACAGCAGGAAGTGCTAGGGGAAGTCACTGGAAATGACAGATTCTCCACCCATGATATTAATCCATATGCTAGACATACAAGAAGGGTTAATCAACTAGTCTGTGCACAGCAAGAGCTGCCAGGAGAATTTCTGCCTTTTTGAAATTTCCAACTGGAAACTTCCAGTAACATTTATTTAACTACTTTTTTCATGAAGGCTCCTAGGAGTTTGGTTTTTTTTCATCTTGTCTCTAGTCCGTCCATTAACTCATCTGTGCTGATGAGGCTGGGAAGATCCAGGATTGCCTGGGGAACTGTCTATGTGCTGCCTATGCATACAGGCACAGCCTTGATCTCCAGCTGCACAACAGTTGTGACTTAAATTTCCTCCTTCTATCCCAACTGTAACTCGAATTCCTAGGAGACTGCCTCAGGGGCATATATTGTATAGGCTTAAAATGTTTGGGGATTTACTGGAACAGGACGGATGTGCTCAGTATATG
The DNA here is from genome assembly GCA_038090715.1 of Florisuga fusca. NCBI lineage: Eukaryota > Metazoa > Chordata > Aves > Apodiformes > Trochilidae > Florisuga > Florisuga fusca. The sequence continues at coordinate 46,434,822 of JAAWXA010000003.1, read as the reverse complement.
ATCTCTTGAATAAACAGACAGAAACTCTAGTTACCAATTCCCCTTAGCTAACTAACTTGTAGTGTTTTGGGCAACAAATTCATGGAAGCTTTTACCTTTCATGTTTTATCAAGTCTGATATTTAGTTCTTAAGCATGAATGCTTTTTGTTTTGCTTGGGATTTGCTACATTTGTAGGGCTTCATTATTTCAGTATAACTATTGCTTTATTTAAAACAGTAGATAATATGTATCCTTCAGAAGACTCAGAATGTATGACTTCAGAAGACAATATTTATTGAATATAAATTCAATAAATATTGAATTTATTTTTAGCAAACATACAATGATGAGTCAAAGTCAGTGTCTTTCAACCTGTATTGCTTGGAATAGAAAATACTTTCTTTGCACAAACTACTTCTACAGTGCTGCATTAACTTGCCATGGGATTTTTCTTTCTGTCTGCCTGTTCTTCAAGCCCAAAAGGCAAGGCAAAATCCAATCCTTAAGGTTAGGAGGTTGAGTATGTGTGCTTATATTAGTGCATCAGTAGTTGTATTCCTATTGCACCACATTCTTACAGATGGCAAACACAACAAATGAGGATCTGGGATTTACCTTAAGAAGTCTGAAGAAGTTTTGAAGCACTATTTTTCTCTTTTTATCCTTTTTAAATTTGTTTAAAGTTCTTTTGCTTTAGCCCTTACAGCCACAGGTAGTCTGTTTTCATAATCCCAATCTCATATACTCCTCATATGAAGGACCTTTGAGGGAAAAGTATTTTGCAACGTTATGTTCAAGAACTCAAGTGTCTGTAGTAACATCCTGAGTAATTTTCTGGTGCACTTGTTTTTCCCTCTATGTTCTCATGTGACTGAAGTCACCCTTCTAGGTCATGTGCCCTGTGATCTCTTCAGAGCACCTCAGAATTTTTTTTTCTTCTATTGAGTACTGAAAATTAAGACACTGCAATATGTATACAGAATCCATTCGTCATAAGATATATATTTCAGTGAATGTGCACCATACATTTCTACATTTGATGCCTGATGCTTGTAACTATCAATTATAAATCTGTTCATAAACTGGCAAAAATTTAGTAAGCATCTACCATATATAGTAGATGCACAATAAACAGTTACAATAGGTTTTGAATAAAATTACAACTTTTTTTCCTCCTGTTTTTTTTAAGGAGCAGAAATGAAGACTGGCCATCAGTAATCTACTCAAGTTCTGTATGTACCAAGTAAAAAACCAAATATATTTTTTGCATTTCCAGGGTAGTCTCAAGAACAGTCGGAAGATTTCAGCCCAAGAATTTATTCAGGAATTAAAATCTGGGTCAACAGATGAAAGACTCGTCACTTGCTTAGAATCTCTCCGTGTGTCCTTGACTAGTAATCCTGTCAGGTAACATCATTAACACATATTGCAAAGATTAATTATATTCTTATGTCTTAATGAATTAAAATTAATGGATCAGTAGATGTGCATGCTTCAAGGTTTTCCAGTTAATGGATGTGTATGCACCAGTGAATGATTGTACTTCTTTCCTTTTTTTTCCTTATGTATCTTCTGTCAATCCATTTTTCAGTAGGTTTCACTGACATGAAATGTAATGCTAAGAGAATGTAAGCAAATGTATTGCAGAGCACTTCACTTTGCTTCCTAGTGCTAAGTAGTAAAAAGTTGTGGGTTTTTTTGGTTTTTTTTTAAAGGTTTTCTTAATTCTTTTTTCTTCTATTTTGTCAGGGTGATCAGTGAGAGGTAAACAAGTTGGTTTAAGCTTGCTAGTCAGAAAACATATCTATTTTTAATTGTGTGCTCCTCCTTCTGTGCAGTGTGCTTTCCTTCTTGCTGCCTTCTAGTAATTTTTGGTGTATCTCTGGGATGTATTTATACAGAAGAGAGCACATTTAGTTTATCTGAGGTTTTTTTTTTTTTTAAAGGCTAAGCTCTTCAGTAATTACAACTCTAACGCTGATATAAATCTTTAAATCTAATTTTTATTTGACACGTGCAGCTTTAATAAAATAAATAAATGAAAAAAAATAAAGCAGCTGGCTGCTAATATCCTTTTCTGTTCTGCTGTATTTACAAGTTTTTGTTTTAGAATTCCTATGTAAGCCAGTGGTTGAAAACATGATTTTGGGAAACTGCTTTGAGTTTAGTTTGTAATAATGCAAATGAAAAGATGTGGATGCTTATGACGGGATGTGATTAAAAAGGATTAGACAGATTTCTTCCTTCTGCATCTGGCTTGGCAGAGTTGTTAATGTGGGTCTTCTGTATGGTGTTTGCTTCTTTCCTTCTAATAATTTGTTTATGAATTGGATTGTCTTACTTAGAATATGCAATGGTTCACATAGGAAGAAACATGCTTTACGTTAACATGAGTTCTTCTGACAGAGTTTTACGTAACGTGGACTTAATTTTTTATATAGTATTACTTCCTTTTATTTTAAAAACAAACAAACATAACAAAACAACAACCGACGACTTGATATTTTTTTACTTTTTGTAAAAAATTTTTTACAAAAAAATTTTTTTTTCACTTTTTACTTTTTTTACTTTTTGTCTTTTTGTATGTGCTCCACTTTGCTGCCCTTTTTTTCACCAAGAGAAAATTAATCCCCCCCCCCAACAAAACCAAACCAAACTGAAACAACAAAGCAAGACAAAACCCGTGGTCTAGGCGAGGTGCTAGTTCTGCCTAGCAGCACAGTACAGTGTGGGAGGACATGAAGGGGTGAGGAGGATGGAGAAATGGTATCTGGATGGGAATGTCAAGACCAGCTATGTGGTAATGAATGTTGGTCTACACCTGAGATGTTTGATGGAGAACGGAAGTTGAGTTGGACTGTGATATAATAGAGTATCTGATCAATACCACACATCTGGTAATCAACATTATCTGGAAGAAAAAAAGTACAGAAACTTAGAATTTTTACAGCAGCTAAGTATTAAGAAATTTATGTGTAAAGTAGGTTTTCCACAAGTATTACCATCTGAGTAAGAAAGGGATTACAATTCTGTAGATACATATTATAAGTACAGACAAAAAATAAAATACTTCTGTTCATGGAGAAACAGAAAAACAAATGTTTAGATTTTCACACTTAGCATATTTTATGTCAGTCCTTCAAAGCATGCTGGAAGGATATGATACACAATTGATCTTAAAGTATTGCACTGATAATTTTGAAAGATTAGTTTCTTTAACTTATTGGAAGAAATACTTGTAGATTGTTCTAGAATCTAGAAACAATTCTAGATTCTGGCTTTCAGTCAAATATAAACTATGGCAGGTAGATATTTTGGCAGTCGAATCCAAGTCCTAACTTGACTGTAATTTATTAAAATTTAACTTCAATTTGAAATATTAAGCAGAATGAAAGAGGCAACAAAAAAGAACTATAATACTTGGATTAGAAGGAAACTCATTATTAAGGTTATGATAGTTAAGTATTCAGACCTAAGGAGAGGTCTGAATATGAGTGGTTTGAATTTGAGGAACAGTGACTGTGGCTTGCAGTACTTGTCCATGAATGCATTTTAGTCTACAAATGAAAAGATGGATGATAACCAATAGAATATATGGGTTCTGAAACAGTCTTCAGGTATACTGAGTGGGGCTGAAAAAGACTTAAGATAGACCTCATGAGGCTTGAAAAGAGAATTTAAAAATAACCCTAGGGAAAAGACAAGCTCCTTTGTAGTACCTACTTAAATAAAAAAGCTAAAATGTAATATACATTTATATATATATCCTTATATATCCTTATAATGAGTAACAGCAATTTATATTCATTAGATGCAAATATTAGTGACCTTGAGTTTCCTATCAGCAGCCAGATCTTTGGGTAAGAACTTGCTTTGACACACAAATTCTGAACTTCACTCCTGCTTCATATGGCATGGACATTGAGAAATAACTGATGAAACTTTGGGACTCTATTTTGTGTGTGTATAATGCCTAAGAATAAATTTGTGCTTTTTGAAGTGAATGAGAATTAAATTTAGATTTGATTTAGGCTGACAATCTTCACATTTGTGGGCTGTCATTTTTTGACAATATATAATTCAGGGGTGTTTGCTGTTATTCCAATTACTCTACTTTAATAATCTTGAATTTTTTATCTTGTTGGCATTCCAATTTCTAATGTGAGAACTAGTTCCACAATGTTGTTTTCAATTAGTTGCTTTTGTAAAGTGTATTTTTGGTTCAGAGAAAAAATCTAAGTCAAGTGATATTGAGAAGTTTGATCCTGGTACTTAGAAAAATTTACTGAAATCTAAAGCTGATTGCAAAAAGTAGTAATTTATTGTCCATCTGTATAAAAAGAAATCCTCAAAAGGACAATGTATCCACTGATCTTGGTCACTGTTCTTCAGGTGAATAAATGGGGTGTTTTAACGTAATGGTTGCCAACACAATTCATCAAAAGTAATTCAGTGATATAGCTGTACACAGTATTGCAGATAAGTAGTTGTCTAAAAATATTACTTGTTCTTTTGTATGATAGTTTTGGTGGATTTAGGTCTTTCCTCTTAATGGAAAGACCTAAATTTCATTGGAAGTAGGGGCACTGATAGTTTGATATTTTGCCAGACTGAAGAAAAGAGTTTGGTCTGGGTAATGTAAATAATCTTTGTTCTTTGTGGAAGTAGAGGAAAAAGCAGTAATGTAATAGTATTTTAGGCACTTGATCATTCTCAGCATCCTCAGCTGGAGGATGTATGATAAAGAGATGGTGCACAATTCTATCTAGTAAAAATATGCTAAGAGATGTCTAGTAGGATCATCTTTAGGTCAAATATGGCCAGTTGTATCAAAAATTGCCGACAATTATTTGTCTAATCTGTTTCAGGACAAAATACTCACCCAGGAAGAACATCTATTTTCACATATATGTACTTCTGGGGGAAAACCAAAGACATCTAATCTGATTCTCTCTTCCTGTAACTTAAAGACCATCACAGTATTTGAAGTATTATGTATTTCAGAAAAGCTATCGCATCTCCTTTGTTTTATTTCCACCATAGTAATTAATAATTTGTCACCAGTAAAGTCCCACCATTGTAGGTGTAACTAAATATCCTGGTTACTATTCAGACATGGTGACAAATTTTACTCAATGTATACAGTGGTGTGTAAATAGACAAAATGAAGAAGACAATGGAGAAGCTATAATACAAGTGAATGTTGTAATTTTTTAATTAATTCTGAGCAACATCTTGATGCTGAACTTCTGATGTTGCAGAATGGATTCTCTCTTTTTATGTAAAGGACTTTATGTTGTTAATACATGACAAGGGATTTCCTTACCTTAAGTAATGATTTACAGACTGCACAGAAACTGTTGGTTCTACACCCTCAAAAGTATTAATATTTTGATGGTGAGGATGGTGAAAAATATCACATGTTCATCATGCTAACCAAATAGAGCTGGTTTTATAATAAGTTAATAGATAAAAGTAATATACTAATTTAAAAGTAGAAAAAGTATAGAAGATACACGTGTTATAAATTAATTTTCTGTTTGGACAAAGACAAGAATCAGAGATTCAGGGACAGCAGCATGGAAAGTTGTCTAAAAGTATCAGGAAGTAATCCTGCTTCTGATGGAAAGAGAAGAGTATTCATAACTGATATTATAACTTCAGCCTTTATAAAGGGAATTTCCTGAGCAAATAATTTCCAGTTTCTCTGCTTGTATATGCATTTTTGTTGCCTCTGCAGTGAGTTTCTCCTTCCTGCAGTGGGTTTTTCTTAGAAGTTTGAGATATCTGTGTCTTACAGAGTCAATGAAGTCTAAAGAGCAAAACCATCTTTCTGTTATGACTATGAATAAAAATGTTATCAATGAACCTTAAGGTTAAGTAATTAATCAAACATCATATTTTCAGCAAGAAACCATCAGCTACTGTCAAAGGGATGGCTGCAATACTGTAGGTGCTTGTATTTGATATCAAGGGGTTTTGAGCAATAGAAAACAGAATTGTGAAGCACTCTTTCATGTAGAAACAACATGTCCATTTTTAACCTCAGCAAAAGATGGCTTTGAGAATAGGTGAAATTTCCTGTTTTTTGTTGTGTTCACTTGGACATGTTCATATGGATTAATATCTCGGCGCTTCTGTGATTCCTTAAGGCTTGTCCTTCCTTCTCTGCCATTTACAGCAGATTCTGACCTTTCCAGTAGACCTAGAACAATGTGTAGCAGATATAGTTGGTTTTCTTCCCTTCTTTTGCAAGGTTTTTTTAACTACAGCCCTGTGCCAAAGAATGTGTAATTATTTATTTAAAAAAGATAAAATTAATAAATTTAATTACTACTGTAATTTAAAAATATTTTTTAATGTAAGGTTGTCTAATTGCATCAGAGAATTAATGGAATACCTCTCGATCTTCTATTGAGTCAAGAGTAAATTTGGGGTTTTAAAATGATTGTTATACTTTTATTTATGTTGACAATTTTCATTCATTGTAATTACCCTTTGAAATGTCAATTCTTTTAATGTCTTTTCACTTTCTTCTTAGCTGGGTTGAAAATTTTGGCCGAGAAGGTCTGGGGCTGCTGTTGGATGTTTTGGAAAGACTGGTTGAGACAAAAAAGTAAGGATGATTTAATATGAAATCACAATCTTTTCTTAATATGTAAACAGCGCTTAATTACACTAAATTTTTTATTTATTCAGCCAGGACAAAGTAGTGAAGAGGAGTCAGCATAAGGTTATACAGTGCCTGAGAGCCTTCATGAATAATAAGGTATGGGATATAAAAAAAATCTGGAAGTCTAAATTGCTACAGTTCAATCAGATAATTGTACATGAATAGTGGGTGTGAGCTTGTGCTACTTGGGCAAGTGGTGTGTTGCCCAGGTGTGGTTTGAAGTTCTTTCTGCTGCCACTTCCTCTCTGCAGAAATATACTCAAAGAGCAGATTAATCTTCTGATGCTGATGTATTCCCTGTATTGGATATCTGTCTCATTTAGGTTTTTTAATTAAGTATTTGATGTATTTAAATGCCATTTGAAATACTTTACTTGTGGGAACTGTCACTGTCTTTTACTAGATACTTGATAGTCGTTTGGATTCTCTCTAACGCTCCTTACAACTGAGTTTCTGTTGTTTAGTATGGATTGGAAAGAATCCTGGGAGAAGAGAGAAGCCTTTTGCTGCTGACCAAAGCAATTGATCCCAAGCAAACTAACATGATGACAGATATAGTTAAACTCCTTTCTGCAATGTGCATTGTTGGAGAGGAAAACATGTAAGTACTGCATCCAGAAATATTAAGGTAATATTATGATAACCAAAATTATACCTGAATGATATGCCAAAATGTTTAACTTATGTTGGAAAGTAATATCTATATTATATTGTCAGTTTTCAGAATACCTTTGTCTTCATGATTTTTGTTATGGTCCTGTTAATAAGAGTAGATGTACTGGTTTATGGAAATAGTGAGGCAGCTATTCTTTTGCTTATAATTTGTCAGCATTAATTTTAAGGTTTCTTAACCATTGCAATCCCCTAAGTCATTCTTTGCCTACGAAAGTCTCCAAAGTAAACAAGTAATGCTTAAACCTCATAAATTTGTATGCAAAAAATTGCATACAAATTAACAGCAAGGTTAAATATCTTTTATGAATGAAATTCTTCTCTTTTCTTACAGCCTTGAAAAAATTTTGGAAGCTATAACAGCAGCAGCAGAGGAAAGGAATGTTGATAGGTTCTCTCCTATTGTAGAAGGTCTTCAGGATAACTCAGTTCAGCTGCAAGTAAGCACATTTTTTTCACAAACCTCTGCAACAAGTAAGAATAAAATAAGTTATTTTTCTGTCATGACCAACTGATTACAATAAAAAAGAGAAGGAATACTGTTTCAAATAAGGCTCAAATTTTGGAATGTTGTTTATAATGCTGTCTTTTAAAATGCATCATGGAAAGATTTAGTGTTGAGAAACAGAGGTGTTGCAGGTTAATTAGTTGATTTCTATTCACCCAAATCTTACAGACTTCAGGACTTAAATTATACTGCCTCTTAAGATAAAGCATGAGGCATATATTCAGATGCAAAAATATTATCTTGCTTCTGGTGATATTTGCTGACACTTAAAGATTAATAATAGTAAAACTCAAGGTTTTAGGCAACTGCTTTTTATAATTAATGCTTAAATCAGCAGGAAGTATGTCCCTCATGCTGACTTTGATTTCATAACATTGCACCCAGAGAGTCTGAGGAAAGCAATCTTCCACCTTATTTTCAATCTTATATTTTCTTCAGTTGAATATAGGCTTTACCACAGAAAACCAGAAAATATTTTAGTATATGTGAATGATCACTGTAAATCATTAGTCTAGGAGTGTAAATGTTAGCTCATACTGATTTTCATGTAACTAATTTGAACTTAACACTTTTCATAATTTTTATTATTTGTTAATATTACAAAAAATGCTTGGAGATGAATCTCGAGTTTGAAAGAAATGGTTGTGTTGCTTCACTGTAAAATCTTGTATTAAATTGTCCATGTCTGACAGTGAAGGCTGCTGTTTGTTTAATCTGTCTCACAGAGAAGCTAACCATAAGGAAATACTTGAAGGTGAAGCATAATTCGCAGATGAATAGTGCCCTTAGCAGTGGGGTTCTCTTTTATAAAACTGACCTTTCTTTCTTGCTCTTTCTGTCTTATAATCATAGAATGGTTTGGGCTGGAAGGGATCTCTAAAGATGATCTAGTTCCAACCCACCCTACCACAAGGGGGGCATTTTTCACAAGATCAGGCTGCTCAAGACGTCGTTCAACTTGACTGTGAACGCTTCCAGGGACAGGGCATCTAAACCTGCTTAGGATATAATTGTCTGTCTGGGCTGCAAGCACAAGTTGCTGGCTTATATCTAATTTTTCATCCACAAATATCCCCAAGTCCTCCCCTGAAGGCCTGCTCTCAAGTCCATTCATCACAGCCTGCACTGATACTGGTGATTGACCCAACCAGGATGCAGGGTGTTGCTCTTCATGAAGTTCCAGTGGGCACACTTCTCCAGCTTGTCAGGGTCCACCTGGATGTTCCCATCTTCAGCTTTCTATTATGTGATTTTATGCCTCTTCATACTAGAATAGAGCTTTTTACAGTTACATTTACTTATTTTACCTTTTTTATTTGTAGTCTCTGAATGAACAGCTCTCTAGGCCTTTCTAGTAGCCTAGATATTAATTTGTAGCATAACTTGTTGAGTAAACAAACTGACTGTCTTTCTTACCCAGTATTGTGAAAATGTGTTTTATTTTCTGAAGTACATTTTAAAATACAAGTTGTAGGAGTGCTAAAATGTGTTTAAGGGAGTATCATACAAAAGATGGAGACAGAAACTTGATACTCAGCATAATGCCAGTTGGCACAGTAGGCAGTATGACTTTGGGCCAGACATGCAAGCTTGGCCATGTCAGACTTTCTGGACAATATAACATTTGGTTAAGTGCATCTGGGGCTTGTTTTATTTGCATATTTTTCACTCTTTCTTGCTTTACTTGTTTTATTTTCTCAGTTTACTTTGATGCCGTCATAAGTAAAAACTTTTGTTCTTATTTACAATAAGATACATAAAAACAAAAAATATGAAAAGTTTGGTTTTTTTCATTATGCTTCTTTATATTATTTTTTCATCAGTAAGGTAAACATATATATGATACATATTGGAACAATTCTATTTATAAATATAATCAGTCAACTAAAAGAAAAAAAATCCAAATGCAGAAGTTACTTCTAATGTTGAATAATGATAGTTCAATGTTTCTGTATAGTGACTGAAAAGTTTTCTTCTTTACTTGACATGAATATGACTATTGACAATATTTTTTAAAATATTTTTACTCAGTAGAGATAAATGCTTTAGATAATGGAAATTAGATTTTCCAGTTTCAGAACACTGTATCTTATTTAAGAGCCTGTATTCTCTGTAGAGCAAATAATGGTTTGAGTACTCCCAGATCCATCACAGTACGAGATGCCTCGATTTTAATAGTATGAAGAACAGTACTTCTCTGACTATTATTACCTGTCTCAGGTATTCAGAGTCCTGAAACTAACGACATTTTGTTTTGATTATTAGGCTTCCAAATATGATCCTGAATTTTAAGGAGCTGCATGTATTTAAATATGAAGATTTATTAAGAGGAAAAACTATATTTCACTTTTCTATACCATTCAGAAGGCAAGTGAAAATTGCCTTAAAATCAGCCCCTTTATTTGACACAGTTGGAAAATTAAACTAATCCTATATACTTCTCCCTTTACTTGTGATGGGTACCCAAATGGGCATTTTGCCCATTTCCCCCTCTTTAAAAATTAAATAAATTCATACGGGCCTCTCTAAATCTAGAACTAATCTATGCAGATTAAACTGCAGGTGAACTGATAGGAGCTCTTTTGGAGTTGGTAATATTGGGAGATTACCAATATTAATGGCAGTTGAGGCATTTGATATGCAGGGAAAAAAAGTCTTGACTGATTAGCTTTTACCACTTAAAATCTTTCTTATAAACATGAACACTTTCTTACCTGTTGTTAACAGCAATGCTCAACTCCATTAGTGAGGGAACACTAATGAGAACTGAAGAAGTGCAGAAAAGTGTTTTTCTAGGATTATGCTTTAGATATCAAACAAGTACTGTTGCACTAATTATGCCTTCTCATGATTGTGCAATACCTCCACTTAATATTTTGTTATCCTCTGATGTATAAGATAGGAGCATTGTTAAAACTGAGAGCTTACTCTAGTATACAATTGCATTATTTAAGCTAAGTCTATTAATTTGGCTTTACTGAGTGTTGCCATATGTAACATTTTGCTGTTTCATTTGCGTATCTTATGTAGACATGAAAATTTTTAATGCAAGTTTTTGTTTGAGTTAAACATTCTTATCACTAAAAGGCTTTTTTTCTTTTTCAGACCTCACAAATGCTTGCTAGATTTCTTTCTTATAAGATCAGAAAAATCAAGGTTCTTCATGTGAATCAGTTGTAAACTTTTATAACAATGACATTGACCTGGTAGTTAATTTGACAGTGTTTTAATGAGACAAAAGTTTACAGTTGTCAGTTACTTGGCATACTTGCCTTGATTATCTGCTTGATATATGTAAGCTTGCTTTGTGGCAGTTCAGTTTGACACTAACAACTGACCTTTTCAATTTTGAATTGACTAACATTTCTGTTACTTGAAGGCTGAATATATAAAGGGCCTCAGTATGATGATTTTTATATTTTTAGTGCAAGCTCTATCTATATAGTTCTTTCATTTGTTAAAATCCAAGGACATTCTTGCTTTTATCTTAAAAAAAAAAAATAATCCAAAATTATAGCAATCATACTTAGTTTTAGTTTAAGACAAGATGGAGTTTCTGGTTTAGTTTAAGTAAATGTAGTTTAACATCTTAAGCCTGTGCTTAAAAGAATGCATACAAGGCAATCTGGGATCTTATATACCTATGAGGACAACTGAAAAAATCTAGTACTTCAGTTGTTCAAGTCACAGAGGAAGGAAATACACCTGTTCTGACACAACAAATTGTGTGTTGCCCAGTTCTTCTCATTCTTGTCGAATCAAAGTAATGCTTCTACTCTCTAATCAGTATCTTTCACTGCAGTTCTATTTGCAGATGCCAGCTACTTCTAATTTTCCAGTTGTAACTGGGAAGAGGTGCAATGTTGAAGCAAAGGTGCAATTTTTCCTTTTCCAACTACATTCCTGAAAAATAACCACTGATCATCCCTGTGTAAACCTGCAGGTGTTTCATGCTGTCTTAGGAAAAGCATTTTTGTTACAAAGTAAAAGGTCTTATCTACTAATCAGTAGCATTACTCTCTCAGTATTTCCAGTTGTTAGGGAGTTCCATTTCATCTTTCTTTTTCATATAATATTATGAAAATTTGAGATGTTATGGTCTGTGTTATTTTGGTTAGCTGAAATACTTGATGATTCCTGGTTGTTCTGTGCTAATGAGATCCTTTCCGTAGCTGTGCATGTAATAAAAAGAATCAAAGCAAAGCTCACCTTATCTAAATATATGTAGAGACAGACAGATAAGTATTTAAGAGCCATGTAAAAACCCATATGGACAGTACATCTGAAAGTCATTACTAAGAATGTATTTTCATTATCGTGGCTTAATAACTGAGCATCAATATAGTGTCTATACCAGAGACAGTTCTACATCCAGTTTAATAGTAGCAAGGAAAATTTAACTAAATATGCACCATCTTGACAACATGTTCTGCAAATGCATACCAGCAATAAGAGTGATAAGAGTGAAGGAGAAAATCTTACTCTAATAGGCAAGATATGACATGATACCTAGAACACAGGAAGAATTGATTTTCTTGTCTATGCAAGGAGCAGCTGCTCTAAGATGTACTTGACATTTTCCACCAGAAAAGGACCTTTATGTTCTGTTGGGTCGTCAACCAGGAAAAACGCAAGTTTCAAGTACGGAGTTTGGAATCATCAGAAAATGAATCCTATTGTTTGATAGATGTCACTGATTAGTACCACACAGGATTAGAATTTGAAGCTGTAACTTCTTCCTTAGCAGAACATAGCTGATTCCGTTGGTCTAGTTTCTCATGGAGGAAAGTATTAAAATTTTTGACTTGCCAGGTGAACTGTATCATCATCCCTGAAGAGTTTTTCCTTATGGAAAAAAATGTGTGTGTTTCCAGCAATATATGCCCATCTCTTAAATAAACATACAAAGTCAGGTAGTGTAGATCTTCCTACTATACATGGTAGCAGGGTGTTAAAAGCATTCCAGATGGAATCTACTTGCAGGCCTGAAAGCCCTCTGAAACCTAACACACTAGTCTATAATTAGCTACAGTTCTTCAGGGATGAAGAAGGGAAGGAGCATTTTAACTAAACTGCCCGATGAAGTGAAAAATTTGTTCTTGGCTTTTTTCTAGGAAAGCAAACTGCATCTACATGTCTTCAATGCATTCCTGTTGTAAACAGCAGGATACTCTCAAGATGTAATTATTGAATGGGTTAGAGGTGCCCTTCAGGGAAGAGTATTTAGAAATTGCAGTCCTTAGCACCACAACAACATTTCAGAAGGTACAGCAGAGAGTTATGTATTACCATATGCCTTTTGGTGTTACAGCCTAAAATGATACCACTTTTTCACGTCTTTGTGAGGGTAGACTGACAATGTCTGCACCTGCAGAATCTCCAACTCTTCATGAGCTGGCTTTAGATATAGAACATTTGCCTGAAAGGTTTTGCTCACAATGACTTCAGCCTGCCTAGGAAGCTAATACACATATCTTTACTGAGCTTACTACTACTTCAGCAGAAGTGCCTGTTGATTTCTTGGACATGAGACACCTTTTTTGATATGAACACAGCTTTCCCACCTTGTGTCCATGCCTGAGAATTTGAAAGGCTGTCAGTGTGTTCTGAGAATCTTATCCAAGGTAACTGAGTGCACAAGAATGCAGTTTTGGTCCACTGGAGTGCAACTAGTGAATGGGTTTTCCTTGTCTCAAAAGTTACCATTTACAGAGCTGTCAACTACAGCATCACAGGCATTTTCCTTCAGTGTCTTATACGTGGAGAATTGTCAAGGACTAATGTTACATTTGTGATAATTGTTCTTCAGCTTTTTCTTAATTAGGAACATTGAAGATAAATAATTATGAGTGGATACTCCTTGGAGTCATGTGTAGTATGAGTGCACAAAGACACAAGCACGTGAAGGAAAGAATTACTTATCTGTAGTTTTCTTTCTCCCGTAAGAATTTCTTTCATCTCTTTGGATTCTGTTTTCTCTTTGATCGGACCCTGTTTTTGCAGCATTATAGAATCATAGAATGGTTTGGGTTGGAAGGGACCTTAAAGATCATCAAGTTCCAACCACCCTGATAGGCAGAGACACCTCCCTCTAGACCAGGTTGCTCAAAGCCTTCTCCAACCTGGTGATGAACTCTTCCAGGGAGGAGGCATCCATGATTTCCCAAGGCAACATGAGCCAGTGCCTCAGCACCCTCACAGGAATGTATTTTTTCCTAATGTCTAACCTAAATTGATCCTCTTCCAGTTTAAAACTGTTGCCTCTTGTTCCATAACTACATGTCCTTTCAGAAAGTCTCTCTCCAGCTTTCCTGTTGTCCCCATCAGGTACTGGAAGGTTGCTATAAGGTCTCCCCAGAGCCTTCTCTTGTGCATGTTGAACAACCCCAATTCTCAGCCTGTCTTCATAGGAAAAGTGCTCTCGCCTCCTGTTCATCTTTGTCACCTCCTCTGGACTCACTCCAGCAGCTCCATGTCCTTCTTGTGTTGTGAGCTCCAGAACTGGACACAATACTCCAGCTGAGGTCTGACAAGAGCAGAGTAGAGGGGGGGGGAATGACTTTCCTTGACCTATTAGCCACCCATCTTTTGATGCAGCCCAGGATATGGTTGGCTTTCTGGGCTTCAAGCACACATTTCCTGCTCATGCTGAGCTTCTCACTAGTCAACATGTCTAAGTCCTTTTCCTCAGGGCTCTCTAAACTCTCATGAAACCAATGGAAATCTGAGGATCAGTTAGTAGCCCACATATTATCTTCAAATGTAATTTCAGATGTGATTGCATATATAATGCAGTTCCTTTAGGAGATTCCCATCCTTCTGGACTGACATTTGACTGTCAGATGGGACACACAGCAGCAGGTGTAATGGTACTCTGTGTTCTATGGGTTCATGTTTAAGCTGATGAATTGTGTCCCTAGTCAGTAAATACTAGACCCTGGAGTGCCTTGCTCACTCCATGTGTTGGAAAGGAGATGTTTTAAAAGATCTTTAAAGAAGAACTTTGAATAAGAATCTAATAGACAACTGATTTAACAAGAGTGAGAGCTTAGCTATGCATGTAGCTATATGTAGGTACCTGTCTAAAATAGATATGTAAAAGCAGATATGTGAAGTTTCAAGTCTGTTGTCTTGGAAAACTCTCATGAATTCAGTTTGAATTTATTCCTGTGTCTTATGCAAGCACTACTTGAACTAAGCTTGCTTGTTTTTTAAAAAATTGACTTACTATTAGACATAGGGTAACATTAATAATCTGTCTTTCCAACTGCAAAGTTCAGGACAGCAAAAAGTTTCTTCTTGAATATGCTCCAAGTAACTCAAAACATCCTTTTAGTGCACCATTCAGATGCTGTTAAGCAAGCAGGGTATTTTTCTTCTTTTACTGGCATGTTCACCCAAAATGCGTTAGACTGCAGTGTTACTAAAATGTTGACAAGCTCGTTTCATCTTCTTAGTAGAATTTAACACATTTTTTTCCTTATGGGTTTTAGATTTACTTTACTGTTGTATTTTGCTGCAATCTATTTCTAAGTTAATGAACCAATTTCAAATTATTGTGATCATGTGCCATTAAAGTATTACACGCTAACTGCTACATATTAAATAACAGTTCCATTTGGAGCAGGTTGCCATCGTCTCTGTCATTAATCTTTTTCAAATTTTTAATTTTTTTTTTTTTTTTTTTTTAGAATTTCATGAAGCAAATTACTCAAAGGTAGATTGTCAAAGCAAAGATCATTTAGGCTTGCATGTACTTCCTTGTGTATAACCTTTTCTCATTATGCTTTTTGTAGGCTTCTGTTTGGAACTTTTACTTTGTATTCCTCTAGAAATAGTTTACCAGCACAATCCAGTATGCCTTTCTTGTGTTTCATCCCCGAAGAATAAAATATGTTCTGGTTATGAACTGCAATTGAGTCTGCAGTCAATAAAATTTGACTAACGCCCTAAAAGTAGTTTTCATTGATGCATTTTGTGCTTTTCATTGTCATATCTTGTCTCTGTTCTGTTTCAATAGCACACGTGCACATGTACCTTGTTGATTTGACAAATTACAAGGAAATTCCAATTTTTTGGCAGCAATTATATCTGTAGACTTACTTTCATCTAAATTGCATTTCTGCCTCAAAGGGTAAACTCTAGTTTATTCTTGATTAGGATTTTCACAGTAGTGTACTTTGTTCAGTCTCTGATTACCTCTTCATTGATAGCTTAAATCGAGTGTGGTAAGCACCAGTTCTGCTGTAAAGAAAGAGCATGGAGTTTGACATTTTTGAAATGTAAATGTAGCCTTGCAATATACTGTACTTTATCGTTTACTGTATGGTAGTGTTGTCCAGTGAAGTCTACAATAACTGAAACACCTCACTGGCATTAACAGGCATACAGGTGTTGGTGGCATCTGTTAGTGTGCAGAATTACTGGTTTTGAATGGCAGAGCTAGTTGAATCAATAAGTTGCAGTTCAACTAAAGACTCGAGAGAGAGAAATTGGTGCTGGCATGGCAGGTTTCAACTAAAAAACCTCCAAATTAGAGAAAGTAAAAATTTTCATCGTGGCTGCTGAAGAAAAATACAAATACTAATAAAGTATATGGGTTGCAAAAGTGGACTCATACCAAATACAAAGAGTTCTGAGAATAAAAAAGGCAGTCCATAATTAGATAATATATTCTCTAAGGTACTGGTGCACTAAAGTATAATTGCTTTGGTTGCCTGCATTTTCTACCATTTCTTGCATCCAAATTGCAGATGATGATGATGATCAAATTCTCCACCACATTGTGGCACTGCAACTTGTGGAGTTTGTGTGCCTAAAGAATACACTTTGTACTCAAACCCAAGAATTTGTTGTTAGTCTAAATGAAATCTTAATGGTTTAATCAAATTACTCTTGATAATGCAAACACATCTCTGCTCACATCCCATGCCTGTACTTTTCTGTGTTGCATTTTATTTAGGTTGTATTGCTATCTGCTCATTAAGTTTATGTAACAGTAAACTCTGTGCCACAAACTTGTACAAAAGTCTATCTTAAGATTTTTATGCAGTTGATTTAAATAGTTGAATTTAGTGTGCTTTATCCTGTTGATGTCAATAGTTTTATTTTTTGTTAATATGCAAATCTGAGTGTGTGCATGTACTGAGTTTCATAAACATACTAAGAGAACAGAATTAATTTCAGCTCTTTGTTTAAGTAAGAGCAAGGAGCCATGCTTGTTCCCATCTCCTAGTACTGTTTTAAAGTTATTGTTGTTGTAACTTATATTGTATGATGGAGTAATAGTAAAGCAATAGATTCTGCTCCTCCAGCTGAGGAGGAGGTGCCTGATGGGTTAGTGCTGCCGCTGCAACCACCCCATGCCAAGGCATCCTCCCTTGAGATCTCCTGAAGTTGGAGAGATGGTCCCAACTCCTGACACAGAGTTGTGGGGCCCTTCATGGTCTGTCTCCAAGTGAGTCCAAATACCATCATTTATAGGACTGGGTGGAGAATGCCTGATGCTTAAATTGTTCATCCTAATACTTGGTCCCTAACAACTTGCTGGAACTCACAATCTTCTTGAATTGATTTTCTCAACATGTTGACAGCTCTCACATTTATTAACAGGTTGTTTATACTCGTTACCTCTTTGTTCTTCTAACTAAGCCATTTCTTTCCCATGTAGTGTTAGCTGAAGTTCATCTACATATGCTAATGTTTTTGTCAAGTCAGTCTAAACTATTCTGACTGCCATGCACATCCATAATAGTTCGACTCAAATTATATGTAAAACTACTTTCACACTTGCAGTAGGGTAAATGTAGGATCATGGTTGTAGTCTGTTATCATTCAATCTTATCATGTTCATCTTGGAAACCTAATGAATGCTGGTCTTTCTTACAGTCTGTATCAAAGTAGCTTGGCCATTCATTTTTTCAGGTCACCATATGTAAATTCAGTACTTGGATCGATAAGTTCTTTGAAGATAAATGTTACAGAATGTTTCCATTATCACCTTTTGCCTCACCATGGCAAAATACAACATCATTTTCTATGCGATAAAAGAAATTATTTGAACCGGACTGCTTTATTTGTTTATATAGTGTATGAGTCTTCAAGACACGTCCTAATTGACTTGCTCTTTTAAAAACCCCTTAAAATGCTGGCAGTGCATGAATAACGTTTTCTGTTCATTGAAGCAAGATGTGCAAACAATAAAGAGGGTAAAAAAAGGAAATGGCTGTTGTGATTCACTAGTTAAATCCCTCAAATTGCTCACTTGTTAACCACAGATTGATTGATGCAGGCATCATAGTTGACCTGATGCTTGCTTTTGAGCTGAACTACAGGTTCCCATGAAGTATTCTATGACATTCAGTATGTTTAACAGAGGGAAGATTTTAAAGAAATAGTCAGTTCTGTTCTTCAGGCTCAGTTTAGTTTAATCATCGTCTTGTCTTCTAATCCTTTTTCTACTGTTCACACAAACTTTAGCCTTTACCATTGATACTGTGTCACTAATTTTTATATATGTATATATAAATGTTATATATATGTTATATAAATGTTATGTATGTATAAATGTTGAGTTTTACAGGTTGAGAATTACACTTATCAAGGTGTTTACTGTCTGCTAAAGTTAATTTACTATAGGAGCTTTCTAGCTGTATGACAAAATTCAATGGAGTGAGATACTTCATTTTTATGGCATTTTGTTAACTAGTGTTTTTTATTTATTCTTCATACAGCTGATAGGAAATTTTAGTGTCTTAAATGTAAGATTACAGTAGATTAAGAATTAGACATGATGTAATATCTAATTAGTATTTTGTTGCCTTTTTGACTATGATGCATATTGAAATCTAAGAAATAAAGTAGTTTATTTCCTCTGGTAGGTAGCTTGCATGCAGCTCATCAATGCTCTCGTTACATCTCCTGATGACCTGGATTTTAGGCTTCACATCAGAAATGAATTTATGCGCACTGGATTGAAAGAGATATTGCCAGTAAGCATCTTGTTGTCTCTTTTTGCATTTCAATTTAAATTGTTGGACTATTTGAGCTTGAGAGGGGGAATGGGAGAAAAAATCTAATAAATTATTCTCAAAGGCCTTTAATTAAGTCTGGGAATGAGCAGTATATGAGAATCACTCTTAAAGTAAGAATGAAAAGGTGAAGTGTGCTCTCTGAACTGTGTGCTGATCTCTCAGCATTTCTTTGGTTTAGATCGTGGCAGACTGCTGTGCAGATAGTTCTGAAGACATATCTGTCTTTTCAATATCTAACTTAATGTGTTTTTTACTGTAATCTTAAGTCTATATTAGTTTCAAGTTTATGGAAGTTATTGAAAAGATAAGTTTATTTACATATGGAATTGCTAATTTTTCAAATATTTTTACTGTTTCTTTTTTGCAGCAATTGAAATGTATAAAGAATGAAGCACTAGATATTCAGCTGAAAGTTTTCAATGAGCATAAGGAAGAAGACATGATTGAATTCTCTCATCGTTTAGAAGATATTAGATCTGAACTAGAATATCCTTTTGATAACAGCAGGAAAAATATGGACAAAATAGTGTGTATAGTGGATATTTTTCTGCTATAATTTCTGTTTTAAAAAGTTATCAAGCAACATTTGACTGAAATATTGTTTTTCCTTGTTACTTTCCTTAACACTGTTACTGAAGTAAATGATGTTTACAACATGGTGTGGAATACAGTTAAGGATACTAGTGCTGAAGGATATTTTCTTTCTATTCTCCAACATCTTCTGCTGATAAGAAATGATTATTTTATACGGTATGTTTAATGCTATATTAGATGTTAATTATATTTTTTTGTTATTTAGTCATTAATAGATTTTTTTCTTTGATAAACTTAATGATAAATGCAGTTTAGTCTTTTTTGTTGAAGACTATAATTTGTAAATTTTCTTTATGAGCTCATGCTCAGAAGAATCAGCTTTGAGTAAGAACGCCGTGTATTTGTGTCTGTCTCTTCTGCTCAGGATACAATTTTACATAAAAATACAGGAAATTTTTATTGGACCTGAATCTTACTGACTGCAAGTATAAGTGATCAGGACAGGTCTTGTAATCTGTTATATCATGGTAGTGACATTGTAATTTTGTGGTGTGTTTAAGTCAAAGGACACAACTGGGTATCCATGAAAGTCCACTTTATACAGAAATCTGAACATACGCTGAATTTAGAGTAACTTTTGGTTGGTATTTGAGTATTATATACATTATAGGTCAGCGTGGACATGCTAGTGTCTTTTGGAATATTTGTCAGATGAATTACAGGCAAGTCTTGTATGTTTGAAGCTGACACATACTTTCCTTTCTGCAATCTGCTTGTGTTGTTTTTGAGGAAAGACTGGAGGAACCCGAGAGAAACTGAACAGAAAAGGAAAGCCATCTGCTTTCTGCACGGTGTTCTGCATAACCTTACACTTCAGGCAAGGTCTAGCACAGGTGTACACAGGTACACCTGTGGCAGATCTCTTCCACCTGAAAGGGTTTGAATTCACAGCTTGCAAGTGACACACCAGTCATACCTCATCCCATCCCATCCCATCCCCCTTCCTCTGCCTGACATTTTAGAACAAGGTGCTTTTCATTCCTCTACTGAAGTAGGGCTGCAATGCATCCATAGTTACAAAAGTTAAAAAACCAGAAGGGATCAAGCTGTTGGAAGAGCCTTCTCTTTACTGGTCGGAGGCAGGAAGGAGTCCTTCCTTTCTTTATTTTCCATAGGAGAGAGGTGCAGGTTTATATTATAAGAAACATTTATCTTTAGGTCCCCGGTTTTTTCAGAGTTTGTGTAAACTGTTCTTGTGTAATAAACTGCCAGATGTATTTGTCTTCTGAAATTTCTGGGGTTGGCTCCTACTGTTCTGTGGAAATAAGTTAGCTCAAATCTTTCTACCTTACCATGTTTGTAGACAAGATTTTAAGTATACGTTAATAAATTAGTTTGATAAGTTTGCTGTAAAAAAACCTCATCTCTGTCTCTAGTCCACAGTATTTCAAATTGATTGAAGAATGTGTGTCCCAGATAGTGTTACACAGAAGTGGAACAGATCCAGATTTCACGTATCGTAAAAGATTGGATGTAGATTTCAGCCACCTAGTAGGTAAGTACTGTGTTCAGAAAAGATTACAGTATCATCCTTCTTTGCATGTTCCAAAACCAAGTTAAAGTTGTACATGACATTAAGAATCTTTTGTTTCCTCTATGTGTACAAGTCTGTTTGTTTGTTTTTTCAAGATATTTGTGTAGATAAAGCAAGATTAGAAGAATGTGAAGAGAGGGCTTCTGAGCTTTCCCGAAAAGTAAGTAATTTTGAAGGTGATCATAAAATGGACATAGGGGATTACTCTAACAGCTTCATGAATGGTGTTACTGAACGTGGCATAATTCTTAACTTCAAATTACTGTTAGTTCTATGTTAAGGTGGGAATTGGGACATTTCTTATGGATTAGGAAGCAGAGAAAGGTGGTATGAACTTGTTAACCTTAGTTGAGAATCTTTCTACTTTTATTTTAAGGTTCCATGTGCACATCACATAAAAATAAGCAAAAAGTATATTTGAACAGTTGCCAGTTTCTTCAAAATGATAGAGGGAGAGTAAAATTGAGTCCTTTGCATTTACAGACTCTGTATTACCATACATCAGTTTTTTTAAACTACTCTACTTCCAATTTATGCCATTTCATATAATAAAGACTTGTAGGGGTAATAGAGATGGTACTTCAACTCAATGGATACATGGAAGGTAGAATAGCAGATCTGTTGTATGTGCCCTTAGTATTGCTTGCACATGAGTTTTAGCAAATACAAAAGGAAAAGTTGGAATCTAAAGAAAGGATGCAGAACTGACTAGTATCCCCTTTTTTTTTCCTTTTTTCTAAGTTTGAACAAGATTTTGTAGTTCATCAAGAGACCCAGGCCCTACTGCAAAAAAAAGAAGAAAGAATCAGAGAACTTGAAGCAGAACTCAAAGCTTTTAAATCACAGGTATAAGACAGTTTAAATGAATGTGTGAAATACTGTTTTTGAAAGGGACTCAGTTTTGCATCTTTTGCAAATTCTGATTACATTTGAGGTTTTTTTCAAAGTATCGTTGTTATCGATTATTATTGACTATTGTTTTCCTTTATTTCTGTTCTATACAAAGAAGTGTAGTGTAATTAGCTGTTCCCAGATGATCCTTTCTGTGCCTGAGCTCTGTTAATTAAACTTGTTTTCTTATGTTTCATTTGGGTTTTGCTTTCAGTGTCATATATTTCCAAAGTAATTAACCACATAGGGTAATAAGTCTTACGATTTTAGATTAGCATTCATCACTGTGATCTTTATCCCTCCACAGGAAATTATTCATTACGCAGTTTGCTTTGCTGAAGCTTTACCCTGGATATCTAGCAGTGAAAGAAATAACCTGTGGCTGGATAAGAACATTTCTCAATAATTTTTCAATTTTCAAGCATAAATAGCTGTTTTAAAATGTCATGGAGAAGAGGAGTAGTGCAAGTTTTTGAGAGTCATACTTGAGTTAACTGGTGACTTCTTCAGCTCTTAAAACTGTGTAAGGAGACTGTAACCACGTGATTTTTCCCGTGTCTTATTTCCTGGAATAAGAAATACAGTCTAAAAATGGCTAAGGAAAGACAGCCCAGGGAAGATATGCATATAGGAAGGTCAGAAAATATGTTTTGATCATAGTTTTCTATAATTTCGAGCTTGTTAATTTTCTTAGGCAAATCAGTTGAGTTTTGCTTTGGTCTTTTTAAAAATATAATTCTAATTCAAGTTTCTAGTCAGAATTAACTGTCAACATAAAAATCAAAGAGGCTTTAAAAAGAACCAAAAATTTTTTCTTTTCTAAAAATATATTTAATGTGGGGTGTATATCATTCGTTAGGAAATTGTATTTATATGTGTATCTTGAAAACATACTTAAATACTTTCCATGATCGAACAGTTTTTCTCTCCTATTTTACTTTTTCTCTCGTTCACTGTATTAAATACTTTTTTATGTGTAGCCAATGAATATAACGTGATTATGCTCTCTAAGTATCAGATTAACAATATTCCCACTGTTAATGGGATACTTGAAACGTTTGTAAATACCAAGTAATCAATTACAGCAACTTAGTACTCTTAAATCTGTATTAAGAGGTTTCAAAATCTGTCTTAGGTTTCAAAATATCAGTTGCTACTTAGCATGGTTATTTCCATTTCATATGATCTTCTTATCATATGATCTTCTGATCTTCTCTTCTGATCTTGTTCCTTTAGTCTTTTGTTGTATTTGGCATTTGTATATATATTTTTTTCACTATTACATCCTAACTAGTCAATGTCTGCTTGTCAGTGTAAACAATTTATATGTTCAGAAATTCAAAACAATAATACCTTTGTGCATCTAATAATTTTTATTTATTGATATTCAGCTATTTCCTTTAAAAAGTTTTCAATCTTTTGCTTATTGTGTTTCCCTCAATTTAAAGAAATAATAAAATGCAATGTTTCAGCTCATAATTATAAGATGAGAAGTTGATTAATGCTATCATCAGTAGAAATAGTATTTTTAGCCTTAATGAAGTGCCATTATGTCTATCTTGATGCAGTATAGATGTCATTACATAGAATAAGAAGCTTGTGTGCCAGGCAAATGTATTTATTTGAAGCACTTTTTTTTTGTTATTTCTTGGGGCTTTAAATACTGTAGAAAGAGAATGCTCCTATATTGGAAAATAATCTGGTTTTCAGCTGTGTCCTTGTAATGTTTCTCTGTAATCTGTAGGATAAATAAGAACACTAGAACACTAGGTTGTTATTTTTTCTGTTTGAGCTAAACTATGGCAGTCTACCTAAATTTCATCGAACTATGTATCTTAGACCCTTCTTAGATCATGAACAGTGAATTATGACAAATGGGATATAGCATTTCAGTTTTTCATTTTTAGCATGTACTCTCTGGCCTGAACTTCTGCTTCAGTTGTTGATACTTTTTGAAATCAAAATCATGTTGGCCCCATTATAATACATATTTGACTGCCTTATACAACAAAACTGCCATTGGCTTTCAATTGGCTTGCTAGATCTAATCTACAAACGAAAATTGTTCTGGCATTTTGTTCATAAAAAATGTGAAGCTGAATAAGAATATTTTTCTTATCAGTATGGCTCCCTGCCACCCAGTTTTCTACCGTCAACGTGTGGAGATGCGTCTGTTCCACCAGAAGCTGCGGGACAACATCCGCTGCCGCCACCTCCTCCTCCTCCACCACTGCCTTCGAATGGAGCGATTCCACCACCACCACCGCCTCCCCCTCCTCCTCCACCACTTTTGAATGGCTTGGGAATGTCTCTGGCTTTTGGTGGTGCTCCTCCACCACCGCCTCTACCAGGCTTGCCTGGAGCACAGTGGTCTCCACCTTCATGCACTTTACCATTTGGAATGAAGCCGAAAAAAGAATTCAGACCCGAGGTCACAATGAAAAGATTCAACTGGTCCAAGGTAGTCTTGATTAGTGGCATATACTTAATGTAAGATCTTACATAGGGCTCAGGGTAAATAGGCTGAAGAGTAAGGCTATATGGAGCAATTAATACATTAGCTAAAATTTTGTAAGATATGAACACTTTCTGCCTTTTGTTTAATTGTTTTCTAAAAGCTTTGTTTCACTGACTATTGGTTCATCTGGGTTAATATCTGTTGAGTTTCTGAGATGCCTGAGAAGGTCAGTTCTTGTTTACGGTTCTTGAAGTTTAGGATAGACAAGTGTAGAGTCCTCTATCTAGGTAGGAATAACACCAAGCACCAGTACAGATTAGGGGTCGTCCTTCTGAAAAGTAGCTCTATGGAGAAAGACCTTGGAATCCTACTGGACAAGAAATTCTCCATGGAACAACGATGTGCCCTTGTGGCCAAGAGGGCACCTGGGGTGCATGAGCAAAATTGTGCCCAACCTAGGGAGGTTCTCCTGCTCTCCTACTCTGGTGAGACCACACCTGGAATACCGTATCCAGTTTTGGCCTCCCCAGTTGAAGAGAGACAGGGATCTACTGTACGGAGTCCAGTGGAGAGCCATGACGATGATTTGAGAGACTTGACCATCTCTTCTGTGAAGCAAGTCTGAGAGAACTATGGCTGTTTAGCCTTTGAAAAGAAGTCTTAGACAGGATCTTATTGATCTCTATAAATATCTGAGGGGTCAGTGTCCAGAGGATGAGGCCAATCTCTTTTTGCTTATGCCCAGTAATGGGAAAAGAAATAATGGGTTTAAACCAGAACACAGGAAGTTCCACCTCAACATGATGGTGATGGAGCACTGGAACAGGCTGCCTAGAGAGGTTGTCCTCCTCTGGAGACTTTCAAAACACACCTGAATTTGTTCCTGTGTAGAATTTGTACAGAACATTGTTTTCAAGCAGAAATATACTAACAGTTCTAAAGATGAGTTATACAGCAAAAGTTTACATATTTTACAGGGCTCTTAAGTATTTCATTTGCTTTAGACTCTACAGAGCACAGTATCTACAGAGCATCAAAATATTTATTAAATTTTTTTAATGTCTCTTGCTTCTAGATCAGGCCTCAGGAAATGACAGAATCCTGTTTTTGGGTTAAGGCAGAAGAGAACAAGTATGAGAATGCTGACATGCTTTGCAAATTGGAACATACATTTTGTTGTCAAAAAAGGGGTAAGTAATTGATTGCTTTAATTTTCGTCTTTTAAAGATGCCTTGAAAATTCTTACATGAAAAAATTCACAGTGTAGCATTAATGTTCTATTTTTAAGTCAAATGTGTGAAGAATAAAGTTTGAAAATCCTAGACTGCTTAAAGTGGTAATATTGAACTATTTTACTTAAAGGGTGACAAAAATTGTGTGACTTTTAAGGAAAAACCTTATAAAAAACCAAATCAAAGGAAACAAGAAATGCTTCCAGTATATGGATCGATCTAGATCATTGAAAAAATATTTACAAAATTTTGTCAGCATACCTTAAAATACTGTGACTTAATCTAGAGTCCAGAAGGTGATGGATGTACCCTCAAAGTGCGTATGATAATGTTGTATTTAGGTTGCATGAAGGAGGAGGGTGTTTTAAAGAATTTTTTTATTTTCTGATAAACTTGTAGCAATATAGGTCTCCTTTGATATTTTGTTTAGCTTCTTCAGCTTTTTTACAAAACAAAATCCTTTCATATTTTAAGTGAATAAATGGAATATATTGTTTTGACAAAACGTAACAGAAGAGAGTTATTTGATTCGCAGTTGAAAATTCAGTGAAGTATTCTGGTATACCAAATGGGGAGCGGCAAGGTGGGGGAGTGATTAAAGTGCTCTAGCCCCCAGGAAAGTTTGTTTTTTTTTTTACAGGTCGAGCTTACTGCCTAATTAGGTTTTTTTGATTTTTTGTTTTTGTTCTTTTTTAGTTTTGAAGTCTTGCATCTCACATGGATAATATAAGTATTCTGTCATCTTAATTTTTGAAAGGAAGTGAAGATGCTAAAGATTTTGTTTAGCAAACTAAATGGGTGTCCAAAGAGCAACATGAAACTAAATGTCATCTTTGTTTAAGTGAGTGGTTTACAGAAATTGCATAAATGCTTAAATTAAACATAAGTAGACAGGCATCTTCGTAGACAGCATGTATGTATGCAGACATAAGTAGACAGCATGAATTCTAGTACAAAGGACATCAAAGTAACTTCTTTTGCTCTCATGACCATAGAGAGAGGTGATGCTTCTTTGTAGCTTATACGTAAGTTGCTGATTATAACAAAACTTGCCAAATAAATTGCTGATATCCAGTTTTCTTCCAGGCTCAGTCCTGAAGAGATTGAACACCATGCTAATACTGGGCTTTTAAAAAGTAGAATCAGCAATCTATTCACTCTACTCATTCTGGGAACAGTCCTTGACTATTTCTGAAGCTTTATCTCTAAAGCCCAAAAGATAAGAAGTTGAAGATTCTGTAGCCAAATGGTAGCATGCAAAGTATGAGCTTGTTTCCACTCTGCTGAAGGGTCTGCTTATGCACTCTTCTCATTGAAGTCATTGTGTAAGAAGAGGTATCTAGTTCTGGAAACAGGGGCCAAAATGTTCAATGATGCTTTAAATGAATTTTACTCTGATTAAGTAAAATCAGATTGAAGTACTCAAATGTTCAGTTGGTGCATTTTGCCAGTTGATATGCCAAAAGTATTTCAGTGTTGATCCAGAAGAGGAAGTCTTATTTATATGTAAGTAATCCATTGAGGAATTCCTGCTAGAAGAAGGAATACAGAACAGTATAGAATAGATTTGAAGCTTTAGCAGATGTTTGTATAGAAGTTGTAAATTACATTGATTCTGAATGGATATTGAAGCAATTGAAATAACTGAAGATGTTATGGAAATATGAAAGAAATATTACTGCAAGAATAAAAAGTAAAAGAGGGTCTAGCTTCAGAGTGTAGGAAAAATAGTGAACAGTAACATGGAGCAAAGGTTATGGATGGAGAAAAAAAAACATTTTTGTTGATGATCTCTGGGGACATGTCAGAGACATGTCCTTGAATCATGGAACTATTTAGTTTGGAAAGGACCTCTGAAGGTCAGCTGGTCCAATCACATTTGTAAAAGGACCAGTCTAATTCATGTTGTTCGGGCTTTATTCAGTTGAGTATGAGACATCCCTAAAGATAGAACTGGAGGGACAGAAAACCTGTTCCTGTGTTTGTCACCATTGTGGCAAAATATTTTTCATAATATCTTCTTGGAATATCTCTTGTTGCAGTTTGTGTCTGTTGTCACTTGCACCTATAAGAAGAACCTGGTTCCCTGTTAATTCTAGCATTCTGCTATGTAGTCTGGGACAGCAGTAAGAGTTTTGTTGCCCTTTATTCTTCTCATGACTGACAACTCTCTGAACTCTCTAATAATTTGCATGATTTTCTGCTGTACTTGTTCCATTATATTTTTCTTGAAGTGGGGAACCCCAAACTGAAAGAGTACCTCAGACACTTCTCCCTGAGAGAGGAGGAGAGTAGAAGGTCTTTGACCTTCCTTGATGCTTTTTTGACTGGATAACAACAGTCTTGGTAACTACCTGGAGGAAATGTTTTCACAGTTCTGCTTGTACAATAGAAATGATGGTAATGTTAATTATGAATCCATGTAAAGGCTGCGGGTGCTTTACAGTATTTTCTCTTCCCTCTTGTACTTGTTATAAAGCTGGTTTTGCCACTTTCCAGAAACTGAAGCAATTTGTCAAAGCAATGTGTTTTATAAAAACTAAGACTTGGAGATGGAAAAATGAGAATTGTCAATGCATCAATTGCTGATGCATTCTTGTAGTAGCTTATTAAAGACAAAATGTAATTTATTTATTGACTCAAAATTTATTCTTGTCTCAGAATAAATTTGTAATCTTAAAGAAATTTAGGATTTATATGTATGAAAGAAGTTGGTAGAGGATAATGGAAAACCAACTCCTTTATCATAAAAGAATATAACTTTACGGCTACACAGGGAGTGTGGGAGGACACTTAGTTTTGAATCTGGCAATACAGTTCAGTGTGTGGCTGGAATATTTTCAATGCAAGTACTGGAGAGAAGATTTTATTGTGACTGAAATGTGTACATACATTTAAAATATTTGCAAGAAAACATGAGAGTTTATTGTGAGATGCCCAAGGAAAAAAACAAAACAAATCAGATTCTGGAAACTTTAAATCATTAGCTTTGTTATATCAGCATCTCAAAAGTAAGGAATGAAATCACTGCTTTCAAGATATCAATATGCAAAGAAGGTATGCACCATGGCTGAGAAAGAAAGAAAGAAAGAAAGGGGAAAAAAAAAAAAGGTGATGAATGTAAATGGTTTGCATGAATGATCTTTGATTTTCTGATAACTTGTCTGTTTAAAGGCAAAAAGAAGGATTGGTATGTAGGGTAGTGAGACTTGAAAGAGAAAGAAATAATAAGAAATATCAGTTTAAGACTTATCAGGATTATACTCATGGTTGCAGATCAATGAAGAAAATCTGTGAAAAGCCTTTTTGGCAACAATGGTATCAAAGAAATCCCTTACTGTAATTCTTTGAGAACATTAAACTAAATATCTGATGTAAAAGTTAACTGGTACGTGAAATACTGAGTAGCAGAACTGGAACAAACCTTGTAAGCCTAAAATGTAAGATGAACAAACAAAAATGCTCATTACTGTATAATAGATCTATTGGAAAACCAATGGAAGAAGAGTCATTACTGAGGTATCATGCTAATATTCTGATGCTTTGGATGAAATGTTTAGACTTGCAGACTTCGATGAAATGTAGCACCACGAAAATCTGGTGTGGGGAAAATAATCCTACTGTGTAAATTGAAATGTCTAATAATGTTATGTTGTACTAATAGCTCTCAGATCAGATGATGTCTGTGATGAGAAAATATGTGAGTTTAGAGAAGCTGCAAGTTTTGTGGCAATAAAGTGTGAGATTTCACTACCTGTATACAGGTTGATTTCTTCATCAGGATGTTATGAAAAGCTAAAAACTTTGGATGCAACAAATGACTGTATCCAGTATTGCTGTAACCAGTGTGAGAAGGAACTGTGCTGGGGGTGGGCTTGAGTCATGCACATGACCTAGGAGGTCAGAACAGGAGAGGGGAAGATGATCATTGTCTTAATGTTCGTACCAGTAGAGAAGAATCCAAGTAAATCTATTATACATGTATTCAACTTCAGGACAGGGAACTGGATGAAAGATCGTCAAGCAAGATAGCCCTTTGTGCTGGTAACCCAGAGCCTATTCTGAAAATGACATTGTAATGATTTGACTAAACTTTGTACTGTAATTCAGAAAAACTAGAGCTATGGCATAAGAAATGTGTGTGGCTCGATAGGAAAGACATTATCTCAAGTAAAAGGATAGTATTGAAAGTATGGAAGGCCTGCCCAAATGAAGATAACAGGAAAACACATTAAATGTAGCTTATATAAATATAAACAGGACATTCTTCACATACTCTTTTAGAATTCTGGATTTCTTGCAAAGGATCCTTCAGCTCATACTGAGAAGTGTATTTAATGTTTTGAAAATTATGTTAGCTAGGGAATTGGTGGGACCACTGGGTGAGAACTTCAAAAATGAAGCCAATTCAAAGAACATTAGACAGATTTGGGGGTAATAGATCCAAAAGAAATAGGAAAGCTTGTAGGAAAGCATGTACTATGTTTAAGGTTTACTGTTGTTAAAATCATGTTCTTATGTGCCAATACTTGGTCTTGTCACTTATAAAAGGGACAAAACTAATGAAACACCTCTAAGAAACGTACTTAGTTGTGGAGATACTTTGAAAAGTATTGGTGTGGAGAAGATGCAGAAGTAAGTTGGTGAAAGTCAGTGAATAGCATAGTAGTTAGGCTTAATATGGGATGTGTCCTTAGGATAACTCAAGAGAGAACCAGTTTCATGTTGCTTAGAGTGGTTTGCTAAAGGTGATTCCAAGACTTAGGAGGATTTATAGAGTGTGCAAGAAAGCAACCTTTAACCAAAATGAAATCTCGAGAAGCATTTAAATACAAAATGGTGATTTCTTTCTTCTCTGCAAAATATAAAAAAGGTGTTAGCTTGCTGAAATACATTATTTATAATTAGTGTAAGGTGTTTATAAATTCTACTAATAAAATGATTTTACTTGATCTAACTTTTTTTTTTTTACCTAACTTTTATATTTAAAGTGTTAAAGCCCAAATGAGGATTAGAAATAGCAGATGAATCATACAAGAATCTGCTCCTAAATTCTTCATTATTTTTAGCAGTATGCAAATAACTGCAGTTAATGGAAGATGGCATGGAAAATTAGAAACTTACTCTTCTTTCTTTTCTGTGTATCAAAGGGAACTGAATGAGTAAACTCAAGAAAGAAAGATTGCATGAGCTCTCTCATTTTTGTTTTTATATTTTTTATCAACTGGGACATATTTTCCACCTAATCTTATTGGAGATGGCAGTGTCTGATCCCATCACACCAGAGATCCTGCCAGACTTGATTATTCAGAAATAAAGCACTTCAATGGGAGTTCTACCACTTGATGTCTTGAAAAGTTCTTTTTTTTTTTTTTTTTTTTTTTTTTTTTTTTTTTTTTTTTTTTTCTCTGTATACTCTTGTAAGAAAAATCATCAGGGTCTAAACAGCTTTGGTGCCAACCAAGTCTCAAAGATTTTAAACTGGAATGAGAGTTAATGCTGCTCAAATCATTAATATAAAATAGTTTAGTGCTGTATTTGACATAGCATACCCAGCATAAGCAATAGAACTTGGGGTCAGCCACCTGAAGGATTATGTGGAGCCCAATGTTCTAAAACTTTCCTTCTCTGAAGGTGAATTTACACAGAAGTTGCTCCAAACTGTGCTTCTTACCGAATTTTATCACAAAGCTGTAAGATTGCCAACAATAGAGTAACTTCTGCTGATAGTACAGCACTGAGTAACTCGAGGTAACTTTTAATGTAACTGTGTACAAGTAGAAGTAAAGCCTGCTATGCTTTAAGTTTGGCTGCTGTTCAGTATCACCGTAACTGCCCTTTAAATCAAAATTATTCTAAAATATTTTTGCATCTAAAATAATAAAGGGAACACAGTTTCTTTCTGAAGAATGCAGCAGAAAGTTACAGGCATTTACAAGGGACAGCATTGAAATTTCAATGGTATCTTGCAATTTCAGTGTGTCATCTTTCCATGGAGGGAAAAGATGGTATGTTTGCTGCATCTGCATATAGGTAGCAGATATATTATTTATTTATATTTTTAACAGCTAGAATGATCTCTGCTCTTATTTAGATATCCGTATTAAATATATTTTTATGTACAGATACATATATAAGAATGAATCCACTTCTGACTACCAGATGCCCACTAAACTGCTCTGTAATAAAATGGAAAAGCTTGTGTGTTGATTCAAAGATAGGGAGATCATTTTCAACCACTCTCAAAACCAAATTTGGGGAAAAAGCATTTGACTTATGTATTTTTTTTCTATTGTCCCATAACAGATAGGAAAAACCTTCAGTTACTCAGAGTATTAAATGTGTTTAAAGAAGTAGAATGTAAGCAGCTTCTAAAACCTGACTTTCATATCCAGATCATTTCACAAATATGTGGCAAACAAAAAACGGAAAACCCAAAGAGGACATTAATGTACCAGAGGTTGGAATAGTCTGACAATAGCATTTGGTTCGTAGTTTGCTTTTGTAGCAATAAATTGTGACATTGATTTTCCTTTACTAAAATTTTTTTTTGTTTGTGTGTGTGTTTTTGGGTTTTTTTGGGTGGAGTGAGTTGTTTTTCTCCAATTTCTTAGGATTAGTTATCTGTGAAATTAATTATTAATTATTGACTGACTGTGTCATCAATACCCAAATCTGAGAACATCAGAATCATTAATAACATCAGATTGCTATTCTGGTAGCACTGGACAATAGAAGCAGTCTGTCAGGTATTGTATTAAATGGTTTTAGAAGATCTTTTGTTGCTAGAAAGGGTACTTTGGCTTTTATTTGGAGTTAAATGCTTTGTGAGACAGATTATCATTGAAGTTTGTTACAGCACTTGTAAGTACCTGAGCACAGTATTAATTTTACCTTAGTTTTATTTATTTTAACTTGGGCTTTTTTTTTTTAAATGGCAGAATGTGCATATGTACACATATGCAATATGTGTTATTATTAGGTGACTGATTATTACCTTCTACACAGTATTATTTCCTGACAGCTTCAAAACAGGTTATCTGCTTTTGTTTCTCTGCAGTGAAGTGCCTTGAAGGAGTAGTTTCTGTACTCTTTACCTTTTTATTTCAAACAAGCAATTCTTTTTTTTCCTAGTTGATTTCTACCCAAAATGTACTGTTAGCCTGCAGTCAGCTCATGTTTGATGAAAACACGACAGTATATTCAGGCTAACAAAAGCACTCCACTGCCATTTCACAACACTGTGGTAGGAAAAGGCTTCCAGGGCTTGATGTTTTAGAAGCAACAAGAGTGTTCCTGTATTGATTTCTAGTAGAGATTTTTTTTTACAGTGTGAATAAGTAAAATCTTTGAGGAGACAGATATTATTTTCATGTACCCAGGGAGGAAAGAATTCTGCTCAGTGTTCTAAGTCCCAAACCATAAATAGCAATGGAATGGAAAAGTAGGTTTGGAGCTTCAAATGCAAGTTAAAGGGGCTCATCACAGGGCCCCTGCTCAGTCTAAGAAATTTGTTTATTTGATGAATAATACTCCTTTTAATAACTTTGTTTTTCCCTATATCAGCGAGGATCGTGCAAGAATTAATTTGCTAGTGTTTGTACTGCATGCAAGTTATAAGACTCCCATAACTACTACCAACCTATTTTTGTGGGCTTTACCTCTTTTTATTTTTTTTACATGTTTATGCACTGAGTGCTTTTGATTAGTTTCTAATCTGATATTACAAGATTTTACGTGTGTCTTACAGTAGCAAACACTATGTTTGAGTGCCATAAAATCTTCATTACAAGAGTGTTTTTATTGTAACTTTCTTTCATTGTGCACTGTGAAAAATAATTTAAATGCAAGAAACAAAATATTTAACAAACCTTATTTGGCAGACCTTCAAAGTTACTGTTGATGAACATTATTACCATTTAAGTTTCCATGAGCATTACTTCTGCTATAGGAAATCTACCATTTAGTTTTGTGGTGAATGGCTTGATTCAGAGAAAATTCCTTTTGAGGACAATTCATTTCTGAAAAAAATAACAAAAAAATTAATCAATGAGAATATTTATTAATGGAGCAGTGACTTCCAATTTCTACCCAAATTTCTACCCAATATGAAGCTCTTACACAGCAGTTAGAAAAACACTGGTATGCTGTGCAGAATATACAGGTATATTTGGCAGTCTTTAACTCTATTTGCAGTCTGGTTCTTCTGGAACAATATTTTAATTCATTCATACGCAAAAAAGTGATTATACACACCTTTTTTCTTTACCTAGTAAGATTACATGTTCCCCTTTACCTTCTAGCTCCATGTAAATATTGTCCATATGTAAATAATTTCATATGTAACTTTTTCTCTTACTTAAAGTAGGGTCTTAAATAAAAATTAGTAAGTTGATTACATCATGTGAACATCTTAGAAACATACCTGTTTCTAAGGTACCTGTTCTCCTCTATGTGGTCTTTACATAAATTTCTCATACAGTTTCTTCATTCTAAATAAATTCTTCTAGTCTGTAAATATCTTGTCTTGATCATTTCCTAACAAACTTCTTAACAGCACTCTTTCAATACATTTTATGAAACAAGTATAATCATGAAAGATGTGCATTCTGTGCATGTCCTGTAGAAACCCTCCTCCTCCCCCTTAATAGCAATCAGGTTCTGAAAGTTGTGATCTGAAATAAGATTTTTATTTTTTTTTATTTTTTTTTATTTTTTTTGAGGAGCTAGATTGGAGTTTCAGTGAAATATTCTTTGAGCATTCTGAAAAATTTTCTGTAGGACAGGATGTGTTTGCATGAATTTTTAAATTTGATTTTTTTTTTTTTTTTTATATTGTTATTATTATTAGGCACAATAGCTAAGTATTTATAGTGAAAGGGTAGTTGTGTTTTCAGATACATTGTTCTTCCAGATCAGTTTGTTACTTTAAGTTTCGTTTAAATTAAGAGAATGAAGACACAGGACAATATATTTTGTGTCTTTTAACAACTCTGTATTTCTGATTTATGGTTTTACTTCCCCAGTCTTTCTATCTTAGTATGTCTGTGGGGCTCTACTTTTTAACTCACTAGATGTACTAAAATTTTTTTTTCACCTCTTAAGAGCACCTGAGCAATGAAACTCTGAAACCTTATATGCTCTGTTACTCACCTTAACAGCTGTAAAGACTTAATGTTTCTTGCTGTACAGTCTGACTTATCCATTCATACAGAAATTCCCCTTTCTAAAATTTTACATGTTGATGTATAGCTGGCAACAGTAACAAGCTAGAAGCCTACTGAGGGTGTCTGCTTCTCTTTGCAGTTCCTTAATCATACAGTGGCACTTAAAATTTGACTGCATATGTGTGATACATATGTGCAGACAAATGTTGGGTTTTGTTGGTGGTATTTCAAGATAAGATCTCGAAGTGTTGGGTCCTTTATTCAAAACAGTGGGAAGACAGAAAAAGCAATTAAATGTTCATCAAGATTGATTGAATGAAACCTCCTAACAAAGCTGACAAAATGGAGAGTAACTGTAACAGGAATGCTTGAAGAGAAACAGAGATTTAAAGCTCAGCTTCACATTGCAGGAGAAATCTTCTGTGGAATTCAAGAGCTATGGTATGACTGGGAAAAGTATCAAACCTAAATAGATATAGCAAAAACCAGACTGGGTTAGATCACCCTAACTGCAAAAAAACAAGAGAGAAAGTTTATTGCTAGCAGTAACCTGGTAGTATGAACTAAATTGTTCTTTTAGAGCAAGAAAGTAGTGATAAATGGAGGACTGGACATGGTCAAACTTGAAAGAAGGGAAGACAGAATCCATTTGCTGCTAATGGTTGATTCTCAGAATGCACGTGTGAGTTTTCCTTATTCAGCAAAAAACCCAAAGAGGTAATGTGTAAGTGGGGGCAAATGTTGAGTTAAGCTGTGCTGTGCAAATGCATGCTTTGTAATAACGAATCTGAACCACTTGAATAGAAATAGCTTTTATTTTTTTTTTTCCTTTTTTCAGAACACAATACCTGTATGCAGTGGAAGTAGATGGTTCTGAACTACAGCTTACTGTTGCTGTGGGAACCTGGGAGTGTGGACCAAAAGTCAAAGTATTAAATGTATTTGGGATTAAATAAAAGCCTTCCTGAAAGAATAGTGGCAAAAATAAGTCAGTATGAAAAGAGTGAAACTAAGGACAAAGTGTTTCTTGTGTCAGGAGGCTATTTTGCCTCTGATTTGACAAGAAAATACTGAGATTCATTTTGTTAGAACTTCTACCTAACTTTAGGGTGAAATGGAAATTATTGTGCTTTTATTCCTTAAAAATAATAAAGAGGTAAGAATGAACAATTTTTTAGGTTTTTGTTCCTGAGGTCTATAGATCTTTTTGCTTATGAGACTTTACTCTTTAAAGATAAGGCTTATTCTTTGATCACCAGTTGGATTTTTTTGTTTGCTCAGGGAAATATTTGTGTTCAGTCTTTAGAGAGGTAAAGATGTCCTATAGCTTTAATCAAAGTAGTATTCTTCTGCTTTATAAGTAAATGACATTTACTGATAATTGTGATGATGGCATACTTTGTCACTGTTTACAAGCAGAAAGAAGAAATTATTTTGATACATATGAGATGAGGTTAATTCTCCAAAAGCCAGCAAGACTAA
Organism: Florisuga fusca; assembly: GCA_038090715.1. Taxonomy (NCBI): domain Eukaryota; kingdom Metazoa; phylum Chordata; class Aves; order Apodiformes; family Trochilidae; genus Florisuga; species Florisuga fusca. The sequence continues at coordinate 46,398,597 of JAAWXA010000003.1, read as the reverse complement.
ATAGTCAACCATTATGTGTATGTAAATGTAAAGGAAGAAAGGGATAAAATCCTATTTTACAGCACTTACAGATGTTAATGTAATCAATATGCAAAGAACTACAATTGATGGGGAGCAGACTTAGTTTTCCTTTCTTATCTTTCTCTAGCATTTAAAAACATAAGGCTAATACAAAGATGTGTGCCTGGATATTAAATATGATTATTATTGTTGTTTTATGTTAAATTATATTTTTCCTTGCATTCTAGACTGATTAGAATCTCTATAATAGCATCTACATCATTTGCAGTCTCCTGGAGTTTTAGCATAGACTTTGAAGAGCAGGATTTCAAGAAGCTTTAATGTTAGGAGTTTTGTTTCCCTGAATTGCTGAAGGAGTGAGAAGTTTTCTGGAAACAGTTTTAAATGAATGCTAATTAGAAAGTCTTAATCTTTAGCCTTAGCTATATTCACAGTATTTGTCTGTGCCAGCTTTGGTAGATGTGCTAGATTTTCTTCTCTCTCTTTAAAATATGCAAGTACGTACCCATTTTTAACACGAGAAGGTAATTTGCAGTGAAGTTACACTCAGTTTTATAGTATGGTGTAGTATTTCTGTTCTCTATCTGAAAAAGATGAGAAATCACAATTCCATCATCACCATCATTTAGTCTTTGTCAAATAGAGCGTGAGAGAAGAGACTCTTAGTGAGAATGAGTGCTACAGTTCTTTTCCACTTGCTATTTAATAAAATATTCTGAAATGCTCTGTCTTAAAGCTTGCTTGCAGTGGATGTTTTCTCAGTTTGAATCTCTTTCTCCATTTACGATTGGCTGATCACTTTGTTCCTCCATGTACCACAAGAGTGTGTCATAGTACAGTAAATGATCTGGATTGCTACATGTCCATTACAGATTTGGTGAAGGGTTGGAGAAAATTCCAAGAAAGAAAAACTTTGGAAGTAGCATCTGTTTTGTTTCTGTAATAAAGCTGAAGAAGCGTAGTCTGTAATTGGCAGTTAGATATGCATACTTTCAGCTGGAAGATTTTTTGCACTTTGGAAAAGTGAGGTCAATGTTATTACCCATAAGTTTGTATTTTCAGTGAAATTAGCAAGAAGTGCGTAACCTAGAACTGTTTCCTCACTGATTGCTGTTTGTGTCCATTTTTTATATTTGTCTTTCATACTAGGGAAAGCTTATAACAGAATATTTTTATTTAACAAAAATTGCATAATTCTGTTAGCTTTTTATGTAAACTAGTACATTGAAAAATTTTTGAGTATATTTATGTATTACTAAGTATTTAGCCTGTGAAATAATGGAAAAAGTTCTTTTATGATTAGAAAACATCAACCCAAACCACTAAAATTACTTCACAATTTTAATGTTTTTAGTGGTAGTGATTACAAATTTTTAATGTGCAAATTGTGAAATACTGTTCTAAGCTCATAATGTCTTGGAAAATTGTGCTGTCAATTCTGATCTCCAGTTATCCTGGCTAGTTCTGAGGTGAAAGTTAAGGAGATTTACGCTTGTTTAGAGTGCACCCTGTATATTTGTATGGAAAGTATTTCTTTTTTAAAAAATTAGTATTTATGTTTGTGTATTAACTAAAAAAATAGGTTTTATTCCAGATTAGGAATACAGATTTCAGGACTGGGAATTAAAGCACTCAAATTTTACTTCACTACACATCTCATGCCATTGAGTATAAATAAGTAGCATATACTTTTTTTGTAGTGTTTATGGTGCTTTAACTCTTTTGCATAAGGTGGATAAATGTATTTATTTTGAAGAGCTGTAGATAGACATGTACCTAAGCTATCCATGGCATTTTAACTGTTATTAGTTCTTTAATTCACTTGCAGTTTTACTAGAAAACTTGCTTTTGGATCCAACTGTTGCTTATACCTGTGATGTTAGCAGTCATGAGAAATACGCTCTAAGATATGGGTAAACTCATGCAAAAGGAAAATGCAATATGAATGAAAACATGGAAAACAAAGAAGTTTCCTGGAAATATTTTTACCAGGTGGTTTTGCATTTCTGAATAAAACAAATAAAAATAAACAGTAGTTAGAAAAATCACAAAAAGATAATATTTAATTTATTTTATAAAGCATTTTGCTGTGCGAAGTGAGGACTATTAGCACAGAATCAACCTGTGCATGTGCTAAGCTAAGCTTTCTTTGGGAGTGGGATCTGTGCTTTTTGCTTCAATGTCTTAGATCTGTCATTGCAAGATATCAGGCGTTCAGTCATCAAGTTTTACTGCTTTTAGTATATTGGGTTTTTTACACTGTTTTCATTGGAGAAAAAAATATCTAAGCTGCTTGCATCTTTGAAAAATTTGAAAGATGAACTACTATCAGAAGCAGCACTAAGGACAGTTATTTTCCAAGTTTTTTCTATGGTTTTGTTTTTTTTTTTTCTTAAACCTTGAAAGATGGTTGACTTCTTTTGTAATTGACCATGTCAACCTAAAGCCATTTTTCTATGTTACATGCAGATATATGTTCATAAATAAATTAATATTAATTAGAGGAGTTCTAATGGCTTTTTTTCCATATAGATTACTTTTGAATTATGATGTTTTCTGGTATTTACTAAGTCTTTAAAAATAAGAAGCTATAGCTCTTATTTACTAGTATTGTGTGCAAGATTTCCTGCATCCCGAAGAAAAGAAAACAGTTTGGTACCTGAATAATCTGCTGGCTAGAGGCATGTGATGCAAATTCCTTGACTGCGTATACCTTCATGAGTATATTATGAATACAGAAAACTTACATTATGGTTTGTAGTTGAATGGTTTTCTGATGAATGAACTTACAGCTACAGTTACTACATGGTACTTGCTTTCTGGTTTGCTTTGTTAGTTTTCTTCAAGGATTTTGCAAGAGGAGCAGAACTTTAATAGACATTCTGTAAGGTCATAAAATTAAACAAGTGGTCATTGACACATTTTTGCATGATTTTCTTAATACTTTTTCTTAGTTTTTTTTCTGTATTAGACCTGCACAAAATCAATAATTAAAATGGGCACTCTTCTGAATAAGACTTGAATAATTGGCTTATTACAGGGTATATTAAATCATATAATCTAAATTAAGGTATGCTCCATTTACCTTCACTTACACTCTAGTTATAGCTTGAGAATACCAGAGTTTAGTTTTTAATATGATGAGCACATGGCTTCTTAATGGTGTAACTCACATGCTTAGCCAGTATACCCTATAAGAATGTAATCTTTTGCTTTACACACAATGCACTGAAAATTCTAAATTTTCATTAAGTATTCCTAATATCCTATTTCAACCACTGTTAATGGACTAGGCAACCTTTAAATGGATCTAAAATGATCTTAGAATTTGATATAAACTGCAATGTCTTAAGTAGAAACTTCCTAGACAAGACATAATGTGTTGGTACCAGTGTGAGTGTATGATGTTAGTCAGATCTTTTGGTCTGTAGAAGGGTCATCAGAAAACGTGAGTTTTCTGAGCTATTTAATACTTCCAGGCCCCCAACAAGAAGAAAACAAGCAACACCCTCTCCACTGCTCCCCACCCTCCCCTAGCCAATCTACCTTTCCTTTCCCCTTGGAATATTTAATTGTTTTCAAGTTAATTTTCTAACATCGTTTAGACACATACTTTGGAATTAAGTTGACATTATTTACAAGATTTTCTAGAAAAAGTTAGAAGTCCTTAAGATGGATTTTTGATGTTTACGAGCTTAAGCCAGCCTAAGTTGTATGAACAGGCATCTAATTTTAAAAATATTTGATTAAGTTTTCATGTTTTTGTCAATATTACTCAACACATCAGGAAGATTGAAGAGCTCAAGGTGGGAAATCGGGTTTGGGTGACTGAATTACCTTCTTATTTTCTACCAACATATGTGACATACTTTTTGAGTACTCTCTTGCATACTTATGTGCAAAACTGGTGACTTGAATCTGAACTTATTCACAAAATTGAATTTGGAGCATAATGCTGGTGATTGTGCCAGGCTCAAAAGTTGTGGCACGTGTTTAGTGTTGAAAACATCAAATCTGGAATTCATTCCATCTGTTGGGTCACAGACTTGTTCTTCCTGGTCTTGAAGTACAGTTTCTTCTGGAGTGAATTTATATCTTAACAACTTTTGCTAAAGGTTGTAATGTACTTTAATTAAATACAAAGTAATACTCCCAGCTCCTCTCCCCCAATAACTACCTGAATTTTTATTAAAGCTAATAATTTCTTTGAACTAGAAAATGTTTTTAAATTGTTAGAGAATTATTGAATATACTTAAATATAAACATCTATAAGTTATAGTGATGTAACTGTATACTATATATAAATATATGTAGCTATTTATATAACTCTATAAAGAACTGCTAGATCAGGAAGATGTTTTGTGTTAGCTACTGAGACCAAGAATTTCTTCCTTTTTTTTTTCTGACCATCTTGTGAATTGTGATCAGTCTTTGACCTTTACATCTAAATATAATAGTGTGAATTTAGACTCTCCATTTATTACTTCATGTTGTTCCCTTTTAGCTTTTGATATTGTGTATGAATTATTCTAGGAATTGTTTTAGTTTTGTCTGATGGATCCTATTTTGATGTCAAGATGCTGTAGTTTGAGGTCAGCTTGAGCTCCTTCATATTTTCTATAGCAGCTTCTCTCTGCATCCTGTTCAGTTTTTGCTGTCAATGTAATGTTGCTGTGCTGCTTATGAGACTAGAGATTCTGGTTCATCTTAGAGGCAGCAAAATGTAATTTCAAAAGGGAGTACTGAAATTTGGGAGAAAAATACAGCTTCCAATTAAATAAAAGTAATTAAAAAATTACAACAACCTTGTCAGTTTAAAGAATATCTCAGAAATTGTGTTTTGCCTGAGTCCTCAAGCTGTTGACAGAAACTTTTGATATGCAATGTATGACTGAAAGCCTAGTCTAGTATTCATGATAGTTAATAAATTCCCCTTGCAAAATATGTAAAGCTATTAATCTAGTTTATTGAATAGTTACAGTTACAGACTTGTGCAAGGCAGTTCTTTATTCTTAATTAACTTCTTCCTGCAAAATGTGTACTATGTTGTTTATATTCACTTATCAACAAGTTAAGTTATTTGTTATTTGCTGTTTTCTAGTTGGTTTGAAAGATATATTAATGCTGCTTTCAGCAAGTGATCTTCTGGTCTCTTCCACATTCTCTCAGAAATTATTTGGAAGATTTTTATCAAATGTAATTTTCCCTTATGCAACTGGGAACTCACCTGTAATGTGATTGCTACAAATATATATGAAACTTCATATGCCAGATCAAGTTCCTGCATGGAGATTTTTCTCAGAAAACTCTACACTGATGCAAATATAATCTGGTTTTCAGAAAGAAAAGATACTTCCCTCTTTCTTGGATGTTCAAGACTAAATAAATAAGCTGCTTACGGTAGAAAACTGTGCTCTTGGTGCATTCCCATTGCAAACTGCTTTCTGCAGTTTGTATGGCATCTGCTTCCACAGTTCTTAGTATAGTTTATTTAAGGTGGAATATAGCTTTCTCTTGGGAAATAGATAGGTAATACATGAACATTCTATTATACAGCAAACCAAACCACTTTTGTTTTTAAATTTGCTTTTGTCATGTTTGTATTTTTTGCCTAATTGCTATTTTTAGTTTATATTGAGGAGGAGGGGCAAAGTTTCGTGAAGCAAAGTTTAAGCTTCATGAAACCACATTCTGTATGATAGAATAAATCTCAGTACTTAGTTACTAAGTTTGAACTATTATAATTGTAATTTCTATTATTCATCTGTTTTCTTAATTCTAGCTTCTTTAAATCTCAATCTCTTACTATGATGGGTTTATATATACTTGTAAGAGTAAGTAGATAAAATTACAACTGTTGTTACTTGATCTGAAACTAATACTTACATCTGATACTTCAGTTACTTCAGTGTAAGATGCTAAATTTTCTGGTTTTTGGTGTTTGTTTCAATCTGTCTAATCATTTAATGGTTGAGGTAATTTAAGTTAAATCCTAAAACAATCCAGTAGAGCACTTTTGTCATTCCTTGGATCTCAAGGGATTCAAAGCAAATGAAATGCCCGTTATTGATCAGTGATTATGTCATATCAATATGATACGATTTTATAAATTTTATATTTTATGTAAGTGGTTCTGTTGTGGTCAACAAGATTAGTCTCCTGAAAAGAAACTTTATGAAGATCAGGAATTATAGCTTCCACTACAATTTTTGAACAGAAATAGTAATGGTCTAGTAATAGTAAATAAATGTCTGTTTCTGCACTATAGATTTCTCAGTAAGTTTTCAATGAATATTTCTTTCGTTGTATTTACTGTAATTACTTTCACATATATTATGTGAAATCAGTTTTATCTGTCACATTGCATTATTATATCACATCATATTGTTCTATATCCAAATACCTTCTTTTAAACTATTTATGCCATTTTGACTTTCGGCGTTCTCCTGTCTTCACCATAGCAACCAGGGGTCAGTGTGTTTCTTGGATCATTTTTTTGTCTTATATTTTGTCTTATATTACTTCGACCTTTGTATATTTAAAAATGATTCTGAACTTTACTCATCTTAAATTCTTAAACTTAATATCTTATTGAATAACTTAGTAATTTGTCCTTTTCTGTAAACCTCACCACCTGTTTTTTTGTTATGCAGATGTATGCTATGTTTTTAAAGACTATGAATCAAAGAATCTTTTTTTTCCTCTCTGTGTTGCTGTTTAGAACTGTGATTTCAGACTTGTTTCAGATATTTGGATAAAAATTTAATGTTTGGTATATGTTGAAAGTAGTGGCTATGCAGCTTTATCTTTCATTTTTTGCCCAGGTCTGTGTAATAGTAGCAGATTTTTAAAATGTATTTTCTAATGTAGTTAGCTTGTGTTTTAAATATACAGAATGTTACATTTTTAATATACAAATATTACAGAAAAGCTATACTTTCTAGTGAAGCAATGTCTACTTAAACCAAACTATCAGTTTTTCTCAGAAAAAGCTTTTGTCATGGTAGTTGTCAGAAAAAAATGATTCAATAATATTTTGTAGGTTTCTCTTACATGTAAAAAATTATTTTATTTTCTACAAACCTTCAGATAAAACATAGGTCATAGTTTAGAAATAATTAAGTTTCTCTATAAATATACAGTGAAAATTCTCTGATAAGCAGCTTGCTTTAAACTGTACCTGAAATCTTTCAATCTTTCTTGCTTCTTGAAGAATACTTACTACTGGCTGTTCACAGAAAAGAAAAATACCTCTTGTGATCTCTGCCTCTCTCTCTCTCTCTCTCTCTGTAGTCCCATATGTTAACTTATTTCAAAGTGAAGAATTTGGGCAGTATATAATGAACCTTCAGAAAAAAATTGCAGTTAAAGACAGACTTGGTATTGAAAATCTGCTTTCCTTTTTATAGCTCTGTTTTCATCACCAAACTTAATTTTTATCACAGTAAAAAAAAATCTTAGAAGATCTAGTAATTTCCGCAGGTATTTGTCACTTAATACTGAAACAAAATGTACATTTTTTGTATCGTTAAGGCAGCCTTCTAACTATGAATAAGTTTTTAAAAATAATGTTTCTCTAGATACGGAGATTTTTTTTCTGAAATGGAACACTTCCGTTTCAACAGCTTCCTCGGAAGGTTGGGATAAATGTAGGTAAAATTGTCCTCTGACTTTCATATGGTTGACTTTCAGGGCGGGAAAAGCAAGAGATAATGCAGCACAAAAGTGATTCTTGAAGAAGAAGCAGGGAACACTATCAGCACATAACAGTTTGTTAACGCTGATAGACATCTGAAAGATGTTTTAACAATTTTTTCTAAATAATCTTGTTTAGGAGTATGGGGTTTTTTTTTGTGTGTGTGTATGTATGTGTATTTTCTTGTTTTCCTTAGTGTTAATTTCTTTTTTTTTTTTTTTTAAACTATCAGTACATGATAATAGCCATAATCCAGAGTAGGTGGGTATAGAATTTTGTCACATAAGGGCATATAAATGTTGGCTTTTCTACTGATACTTCCTTTTTAAATTGCAGCATATCATATTGGAAGTTTTGGGGAAAAGTGGAAGATTGGGGATTAGCTTTTTTCCTTACCTCAGAGGAAGAGCAATATTAAGAAAACCAAGAGCTTCCTTTAGCTTTTTATGGAATGCAACTAAGCAGCTATATATACAGCTGCTTTTCCTTTTGTTTTGTTTTGTTCTTTGTTTGTTTGTTTGTTGTAGCATTGTGTACTTGACCTGAAATTTTTTGTTATATTCTTAAATATGACACTGAATTTCCTTTGATGGAGTACAGTACAGTTACCATCTGAGAGTTTTGTACAAATGTTTTTTAAGAATTTGGAAATTGTATAAATTAATTTTATTTTATTTGCATTTAAATTAGATAGTGAATGGCAAGCTAAGCTTCAGCTTATATTACATGACAACTTCATAAATATTGCATCTTGTGAGCTCAAACATTTCAATATTTGTCATGTGATCTGGAGAAATTCCTGTCTTAGAAAATACAATGTAATTGGGTCATTAAAGTCTGAAATATGTTAGGATTTCTTTAGTTGCTAATGAAATGTCTTCTTTTCAAAGCTGCTGAACAGGACAGATGACTTTTTAAACTAATTGTAATTCACTGAGGCACCCTCTGATCTATACGAAAGTTCACCTCTGCACTGTTCCTGTCCAGCTATTGTCTCAAACAATTATCAGCAAGTTATTGTTCTGGTATGAGCCATGTCATGCTTGAAAGTGAGATGAAAAAAATTAATGAGGGTGCATGAATGCTGGTTGATGAAGGTTAAGTAGATACAGTTATGCTCTTCACATTCTTTACTATGACTGTTGAGATTGAGGCAATGTACTCTAATGAGACGACGCAAACAAATGTGCTGATTGACAGCTCTTGATTTAGCAATGAAAAATGTTGGCTGAAGCCATACTTTATTTCAGCCTACTATTCAGGTTGCTTGTGCACATAAGGACCTTGAATTCAACTTGTACTGTGGAGCATTACTCGTTTTTATTTTGTTGAAATATATAAATCCATGTCATTGCATTCATTAGGGACAGTGTATATAAATTTTAGTGATGATTGCAAGGGAATCATGCATCATTTAGTGGTTTTTATACTGAAGGGTTTTTATAATTTGGATTAAGGGTTGGACTTGATGATCCCAGAGGTCCTTTCCAACCTGGATGATTCTGGGTGATTCTGTGATTCTGTAATTCTTCTTACTGGTGAAATAAGGCTTAATACCTTTTCTGTAAGTTAATTTCTGAAATCACACAGGACACTGTGTTGTAGATTTGTTAGCGCAGTATCATTATATGGAGAATACTGAACTAACACTTCTCCAGTCCATTCAAGGGCAATCAGTAGCAGACCATGGCATACAACTTCTCTTTCCTTGTGGGCAGGGTATTAGAGCCTAAACTTAGAGGTGCTTATGCTCAACATTTAACTGTGTGAACACACACTGTCGAAGGGTGCTAGAATCTGTGATATCACTTTTCTTTATGTATTTGTATGCATGTATACATATAAACCAGTTGTTTACAAAAAAAGGAAAAGGTAAGGGAAGAAGAGTAGAATAAATCCTGGATTTCACAGAAGCATTTCCAGTAGGAAAAGGCTGTTAATATGTTTACAAGTCACGCCTTGTACTGTGACTTTCAGTTCTACTGTCCCAGACTCAAGACAGATTAAATCACAGATGCACAGAAGATGCTGGTGTCAACAGGTAAAGAGATTAAATGGATTTGATATCTTTAATTAAGAGAAAGCAAAGATCATGTTGTAGTGCTAAGATGTTTTCTTATTCTTGTAGCAGAGCACTAGGAAGGGAAAAGAACTGTTTAAGCCAAGAGAAACAGATATAAAATACTCATGAATAAATTTAAACTGAAGATAGGATACAATCAACCAGGTCAGAGAGGTTCACACACAAATCTTGTGAATGTGTCTTTAAGAGAAAGAGCTACGTATTTTGAACACAAACTTAACAAAAATATGAAAAATGTATATGTTGTGATTTCATATAGCAGTGACCTCTTTGGGCTGAGAGTTCCTTTTTTGTTATTATAGGACACTATAGTCAGTATTACTTATGCAAAAGTTTACAAGGGATAGACTTGCTTTCCTTCATCTTCTCTCCTCAGTCCCCACACACCACATAAGCAGCAGCTTCAGCAGTAGCATGAGAGAAAGAGGTTGGGCTGCAAAATGCAGAATGAGAAATAGCTTACTTTCCAAGTTTCCCAGCTTCCAGGGGTTGTAACAATGAGTAAACAGTCTTGCTCTGAAGGTTCAAATCCAAGCACTTCAATTAGAAGTCCACTTCTACTTTCAGCATAATTTTGTCATCCTGGAGATCTAGAGATGCTCCACTGCCTCTCAGTGTACTGCTGTCTGATGTCTTAGGTTGGCAGAAGTTACCCATCCAGATCTCCAGGCGTATCTCAGGTGCTTTGAGGTACTTCAGAGACTATCATGGGACAGTATTGGGATTGGTGCTTGGTTAGCAACATGGATGACACCGAGCCTGTGTGGTGTGGCTGACATGCTAGAGGGATGATAGAGGGATGTCTTCCAGATGGAGCTTTTGCAAGGGCAGGTAGTGATAGGACAAGAAGAAACAGTTTCAAGATGGAGAGGGTAAATTTAGATTAGATACAAGAAAGAAATTCTTTAATGGAGGCATGGAAAAAGTTGCCCAGGGTGGCTGTGGATGCTTCATCCCTGGAAGTGTTCAAAGTTGTGTAGCTCTCTGAGCAACCTGATTTAGTGGAAGGGGTCCCTGCCTGCGCAGGGGGGTTGGAACTAGGTGATCTTTAAGGTCCCTTCCAACCCAAACCGTTCTACTCCACCTGCTGCTTGTGCAACTTGAAAGTCCTCTGCTGACCATGACTTCCTCATTCAGCTTCATTCAGTATATGCCAGCTCCTCCCTAGTAATTTCAGTTTGTTTTTTTCCCCTCTGCCCTTTCAGTTTGGAGTCCAATGTGTGGTTATGCAACCTCCCCCCACCCGCTTGGTCCATTCTGTATTTGGTGTGATTAGGTTACACATCAACATGATAAATTTTAACTGTAGGCTAGCCTCTTCTATCTCCCACTCTACCTAGCTATGTGTTGAAATGCAGACATTTGTATTCTCTAAAGCTGGTGTCTGTATTTTACTGGGCCTAAATATTTCTATCTTGTCTGTCTGTTTGTAAATGCAGTGTAGTTCAGGATAGCTTGCAGTAAGTTTGTATCTTGTCATTCTCAAGTCTGTAATTAAGTTACCTTTTTAAATCATAACATATTCTACTGAATCACTTGTTAATCTTTAAACTGGTTAATGATTAAGTGCTACTAAAATTCAATCTTTTGATTAATAAATTTTGAATCACTGCTAAATTATAGCCGTGTCTAAATATTTCATCAGTGACACCATCTACTGTTGTTTCTTCCCACAAATTAATGATCAGCTCTTTGTCAGATCTTAATACTGCCTGCTCCTTTTGGTGTGTGAGGTGCTGACAGTGCAATGAGGTTTACAGTGGTAGCTCAGTAATATTTTTGCCCTCTTATATCACATCATCCATTCCTGCCTTTACATCCCCCATTCCAGTCTCTTTTGCTGCCATGTCCTTTTTTCTGTGCAGTCACTTGATGAATTAGATTGAAAGCCTGATCCAATGTTTCTGTGCTGGAAAGATCTTGAATTGTTTTAAGTTGAGGTCAGATGTTAATACAAGAATTAAAAATAACATCAGAACACATAAAGTACCCTTTGAAAAATCTGTGTTCAGCAAAAAATATTTACAAAAGCAACATGTTCCATGATGAAATTATTTTTGCATAATAATGGGTATAAATTGTCTTTTTTTGTGAGTACCTTGAAATGTGGTTCATCTATGAGGATATGTAGTAAACCACTGATTTTGAGAGCTGAGTGCTGGTAAGACTATACCATACTTCATGAATTTATGAAGTGAACTTAAAAGCATAGTTTAAAAGAGGATGAGATTCTAATGGAATAACTTTTTTTTTTCTGAAGTGTTTCCTCATCTTAGATGTAGATGGTAATTGCTATCTTTAAATCTTACAGTAACAAAAATCAAATTGATTATGAAAAGCATTTACGTTATTAAGATGCTAGTGTATGGTTCTGAGAGAAGCAACTTCTAAATGAAAATAAATGTTTAATTGAATATATTTAACTTTTGTTTTAATCTAATGTAGTAGCCAATTTAGTGAATTTTTGTGTCATATTTCAGTGACAGGTGAATATGGTGCTGCTAGATGGAGGGAGTCCAATTCTCTTTTTTGTTTGACAAGTGTTTACATGGCTGTGGAGTGAAGTGGGGCAGGAAATTGTCAGAACTGAAAACTAGCTTCAGGCATTCACTATAGAAATGAAAGTCTGTTGGTCAGTACAAAGTGTCAGGAAAAATGGAACAGCCTCTTTCAGATGTAGGGCCAGCTTCTGCTCAACTGGCATCACAGGATGGTGCCCTGGGACCAACTGAGCAGATGTGTCAGTTAATTGATGCTGAAGGGAAGAGTCCTGACTGATGTCTTCTCCCTTGCTCCCAGTCTGCCCCATTCTGGTCCTTGTTAGATTACTCCACAAGCAAATAAAACTTATTGCTTTTGTTGAAAATTACCCACTGTTTTCTGGTTCTCACTTGATAATTTTTCTGCTATTTTAGTGAGTTTAGGAAGTTTTTTAAGCAGCCTGATTATTGTGCTGGCTTGTCAGGAATAGTAGGAATATGTAGCCAAGAGGAAAGAAGAGTGTGTGCGGGGAGGAATGGACTCTAATCTTCTACCAGCAGTGCTCTGCTATGTCTAAATACTAAGATTTGGAAGGGACTTTTAAAGGCCACCTAGTACAACTCTCTCCTGCAGTGATGAGGAACATTTGCAACTATCAGGTTGCTCAGAGCCCTGTCCAACCTGACCTCAGACTGTTTCAGGGATGGGGCATCTACTGCTTCTCTAGGCAAGCTGTTCAAGTGTTTCACCACCCACAGTGTGAAAAAAACCCACAATACAATACAAAAAATGCAATACAAAAGTATGATTTCCTACTTCTTATCTGTCTTCCACAGGGGAAAAAAAAAAAAAAAAAAAAAAAAAGGAAGTAAGCAAGAGCTTGTTATTCACACTTCTAAGTGCTGAAGCTTAGAATTATTTCTTTCCAGCAGTCAAGTCACTTCCAAACTGTTCTTGGAAGGAAGCACTGCATTGGAGGATGGATCAAAACTTGCATGGTCAGTAGAGGGAATGTTAGAATAGGTCAATAAAGTGGACAGTTACAGATTGCTGAGACCAGTTGGTACTCACCTCAGACTTCTAAAGAAACTGAAGGATGAAACAGCTGAGCTGTGACCTGTGCTGTCTATTATTTGAACACGTGCCATCAACAGAGGAAAGGAAGGAGGTGAAAAATGGGGTGAAAGTTTTGGAAAAATTTTCTAGGGTTTGAAGATCTACAATTAGCAAAGTTGATACTTCTGATGGACGCTGTAGACAGAAAGGGTAGAATAGTTAACAATATAATAAATTGGGATTTGGGGAACTGCTATGAAAGATAAAAAATAATAATAATTCTTAAAAATGTCACTGTACAAGTTCAAGCTGTGCCCATATCCTGCATACTTTGCATGGTTTTGTTTCTTCTTGCTAATAAAAGGTGGTGTGGAGATACAGCAAAATTGATAAAGATTATTAAAACAGATGAAAGAAGTCTTTCTTTGTACAATGTATAATTAAGAATTGGAACTCCGGTGAAGTATTTAATCGATTTTAAAAATTTACTAGGTATAAGAAGCAATTGCACAAATTCATGGAAGAACAATCTGTTGAGGATTATTAAATGAAAATATTTTACTCTAGAATTGGGCAGTCTCTGAAAGGCAAGTGTGTGCAAAAAATTATATGCTTGACTTGTTCTACTTTTTTTTCTATGAATCTTACTGATCTCTGAAGAGGGCAGACTTTTGATCCAACAGGGTATAGTTTTTCCTATGAGGAGTTTTGTGGAGGCATCATTGTTGTTAATGATTGTAACTGCTTTTTTAACTGAATCTCGCTCATTCTGTTGCCTTGTCCTACTTAATCTGACACAAAGCTGTTGCTTGTCCAAGACTTTTGTGTGGTTCTTGGTACTCTTTCATATATTGGTCCAATAAAAAGAGAGTTGAACAGTTGTCATTGCATTTCAGATAATAAGTGACATCATGGTGCTTCTTGAATATCTTAAGCTCGCTTCTGGTGCAATTGCACTTGGGTCCTGCTTTTCTGCTTTTAGTAGCTTCTATCAAGTGGTGGATCAGCCTTGTAAACCCAGGCAGCTAAATCTAGATTATAGGAATATAACTTAAAATGGGGAGGTCTGAAACTTACATATCTACTGGAACTAGACTCTACATATCTTCACCACTGGGAACATCAGTATGTTTTGCTTTTCTCTGTACAGCAAATTCCATTGCAGCAGAAAGCTCATCTCAACCCTTCCTTTTTGCTTTTTGCCTCCAGGAAAATTAGTGAGGTTTAAATCTTCCTAGGAGCTGAATCAGTCTTGGTTAAAACTTGTAGTTCTGGTGTGAAGCCAAGCCAGTGTTCTGTTTATAAGTAAGAAAAAGATCCTTCTGATTTCTATAAGCTATATTTCTGAGAGTTTTTTAGATAGCTGCTTTTTCAGGAAATAAGATTTCAGAGGTTGTTTTTTTTTTCCTTTGGAATTTTATCACCTGCTGCTAAAAAACCATAAGAGCTTAGTGTCTTATGTTTATGAATGATCTAACATTTTTTAGAAACTGTTAATTGCTATGATAATACTTAGGTTTTCAAAATAAAATTAGGTTGGTATTGCCACTGTAAAAAACTTGGTGACTTAGTTTAGCTACTTGGCTAATTTTCCAAAACTGGTTTTCTTTGACTGTGAACTCCTGTTCTTATAAGTGAGGAGGAGAAGAGTGGAAGTACAAACACAAGTCCATTTGGTTTATCATTTGTACTAGTTACTCTTACTTAATCGGTTGAGTTATGGTTGTTATCGCTCTCTTCCTGCAAAAGAGAACCTTATATAAGCATCTTAATTACCTGTTTGGTTTTTTTTTTATCTTGGTCCACCAATTCATGCCATGATTGTAGAGTATTCCAGTGTGCAGGATGCATGTGCTGGCAACTGTAAAGATTCTATTCTGATGTACTTATTTTAATGCATGTAATGTGATGTACGTACAGAAAATTCAGGACTGAATTAAGTAGTATAAAAAAGTAGTAGATGATTAAACCATTTGAAAAGATGTTCCAATCTAATTAAAAAAATTTAAAGAGCTATAAGAAAGTATCAGTATATTATACTTACAATTACTCTCCAATCCCTCCACGGGTACCCATGTTATGGGGGAGGAGCTTGTGTGCCCTTCTGAGGTTGGGAGCTCTGCTGGCAGGGCCATATGCCTCCTGTAGGGTCTCCCATGCCAGACAGGTCACGACTGAAGGGTCAGACAAAGTGTGTCCATGGGCAGGATGGGCTCAGTAGCCTTCAGGCAAGCATCCTAGGAGAAGGACAGTTCTTAACTCCAAACCTGGATAGATGGAGCTCATTTATCCCTGTAAGCCCATCCATCTAAGAGAAGGATACTCTAACTAAACCCACGTCCTGAGGAATTCTCTGTCACCATCCAAGCTTGCTAGGCCCTGGCAGGTGAACCTTAGGAGTAAAGGGTGGGGCCAGATCCATGCACTCTGTGCCTCACCTAAAAAAGGCACAGCAGAGGCTCAAAGGGTGAACCCACACTTGTAAATCCCTGCAGTGACAGGCGAGGGTCAAAACAGCAGGGGAAAGTGCTCTGGGAGCTGCAGTCCCAACCCTGCATGCAGGCAGCCCAGGAGTTTGGTCACTCGAGACTGACCCAGGAGATGACATTCTTGTTCGGCAGCATCCTGAGTGACCAAGCAGCCTTTTTCAAGGACAGCACTTCTTGCTCCACAGGGAGAGGGGCCTAGAAAAGGTGGCCTAACCAAAGCTCATCTCCACCCCCACCTGGCTGGCTACCCGTGGTCAGTGGGCATCTTCCTTGCATCAAGCGTGGGCAGAGCCCTTCTTAAATCTTTGTTCACAAATCCATACCCTGAGTGACTCTCTAACCCTTGTACTTATTATATATGCTTCAGTTGTTTTCTCATGCAGATTATATAATTATACAAATTTAATAGCATTGGTATTTTGTGGCAAGTTAAAATATTTTTTAAATAGGCTGGTTCATAGAGAAGCTTTATGTGAAAATATCTATAAAGTCAGTCATTGGATGTGTTTAATAGCAGATTATGTAGACATAGTCTTCTGAATTACTTTGCAATAGCCTGTCAGAAATAAAATGCCTGATTACATTTACACCTTTGCTGTTATCAATAATTCTAGTTCTTATGTACCCTTGAGAAATTATTTGTGGCAAAATCCTTTATTTTGAATAATTTATCATGATGTATGTGTGAATTGAGCAAATTTAACAGCAGCCTTGTCAGTGTAGGAACGAGAGTGCCTGTGTGGATGACTGAACACATATTTGGGTGAAGTAAGAAGTGACAATCTCTTGGAAACTGTTCAGAAAACAAATGTAAAAATTTAAAAAATATTCACTAATGCAGCAACTACCATTCCAAACTTACGAGTTACCAATGAATAGAAATTTTCAAGAAAGGACAGAGGCCTAGATAGAGAGAAAGCTGCAATACATGGGCACCTTTGCATTATTATTTTCCAAATATCTATTGCAGTGGACACAAAAGATATCAAGTGCCCAGGCTTTCTAGAAGTTTGCAGTCCAGCTTTATCTAAAGTAATGGACATATTTTCAGTCCTCCCAGAATAAAAATCTAATTGTTTATTTTCTTTGATTTCCTCTTAGTCTAAATAATCACTTCACATGTTCAGATCTTCTTGTTATTTTTTCACCCTCCCAATAGGCTTTTCCCCTTTTTTTGTTGGAAATAGGTGATAGGTTTGTCTCTTTTTTAATTTATTTTTTAAATTTTTATTTTATTTTTTAATTAATTATTTTTTCTCCTTTATACGCTGGTAAGTGAATGAGGTAAAAAAACTTAGAGGTGGTAGGAGGTATCAGTTTTCATTGGAAAGTGCAACATTTCCAACAGGGAAGACAAGTAATATGTATCCTCTGCTTCTTATTGCTGCCAACTACATAAGGATGTGACTTGAATTCTCCTGAAGAAAGACCACGTAAGTTTGCAGTAATTTAGTTTGTTGCATAATTGTATAAATCTGCATAAAGACCAGCAGTTCCTAGAGTAAATAGTTTTCTTTAAAACAGTTTTCTTTAGGGTTGTAGTGCTTTAAGTATTGCTATAACATTTTGTGTAATCCTCTGCTGGGTGCAAATTCCAGAGACAATTAGCCAGTTTATTTGCAGCCTTGTTTCTTGGCTTGGAAGTTAGGAGTTAAAAGAGTGCATGTCTGCTGAATTTTTTGTATGTTTTTGTATCTCTGTATTATCTCTGTTACAAGACTAGTAATACATAAATGCTGCTTTATAATGCTGGAAAAGGAAAGCATATTTGTATTTCTTCTGTTTCAGTACCTATTAGTATCTATTTCAAGGCTGTCAGGGCAAGTTTAAGTAAATTAATAAATCAATATAGTTCACTTTTTTATTGTGACTATTAAGGAAAATATTTTGTTTCCTCTAAAATGATGATTTGCAAAATTCCAAAGTTGCTGTAAAGCATTACTGGTTTTCGTTATGATTCAGATGGGCGTGGAGATGGCATGGAGCCTACAGAGAATTCTAGATCTTCTTGTGCAATTTGCAATGCTAGCATTGATAAGCCAGTCAATTTAAAATGATCTTTTAAGAATTACAGTTTTCAGCATGTAGCTGATAAAAAAATTGACAGGCCGTTTAAGTAACTGCAGGAGCAAACAGCTGCATTATCCTGACTGAGATCAGTAGCCCCTTAGTTGCCCTCCTGGATTCAGTAGAGGCGCTTCTTAAAGCATAACCAGAAAAAATTGAAGTTTTATCAGTAACCTCTTTTTTATCCATTAGATCAAATATCTGTTCAAATTCTGTTTCTTTCAATATGAGGTATTGAATTCTTACATCAGTAAGAGCATTGCTTTCACATGCATAGTAAGCAGATAGTGCAGTTTTTCCTCAGACAGGCTAATACTAACCATTATGTTAAATGTGTTCTACAAGAAATCCAAGGTTAACTGGTAAGGTGGGAAGCTAGACAAAAAAGTAGGACTGTAGCTTGGGAAGCAAGAAAAAAGAGGATTGTAGCTTTGTAGCCCATATTTGGGATACTGATCATTTTTTCAAGGACTGCTTTAAGTCTTAGCTCAGTAATTTCATTTTTCAGAACACCAGGTTCTTTTCTGCACTGCATCATGTTTTCAAGAGGATGTGCTGCCTATATTGTAGAGTATTAAAAGTGAATTGGGAGATGATTCAAATTTGTATCTGCAACATCTTAGAAGGGACTAGAATCCAGTTCCTTCAATCTCTCTGAGTTTTTAAGTTATTACCTCTTCAGTAGTATCCTAACCAACAAAGCTCAAAGACCTCATGAGATTCATTTTCTCTGTGTCCCAAACCTAGGCAAAATTTATTGTGCTTGGAAAAAGATTTTTTTAGACTCACAGAATAGTTTGAGTTGGGATAGACATTTAAACGTCATCTGCTCCACACGAGCCTCTCCCTGTCCACAGTGATCTAAGATGTTTTCAACTAGATCAGGTTTCTCAGGGCCTGTTCAGTCAGACACCAACAGTGTTCAAAGATCTCTCTTAAAATTTACAGAAATAATTTCTACTTCGTGAAATCCTCAAGATGATTCATATTTGTCATGTTTTAGTGGTCTTGGTAGACCAAAAACCAGAGAACAGAATTGCTCTCTGTTACCCCCCCCCTCCCACCTGCATCCTCCCAAGAGAAGATAAAACGGCAATAAGGAAGAGAGACTTAAAGGTTGGAAATTAAAACTGGAGCAGGTTTACTGGTATGGGGACGGTGTCTGATGTGCTACACTCAAAAAGAAACAAAAGGACAACTAGATTGGATTTAAGGAAAAAAATTGTGTGCTTTTGGCCTTTTTTGTTTTCATAATAATTGGAATGGTTCCTACTAATACATTATCGAGGCTATGCTGTTATTTTGCATGAAATTCTTATGACAATGTGTGAATAATAAGAAATAAATTCAGCTTACATAATGCATTTGGGAGATCCTATTTGTATGAATTCTTTTCTGAAAAGAAAGATTAAGGGAAAAATTCCATTAATGTTATTGTGCAATTATGAAATCACTTTGCCTTGGTGGTTTTTTGTAATAAGATGATTACATCATATATGTAAAAAACCATCTTTTTGGAGGAGATAAGAAAAATAGATCTATACTCATTTATGTTCTAAGGTCATGTTAATTTTTTAATGAGGTCTTTGATAATTTTGGTGTATATATTTAGACAAAAGGAGTAACAAAAATAACAAAAATACTTAAATTATTAATCAATGTTCTTTATTAATCAATGTTGAGATGTTGAAGACATATATTCTTTAATATTTATTGTTGTTAAAATCCAATTCAGAATGTTTACCTGGACAGGATGACTGAAATATGTTGCATTGTATTTTAAGTGTGACTTTCATGACCCCTGATGATTTTTATAATTAAAATTAGCATGTTTCTTTAATTCCTATCATGGCTTGGCTTTGTGAACAAAGATTTAAGAAGGGCTCTTCCCACGCTTGCTGCAAGCACACTGATGGCTGATAAGAGCAATGTGGGATAGGCAAGTGGGGTTCATATATATATTTAAAAAAACACCATGTTCTAGAAAGCTAAGATGCTGACAAATTTGGCTGAAGAGCAAAAATTTTGAGAACACAAGCAATAAGTGCAAACCCTTTGTATGTCTTGGTCTGTGTGTTCTATGATATGTTCTTTGAAAAATTACTACACTTGATAGCAAATATATTCTCTGAATTCACTAATGTTCTCTCTAAATATTAAGAGTTAACAGTGAGTATGTTTGTGTTTACTTTGGCAGTAAAAAAAGAAGATGCGGATTTTGAAGAAAAGAAATCCATTAAGAAACGAATCAGAGAATTAAAAGTTTTGGACCCAAAGATTGCACAGAATCTGTGTAAGTAGATGCTGGTTTTATGGCAATGCAATGTTGCATAAATGTTCCATAAAAATGTCTTTCTTGTCTGACTGCCTTGTAACCACTTTTTAATTGTGTGAGAATATGTGCAGTAATTGGTGTTAACCCTCAAACCTGTTCATCGATACAACTATAACACAATAAAAGCAATTAAAGGTTATCACATATTTAGGACAAGTTAGTCTCCTCTATATATTAGAAGTACAAGGATACAGATACATATCTAATTATGTATCTAGACTTTGAACACATGCATCCAGTAGTACTGCCTGCCCTGCCCCAGAAAAAAAGGCAGTAACATCTGCAAGTGTCTGTTCGTCTCCCTATACTTTATAGAAAGAAGGCAATACTTAAAATTATACAATAATATGCAAATAGAGTTGATGAAATTTTCGAAGAGAGGAGTTCTGTAAAGAATAAGTTCTTACAGGATGGCAGATATGAATTAGGAAATGATTGAATTATGGTTAATGACAGAACAATTTTTGTAATAGCATTTTGGTTTGTAACTGTTTATGTGGTTTTGGTTTCTCATGCTGCTTTTTTCTCTGACAAGACCCTGGAAGAAAAAAGTGTAATTGTCACCTCAGCACAAAATACTATAATGGCAATGATTATTCTTCAGAATACATTGTCACTGACATGTCTTTTGGGATGCTTCATGTTGTGCATAACAAATGGGTGGAGAAGGCTGGAATTGGAGGGGAACAGTAAATGAAAATACGTTTAAAATTTTATTTCTTTTTGTATAGTACTTTCCACAGTGTTTGCTAACCTGTAGGTGCCATAGCCTTTTTAATGGATGTTTTGTAAGTAGAAAAATGATTATTTTCTTGTTTTCTTCATTATGTATTGAATCTTTATTTTAGCAATTTTCCTTGGTTCTTTCCGAGTGCCTTATGAGGAAATTAAAATGATGATATTAGAAGTAGATGAAACACAGCTGTCAGAGTCCATGGTTCAGGTAAGGAAAGTGATGCTTTAATGCCCAATATTTCAGGGCAAGATTCTCATTAACTCGAAACGTATAGCTAAAAATCCTTTTAAACATAAATATTTGGTTAACAAATCACTGCAAGAATCTTTTTTTTTTCCTGTAACATGTAGAGTTCTTTGTATATTTTAAGCAATGTTTTAAGAAAGCAGCTGAATTTATAAAATTTTTTTTCTGCATTCATATTTTCCACACCTAAACTGAGGTTTTTCTTTGGTATATATTCAAACAGCATATGATATTCTCTAGTTTCTTCTCTAGTTACTAATTTTTCTTTTGCTTCTACCTCTGTCTTACATGCAAGAATCTGTTTTTCTGGTCAAAAACTGGATGGGAAAATGTTTGAGGTTTTTTTGAATTTTTTTTTCTTGGTGTGTTTTGTTGGGATATATTTTTTTTTTTCCCCCTATCCTGTTAGAGCTGATGCAATCCAGGATCTTGCCTTAGGGCACCCACAGTGACAACTCTGCTAGAGTTTATTTGGATTGTGTTTTCCCTTTCCATATTACTTTATTCCAAGCACAAAATCAGTATGATTAGGGTTGATAAGTCAAAGAATTTCATAAAATCCCTTAAAAAAATAATATCATATTGGGGAACCATGTAAAAAAATTATTTCTGAAGGAAAACTGGAGGTCATTTGATCCAAGCCCCTGCTTAAAGGCAGGCCAGCTAGAGCAGGTTGCTCGGGGCCTTTTCCTATTAAATTTTTGATATCTCTGAAACTGGAGACTCCAAAGCCTTTCTTGACACCTATCCTAGTATTGAACTGCCCTCATGTTGAAGAAAATTTTCTTATTTATCTATCTGAAATTTAATTATTTCAACTTGTGACCCTGACCTTCCACTGTACACCTTCAAGTGGAACCTAATTGCATCTTCTCTGTGTTTTCCAATTGGAGAGGAGCCTAGGTCACATTAACTTTACCTGAGGCCTCTTTTCTTACTGTTCCACAAACCCACTTCTCTCAGACCCTCTTTGCCTATTGTGTGCATTGTTCCCCAGTCATCTTGATGGGCATTCCTACATTTTGGAAGGTACATCTTTAGATCAGCATTGTTTGTCTTCTGTACAGAACTATTTTGCTTGCAAAATAAATTTCCGCTTGCAAAATAAATGTCCAGGTAAGGTCCTACCTGAGGCACCTGTACAATGTTCACTATGCTCCTTTTCTTCCCATGTGAAGTTTGGTCTTCACTTCTTGTCACTTGGATTTCCAAGTTCCTCAAACTCGGTTGAGCTAATTGGACTTCATTTTCCTTTGAAAGGAGCTTGCCTAGTGATTGATTTGAAGAATGAGATGTTTCTCTTAAGAAATACAGGAAGGAACAAACGTGAGCTGTCATTGCCAGTGACAGTATATATAATCATTATACAATTCTCTTTATTTCATTCAGTGAAGCAGTTAGCATGGGCACTGAAGCACTTTAAGATTATTAGGTGAACAGAGCAGTTCACGCTTCTTAAGCTGTTTGTTGATTCTCGTCTATGCTTACATCACTTGTCTTTTTCAGGATTTTCTTCATGCTTAAAAAAGATGCATGAAGTGTGTCTTTTATTCTATTTGGAATATTAGCCAAAATTCTCTAAAATAGTATGAAAAGCTGAGAAATGGATTATGTTATGCTGTTCTGTTCAGCTTGAACTGTCTCAGATAATCTATACTCTTCCCATGGTATTTGACCTTAACACTGTCTATCAGTGGTAAAAATTTAAAATGTTAACAAAATTAGGTTCTTGAAAATGCCATGAAGTAACCTGTACACAGTGAATAAATATTATATATCAAAAGTGATGAAAAACTGGCATCTTGACAATTTCTGTATGTCTTATTTAAAGAAGGCATAACATTTTTTTGCATCTAGGGTCTGAAAAATATCATCAAACTATTAAAAGTAGTTAATGATTGGTATACTTTCGTGTGAACATAGGGTAAGTATTCCATCAGTTACAATAGTCTAATTAGAAAGATTACTTTTCTTGAGAATTGTTTTCTTCTTTCTTTTAAATTTCTTCTATTATTTCCATTTAAATGGTGTATACCTTAGTATAAAGAAGACCTACTTTTAAAATCATTAAAACAGCAAACGCTGGCTATCTGTACTTTGTTCTCTATGAAAAAGGCATGGCTAACAATAGCAGGAGGTAATTTTTGACACTGTGCTGATAATCTTGTGACCCTTAATTTGTATTCACAGTAAAGTATATTGAAAATCAGTGTATGCCATAAACTCTCTAAATAGTTCTTGATATTGGAATTTAGTCTAAAGTATTTTTTACAATGTTTGAGTTTTTCGTGTTTGCTTTTGGAGGAAACAAGGATAAGAGAAGTTGAAGAACCAAATGTGAGGTTAGGAGTAAAGTCCTACCAGAAGTCAGTGATGTTAGCAGCTGCTGTGATTGAGTGAAAGTCAGTGTAGTACAATAAAAGTGATAATGCTCACACCATCCTGCATGATGTATACCAAGGCATACTGTTATAGAGGATGGCATGTCCTATATATTGATTTTTTAAATATAAATCATTCAAGTGTATAAATTTGTATATTTTATGTATTTATAGAAGGTACATTAGATATTATAATATTCTTTCAAGAAATTTCTTGCCTTAATTGTTTTATCTGTCTAGCATTAAATATTGTCCAGCATATGCTAATGTTACAATTTCTGAAGTTGGAAATTTGTCCTTAATCCTACTCTTTTGTTGCATTTAAGAAGTAAAACATGACCTTCCTCCTTCTTTGTCTTCCACCCTCCCACTTTCTCCAGTTGGAAATTAAATCTAGTTCTTAAAGATGTAAAACTCCAAGAATCATGTTGTAATTCAGTCATTGACTAATTATTAGAACGTTTCGTTTGACTTAGTCAAATTTGAATTTTGACTTAGTCAAAATTCTTTCTCCTGCTTATTCTCTGTTTGATATTGAAAATGTGTTTCATCTCTAGCAGTTCAAAACTCTAGTAGTTCAAAAGCTTTTTCTGAATGCCATAAAGCTGCTTTGATTTCAGCTGCTGCTTCAGGTGGTAGAGGTTTCTTGTGGGGTTTTTTTTTTGTTTTTTTTGTTTGGGTTTTTTTTGTTGCTGATTAAATTCTGGACATCTTCATAATTAATAAATGAAGTCTTTTTTCCAAAAATATTTTCAAAATGTAATAACGGTAAGGATATATGTGTAAGGATATATAGGACTCCTGTCATATATTCTTCAGATGAAAGTTAGACTTACCGTGCCCAAATCAAGCACCATAAAATGTAATTTTGCATTATTGTATTTTAAGCATCATGATCCATGTATTTTTTATTGTTTTCTTTTTTCCCTTATTTGTGCAAGGACATTCTATTGAAACAGTCTACTCCTATAATTTACTCTTCCTTTGGTTTATTTAGACCTTTGCCTAAGTCTAACTTCACTTATTTGCTGAATTTAGTTTCTTGGTAAACTACATTGTCCTTACTTTCCATACTATAAAATATTGTAAAACAAGTAATTGTAGTCCTTAGAATCAAAGTAGATTTTCAGTTCTTAAAATAGTAACAATATTAATGCTACAACGAAATGGTCATAAAAAACTGTCTAGCTCTTTTTATGCTTTAGAAAAAAGGTTTGTTAAATGCTGGTTTACCATATAGTGACAACTCTTACAAGAGCTGAGAGAAGGAGTTATAAAAATATTAAAAGCAGTAGAACAAAACAAAATATTCATGTTGCTTTTCAGAAACTTTGGATACGTGTGTTCTTTAGTTACAAATCTAGTATTCTCATACTTTAGCAAGAGGAATATCCATGCTGTGATCTAAGGGTGCTATGGGAACTTGAATAAACATCTGGGACTAATTTTGAACTGATACAGGTTCTGAATATGGCAGAGAGTCACTGAGTTGATTACTCGTTTAAGGATATTTCTGGGGTACTACTTAAGGAGTTGAATTATTTCATCTTAAATTAGGGAAGTATGTTAAGCAAAATACAGCTTTCACTTTTTATTTCTCTGGCTTTAAAAAGATAAATTGTATATCCTAGCTGGCTGAATTTCCTATAAAAGAAAGTAGTATATTTTGTGGATGAAATTAATGTGGGGGTTTTTCTGTTTTGTTTTGTTTTTTTTTTTAAAGAGTTTTGGATAGAGATTCTCTTCACTAACCTAATTCTCTGCTGTTGATTATATCTTACCAGAGCTATTTACTTACCGAGTTTTAAAACAGACTTGCCTTGCCTGTCTTTTCTGTTGAGTAACGGGGAAATGCTGCACTTAGACTTTCTAATGCTCTCTTGAAATGTGGTTGTAGATAGTGGGATACATGTTTTTGCTGGACTTGATTCAGTGTTAGAAGGATTGAATCTTTATTTCAGTTTAAAAGAGTGATTAATCAGTAGACCAGGGAGTTTTTCAAGAAGGAACTTTAAGATTCCAGAAAAATCATGGAATCACTGAATATTAGGGGTTGGAAGGGACCACTGGAGACCATCCAGTCTGACCTCCCTGCCAGAGCAGGTTCAACCTAGAGTTGGACTTGCTTTCTTAGTATGATGGAAGCTTAGTCAAAGGTGTAAGCAGGGCTGGGAAAGAAAGGAGGCTGGAGGAACCCTGACTGTTGCCTGGTAGTAATCATCTTGGGAAGGGACAGAACTGAGCTACTTGACTGAAATTATATACCATTATGAAATGTCCGAGAAGCTCTCTACTTCTGGAACCCAAGAATAGCAATTTTTAACCAACCTAGCTGCTAGTAGTTAGAGTGGGATTCAGGTGCCTGAATGTAGTTGTCTATGTTTAAATATAGGTGTCTAAGTGTTCAGGAAGCTCCAGGAAGTTCAAGGAATTTTCAAATGATTAGATGAATGTGATGTGTAGATTCCTTTATCTCGTGTTCATAAGATACTCACTTGTATAAATGCCCAAACTTCCCCTGTGGACTCCTGCATTCACTAAAAACTGAGTCCCACCTCTGAGTTCATACTTCTGGCAAGTTTTGAGGCTAAGTAGTGTCTAATGGGTTTAAGTTTTTGTTTTGAAATACTACAAAATAAATTATCCATTTTCCAAAATGCTGTGTTGCACTGAGATTCTTATTCTGCCTTCTCTGTTCTATTTGCTTCTTGGTGTACTGTTTGCATAGTGCCTATCATGCATTATATATATATTTTTTTAATGGTGTTTAAGAAAAGACTACAGAAATGTTTGCAGAATAAGTAAAAGATGCTAGCTAGTAACATTAAATAACCTTTTACACTCCCAGTTACATTCATTTGTGTTTTAGCAAATCTGCATTCATCTGTCTTCAGGAAGGAGTGCTGTCTTTGAAGTAGGTGGCAATAAAGCATAAGTGATAGAATTTGCTGACAATAATACAAGAAACATAGAATCTGAGATTTTAAAGCCTATTTTATTTTTCTTAATAGAATTTAATAAAACATCTTCCTGAACAAGAACAATTGAATGCATTGTCCAAGTTCAAGAGCGAGTATAATAATTTGTCTGAGCCGGAGCAGTTTGGAGTTGTGGTGAGTTCTGTTTTGTTATAACTTTCTTTTTTTGTCCTTTCCTGAAATACAGTTTTAACATAATATTATAGAAACAATACCTGCTTCCTCAATGTAAAGAAGCTCCAGAATGAGAGAAGAGTACAAATGCTGCCTTTTAATTGGATGTTTAGTGGACATACCTGTCAATCTAGAAGACCTGATTGTTGGAATTTTACAGTTGGAATTATTTGGAATTCTCTTGGGACATATAGAACTATTTTTCAATTTTTCATAGCTATAATAGTTTGTTTTTACTTTTGTTTGCATTAATAAATCTTAACTTTTTCACTGAAGTTTTCTGCACTGATTTTTTTTTTCTTTTTGGTCTCCATATAAATGAGAATACTGTAGTCATTACTATATTAACCTATACTGCCTCCTTCCTCCTATTTTTTATGGTATGTTCTATCACCAGTACTTGTAGTCACATTTTCTATTCCCAGCTGGAATATACGTTTACATTTCCCAGGTTGAACTAGCAAAGCAACACTGGAAGAGAGAAAAGAAAATACTTCTAGTTAAGTGCTGGCAGTTGATGCTTTTTGTGGAAATGCAGTTTGGATGTATTTTTATGTAACTTTTACATAATAATGCATAATTGTTAACGATTTCATCCAAAAAACCCCACCACAGAGTAAGGCTGTTTCTTTTCCTGGGTACATGTATCTATGTAAGTCTTTTATTTTTATTTTATTTTTTCTTCTTTTTGTTTTTTTAATTTTTTTTTATTGTTTGCTTCATCTGGGAGGATATCCTTGGAAAGAAATAATTATTTAGCTCTATCTGTTGACTTGAGGAAAAGAAGTATCATGTCTTTGTAGACACTTGCTTGTGGTAGTTTTCTGCATATAATTGTATTTAAGTATTGGAACAGTTGGAGTTTGGGTGTATAAGGGTTTGGGTGTATAAGGGCAGTGATCACTCTTCTAAACCAATTAAAGAATGTTGATCTGTCAGGAGACACTGCTGCAATAACTTCATGCCAGTCACAGATGTGACATAGGCAGTTTTCTCTAATCATAGGTACCTGTAAAACAAAACTAACTCTGAAATGGTGTTTTTGCTGAAAGCTGTTGCTGCTGTTCCTTTATGATCCATCTTAACTATGAGTAGCAACCATCATACATCTAATGTAAAGCTGGTTTCTGTGTTCCTACGAGTCTTCTAACTACACTGAGAGCAAGAAAAAAACCTCCACACCATCATCACTGTTTCGAATGCTTTTATTTATTTTCCAAGGTTTTCTTGTAAAGTTTTCTGATTGAAGCTAAATTACCAATATCTCATGGTTAAATTTCTTAGTTACAAAAGGTAATAAAATCTTTTGCTTTTTATTTCTTGTTGAAGTTTTATCAGACATTCAAGGGATCCTTTTATAGTTCATCCCTATCTTTAATTTACTTATCTCAAAGGGTCAGTGAATAGGTCTCTGAGATTCTTTAAAAGAAGTATCCACCCTTAGCAACAGCAACAGAACTGTCAAAACATACTTTGTTGTTTTATGAGATGTGAAACTAATATTTTCAGCACCTCTGCTTGCAAAGGATACATGGTCTGAAGAAAGAGAAATTATTACCTTTTCACTTCGTTTCTTAAAGTATTTGTTTATACAATTAAAAAATAGCCACAGTTTAAAAAAGGTGCATTTTATAATGGTAAGTTTTATGTTCCTTTTCAGCCTAGTTTATATTACAGAGCTTTAGAAAGAGACAAACAGATAGCAGTTATTTAACCTGTTGATGGTGAGAACTGGGAGGAATTCTCCCAATGAACTTTGGTAATGATTTGAATCAGTTCTACATATGTAAATTGTGGTTTAAATTTATAATTTTTTAAGTGAGAGTTCCTACATTTGTTTACTCTATTATGGTAATCAACATAACAATTAAGATACATCAATATATTAATGTGTCTTAAAATAAAAACAAAAGCAAAACCACAAACAGAAATAACAACAAAACAACCCCAAACATCAAAAAAATAACTTTATAATTTTCAAAAGCAATTTACAGTTCCTCAAATTATACCTTCTGACTAATCAAATTCTCTTTAGATTTCCAATGGCACTAGACTGTGAAAGTTTTTTTGTCACTTGCAAACGTGGACTAATACTGCAGCTGATATATCAAAGATGCTAATGTAGCATTCTTGGAATATATAGCCAAATCTTTGATGTGGGAGGCTTCTTATCTGATTTAAGAATTAGCTCCTCCTTCGCACTTTCATTTGCCCTCCAAATATCTTCAAAACCCTATAGGGTGAACCAGCTATGATATATTCTCCAAATGTCTTCTTTGTTCTTGAAATAAGTCATCGTCTTGAATGCCATTAAAGAATCTAATTAAACTAGATATGAGATGTACTAAGTTTAGTCTGGAGTCTCATTTGTTCAAAATTTCAGCAATATATTCTAAAACATACATATCCTAAGAATATATTTCTTCATAGGCCCATATCTCAGTATATGAGATGGATGGTCCCTAGGAATGATCTATGTAATGAAATAATCTATGTAATAAAGAAAGATGTTGGTAATGTTCCTATTTGATCCATTTGATCTAGATAGAAGTTGAAATGTTTGAGAGTTGATAGAAGACAAAAGGGAAGAAAAAAAAACTTTATTAGGTAGAGTGAGTATGATAAAGAAAACAAAACCACATTTTGCATTTTTACTTCTATCATAGTCTTTTAATATAAATCTGGCTTTACGTTTAGACGTAGACATTTAGATAACACTGTGATAAAGAACACAGGAAAAGAGGAGAAAGCTTTTAATGGAATATTTCACAAAGACTTTTTTAGGCTTCTTTTTTTCTTTTCCTTCTCTCTTTCTTTTTCATTTTTTTTATGTATCAGTGTTACTGAGAAAAATTCTAGTCTCCCATGCTGGATAAAGTAGACCAAGCACCGTGCTTTTCTTTGAAAACCTTGTTTCAAACGGTGTATTCCAGAATGCAGAAATAAGCCTATGTTTAAATCTCAGCAGCTCCATTTAAGTCTTACACAGTATGGCAAAATGCCTGTAAAGGTGGATTTATAGCAGTCAGTTTGACCATAAACTCGATTGTCTGAGGAGCAGGCAGGTGGCTGACTGTGTCAGATCATTCAAATAGTAATATCTAACTGACTCCTTGGGGAAGTACTTGCATAAGGCCAATTAGACACAGTTATGCATTTTCATTGAATTAGTAAAATAAAGAGTTAAGTTGCAAACATTTTTTGTTCTTTATTATCAAGAATAAACATTGATTCAAAAAAAGATGTATAAAATTTAATCCACATAAGTCAAAGCTTGCTTTGCTGTTTTTATTTCATATTTGAATCTGCCTCAACTGACAAGTCTGTCTTTTGCTCTTTAAAATGTCAGACTTACTACAATTGTACATACTAACAACAGTAATAAATTTGAAATTTAGTGTGTCAACATTTACCATTTATCAGGGGTCCTCTAATATTTAATACGGGATGTTTTCTAGGATGTGTTTATGTTTTAATTTTCACTGTCATCAGACCATCATAACAAGCATTATTTTGTATTTTAAAGATTAATCTCTAGATTTTATTCTTTCAGAGAGAACTTTTATCTAAGCTTTTATTGGCAGCGGTTTTAATACCATATTGTTGTCTCTAATACTAACAGTATCCTCACTATTGTACAATTGTAGAATTGGCTACCTTGATGAGTTTTGTCTAGAAAGATAGTTGAGTTGGCAAGCAAAAATGCTGTCTTGTTAATAACTCACAAACCTTCCTGGTATCAATATAGTATTCTATGGTTTAACTCTTCTGCTGAGTAATACAATTTCTGAACATTCTCTTAATTCAGCCACCCTAATCCTTTAATTACTCCCCTTTCAGCACTACCTGTTTGTTACTTCATAAATGAGGTTATGTTTTAAAGTACCCTGATAGCTAATTCACAGTTTTTGTCAATGTGATAACTCAGAAAAACTCTTGATTAAGTAGTAAGTTCTTATATCTCAAGAGCTGGTGAAGTTCCTTTTCTGAAGGAATAACTAGGTTCCCACTGAGCAGTGCAAGGATGAGCTTTCCTTAGTTTTCCATGAAAGCATTAAAAAAAATCCCTGTCAAAACCAAACCCTAATACTACATACAATTTTTCTAATGTCACACTTCCACGTCATTTAGCAGAGCTGACTTTGGAGAACATGCTGTATTGAGCTGACATGAAATATTTTCATTTCTCTTGGAGAGGGAAGTTTTGCATAAATCAGTTAAACTCTTTGAATATGGAATTTTACATTATCAAGGTTGTTTAGTCTCCATCAGCCTCTCTTGTATCTTTTTTGTTTTATTCTGGCTGTGGGGTGGGCTAAGAATTTCTATTTTCTTTAAGAACCACTATTGACCAAAGTATGAATCTTCTCACTGTGGTTTTTGAAGTTTTTTTCCTGAAATTGTGGGTTTATGCCTCATTTTTTGCTAGTCTTTTCATATAAGGAGAGTAAAAGAGACATGATACATGACTTAGAAAATTTATTTTTTAGGTGTCTTGTAAATATGGTATTTCAGAAGATTTGGAGCCTCCATGTTAATTTGCTCTAGGGATTTGCTTAAAGGAAAAGACTAAACTATCTGACTCCCAAGGAAGAGCCTAAGTAGGGAATAAACTTCTAAATACTACTTGTATGGTAATATAAAAAATAATGGAAACCTTATATTCTTCTATCTTACTTCAAAGTCAAGATTTGATGCTCTGAAAGAAGCAGCTTGACACTTGCTGAGCTACCGTCATGCTGTGACTATTACAGCATTGTATGTTTTACTTCAACCAAAGTTAAAAAAACTTCTCTTGTTGGCTTAAAAACATTGAGGGCATGACTCTGAACTCTTCAGGTTCCCTTCATGAGTGTGGCTTGGGGTTCTTTTTTAAGGTGACTCTACAGGTTGCTTTTGTGGTTTCTGCAGTTATCCTTATTTTTAAGCTACATTTCACTTTCATGTCTTCTGTTCATTCAGCAGTAAGTACAAAATAAATCCTTTACCACCCTTATCTTCTCTTCCAGATTTTAGGTTTTCCTTAGATAAACTACTTTATTTTCTTATATGTCCTTACATTCACTTAATCCACACTGATGTATCAGAACACAGATATTATCTCCTATTACTGTGGAGTTTGGTTTTGAGGTTTTTGTTTCTCTTTGTGTGGAGCCATGAACTATTTTATGAAAACTTATGTTAACTCTGTTCATCTTACTCAGTGCTTTAACTTAGATTTGCAGTACTGTCTTAGGTTGATGTAGTTTTGAATTCTGTAGTTCATATTCTTTATGAAGCATGCTTGTGCTTACCAAAATTCCAATATGCAATTGCATTTTGTTTCAGTATAATTCATGTTTTATTCTTGGTTTAGGTAGAGTACTGAACTTTGTCCTAAACTTATTTAGCCACCATATTTTTTTCTTGGAAGTTTCATTCATCATGACTGATACTGAGAAACATGTTCTACAAAACTGTGATGAAGACTATCTTTGTGTTTATAAATGAGTAGTCATATGACAGCACATTTGTAATGTGAGACTCATTGTTTTGAATGGGGTTCCAGCTAGATGATAAGCTTGGTATGTGACTGTTGACAGAAGGTTGTCTTGTTTGCTGTTGATGTGTTTATTTGTGGGGTTTAGTTTAGTTTAGTTTTTCCCCTGATGCTTTCCCCAGTGGACAGTATAAGTATTATGTTTTTTTACGACTTAAAACATTTAGCAATGTTGATTTGTTTTGCAAGTGGTTCTTTCCTACTGAGAAAGAAGTACTGGTTTACAGAATATTTTTTTCTACTTTTGTGTATAGTCTGTTTTGTATCAAATAAAAAATATTTAAGGAAAAGCAAATAATAGTTTGAGTTGTAAGAGACCTCCAAAGCTCATCTTGGACAACCAATCAGATAATTTAGTAGTGTCAGTCTCGTTTGTTTTCAGTGAAGGTGATAAGATAGTTAAAAGTGAGGTTTCTTAATCATGAATGATTCTTTAAATGAAGTAATCTGTTTAATTTTTCATTGACAAAATATTACCATACCACTGTTAAAGCTTTGCTTCTGAGTACAGGTATGTATTTGGCTTTCATCTGAAACAAAGACCAGTAGCTGCACTTGCTGATATTAATACAATGTTTTCCTGCCAGTGTTTGCTTGTAAGACTGATAACACTTGATGTTTACAGTTACTGCTAGAGAGTGGTACGCAGAACCAAAGCCACTGCTTCATTCTGAAAAACTGTCTTATGCTCTGGAAAGAAAAAGGGAGTAAATGGGTTGCACCTGTCATCCTCCCTTGGGGAGAAGCGGAGCAGACAAAAATTGACCAAATAAAGTATTCTGTCCCATACATATCATACTCGGTATAAATTTGAGGGATCATGAGGGTCAAGCTTTCTTTGTGCATGGCAAGCTTGCTGGGAGGATTCCATCTGTTTGTCTGCCTTTGATCCTGATTCATGCATCCTTGAATTTGTGTTTTCCTCCATCCATCTCCCATCTACTTCTGACAGGAGTCCAGCTTATAGGGCTGCCATATTGGAGTAAGTGGTGACAGGAACATTATTGGGACAGGGGGGATGTGATGCTACTTTTGTACATATTTGTACATATTTCACTATTTTCCTTTTAGTCACTACTGTTTCATTGAAGCTGTATAGTTCAGTTTCCAACCTCTCTCTCCCATATTCTCTCTTTTGCTCATGGGGAAAGGGAGAGGTTCTAATAGAGTATCTGCTGCTTGTTTAATTGCTGTCCCAGCGTTAAACTGTGACAGCCATTGGCAACAACTCTTTGAGTGCATCTATCCAGCCAACTCCTTATCCACAAATGTGGTCCATGCATCAAATCCATTTATTTGTATTTGAGAGGAAGCAAAATAATGGTTGATTAAAACAGCTTTTTGCTCATGATGATTCAGAGAATCAGCGTAACTTTTACCTTATGTATGAGGTCTTGAAATATTCCTTTTGATCTCCATATATTTGATGTTCCTGCATTCTTTTTGATCTGTAAGTGTTGTTTCACATATGCAGTTCTTCATGTCCTTGCTGACCTTTTATTTTTTTAAGCTAAATTCATTCCAGTACCTGAAGGGGGCCTACAG
Source organism: Florisuga fusca (assembly GCA_038090715.1). NCBI lineage: Eukaryota > Metazoa > Chordata > Aves > Apodiformes > Trochilidae > Florisuga > Florisuga fusca. The sequence goes on along the minus strand of JAAWXA010000003.1, from coordinate 46,364,769 downwards.
CAAAGCTGCAGAAGGACTTTTTACAAAGGCATGCAGCAATAGGACAAGGGGGAACAGTTTCAAACTGAAAGAGCATAGGTTTAGTTTAGGTTTTCTTTAGTGTGAGACACTGGAAGAGTTTGCCCAGGGAAGCTGTGGATGCCTGGAAGTGTTCAAGGACAAACTGTAGGGGCCTTTCATCAACCTAGTCTAGTGGAAGGTGTTTGTGCCCATGCAGAGGGCATAGAACTAGGTCATCTTTGTCCTTTCCAACCCAAACCATTCTATGATTCTGTCAATAATAGTAACAAAAACCATCTAGATTTCATTCATAATAATATTTTTTTACATTGGTTTTGAATATTATTCAATGTTTTGAAATCAACATACTGAACTGTCTTGTATCCCTCTATGTTTAGTACATGTTGGGATGGTAAATCACTAGATGACATTTAGAGTCTCTATATGTCCTAATCAGCTAAAAACCACCAGAGTATACTTCTAGACACTAAACCTTGTTTGTTCATAGTGCTATTTTGTTACAATAACACGGGTACGCTTTTGATCTGTGCAGAATTCCACTTTTTCCAAACAATTTCTGGGCACAGTTTAGGAGACATTAAGAGACTTCATGAATTCAGCATCCAGTCAGATAGTTAAGGACTCAAGAATAAGACAGAGGCAGGTAATTTTATTAAGGAAAGTCATAAGGGTTATGTTCCACATCTTCCCTTTTTCATCATGGGGCAGAGAGAGCAGCACATCATAGGGAAATTGGGTACAAGCATGTTCCAGCTGTACAGATAGTGTCTATCAGGCATCCCTGCACCTCTCATGCCTGACATCTCACACCACTTTTGGGGGCACAGAGTTGCCTGGCAATGTTTGATACCATATTAGGTGGCTCCAGATCTTTTCCCCCACCCTCCCCAAGTTATTTTGGGATGTAGTTTATATAGATGAGTGCCAAAATACAATTGCTTCTTTAGAGAGTTGCATGTTTTTACAATAGGTGAGGCTTTCTTGCTGCTCCAGCTAAGCATGTTCATGACTGTACTTCCCTACGAAAATCCCAGCAGCGCGTATCCGCCTCTCTACTCTCTTGCCAACACAGCAGTGCTAAGGCCTCAGGCCTGCCCATGCCAAGTATGTTAACTGCCTTTTGCAGCAGGAACCATTCCCCAAAGTAGTTCTGTTTTGTTTATGCTGCACAGAGGGAGCTCGATCCAGTAACAAGCATGTAAACTCATCAATGCCTGTAATTCTTAGTGAGGTAAAATAGTCCTGTGTATATTTAATATATTAATGTTTTTTAATCCATAAATTAAAGTTCATATTAAAAATAATTTTTACGTTCTTTATAAACTTTTTGTTTTGCTGATGCTTGTCAGGATGCCATTAGTGGATATTTGACCTAAGGTGTAGGCAACTGTACTGGCAGTATCACACCTGAGAATAGTGTATCAAGAGCCACTTGAGATATCTCCAGCTTTTTTTCTTTTCTTAAAACTTGAGAAATTTGGAAATATGTTCCCATATTTTCTGGAGGTGGTGGGGGAAAAAAAAAAAAAAAAAAAAAAAAAAAAAAAAAAAAAAAAAAAAAAAAAAAAAAAAAAAAAAAAGAGGGAACAGATTTATTGTTTCAGAAATAATTAATGCCCAGACCTTGTGAAGTACATTGATAGCTAACCCAAATAGAATTTGGCAAGCAATCCTCACGTGGCTTCACAGCTTGTTCATTGATGGATGTGTTTTTAATGAGTTCTTGCCAAATGAAAAGATTTCACTAGAGTAAATTGGAGATTAGAGTGAGATCTGATGAAAGCCTAGTTTGTCTTAAATAATTGAGCAGGCACTTAAAATGATCAATTCCTTATTCAGCTGATGGTTTCACCTGTATGTCCTCATTGAGAATATCTCAGAATGTATTAAAGTTTTTCACTGTTGTCTGGAAAATATTATACTATCACTGTATCTGCAAAGGTGTACTCTGCCTTACCTAATACTTGCTCCTTGGGCACAATCATATCTGGGAACATTTCTGTTTGTTCAAAATCCTGAAGTGCTGAGGTGCATCTGTGCAGTGAGGTATTTTGATTGTGCTAATTTCTGTCTGTAAACCTTTCCTTCTTCTTTTGTCTCCTGTATCTTGAACTCCTGTCTCTGTTGCTCTGCTTTGTCAGTGTTCTCTGTCAGTAATTCCAGCCTTTCCAGCAGTGCTGCCAAAGATTAACTTTCTGTCAGATGTGACGTTTAAAACATCTTTATGACAAATTGCAGTTGAGTTACTTATTTTGTTTAGAGGGTGAAAGTCATTAGCTCCTTCAGTGTTGGTGTCTTTCAAACCTTGAACCTGGATAGGGTGGAGAACCTGGCCCCAGAAATACCTTTGGAAGTGGCTATCATGATCCTCATTGATCATAGTGCTTTAAATTGCCACTGGATTGGATTATGTTACTTCCTCTATATCAGTGAAAGATTGTTATGCTGAATCATAAAGGGATGTTCCTGTAAAAGACTAGTACCACCAGCAGGTCTCACTCTTATCCCTGTTCAGTTCCATGAAACTATTAGAGGTATTTAATCTAAAGAACATGTTAAAAAAATTGTCTTATTGTTGGTTGATGTGGTTCCTTGATTGTTGTTGCTTCTAGCATGCACATAGGCCATCTCTTTCAGCTTTATTCTCGGCAGATATCTCTAGAACTTCAAGTCAATAAGGTTGTTTATCTGAAGGTTTCTTATATTTTGCCTCCAGCCATTCACTTTGCGGATTCCTCCAAATGTTTTGAGCCTAGATCTAATTTGATGCTTTTGCTTCACTAGAAATGTAAGCAATCCTCTAATTATATGCATGTTGTGGTGTGAACATCGTAAGAAAAACACTTGTGTGTTAGTGCATGATCAGTGTATGATCATGTCATGATCAGTGCATGATCCTGCCATTTGACACTCAGCCATTTCAAGGGTTTCTTGTAATTTAACCACCTAAATTAAGTGAGGCATCCAAATGCCTGGCTAATGTAGAGCAACTATGTTGAAAAAAAATTCTTGAGGCTAATCAATACATCTTGGTGTTTCTGCTGCAGGTACGTCACCTGTTTCAGCTTGAGACTTTAATGCTTAATGGAGATCTTATGGAGTTCTTTAGATCTTTATGGATCTTTAGATCTAATGGAGATCTGAGTGCTTTTGGATTTTCTTTCCCTGTGATTATTTTGTAGAGCCAGAAAACTTTCTCCAAGTTATGCAAGCTGCCTTCCACAGCATTCACTTATGTGACACTTCTTGTCAGACTGATTCTGAGGTTCCAAATACATTAAATAAACATATGGATAGAAATTCCACAGCTGTTATTGAGTTCTATATTGACTGGACTACTGAAGATCTACAGTGTTATGCTTTTTCCTTGCCAGGACTGCCATTATAGAATCATAGAATTTTCAGCATTGCAAGAGACCTTTAAGATCATCTAGTTCTAACCCCCATGCCATGGGCAGGGACACCTCCCACTAGATCAGGTTGCTCAGGTTTGCTCAAAAACTTCCAGGGATGGGGCTTCCACCATCTCTCTGGGCAACCTATTCCAGTATTTCACCATCCTCCTGGTGAAGAACTTCTTCGTAATATCTAATCTAAATCTACCCTCCTCTAGTTTGAATCCATTCCCCCTAGTCTTATCACTACCTTACATCCTAATAAGTCCCTGACCTGCTTTCTTGTAGCCCCCTCCAGATACTGGAAGGCTACAGTAAGGTCTCCTTGGAGCCTTCTCCTCTCCAGACTGAATAACCCCAACTCTCTCTGTCTCCTTAGGAGAGGTGCTCCAGCCCTCTGATCATCCTTGTGGCCCCTTCTCTGGACACACTCCAGCATGTCCATGTCTTTCTTGTAGCTGGGGCTCCAGAACTGGACGCAGTACTCTAGCTGAAGTCTCATGAGAGCAGAGAAGAGGGGGAGAATCTTTTCCCTTGACCTGCTGGCCACACTTCTCTTGGATCTGGTTAGCTTTCTGGGCTGCAAGTGTACACTGACAACTCATGTTGAGCTTCTCATCCACCAGCACTTTTTTCCCCCCAAGTCCTTTTCCTCAGGGCTGCTCTCAAGGCAGTCACTGCCCAGCTTTTATCAGTGCTTGGGATTGCCTCGACCCAGGTGCAGGACCTTGCACTTGGTCTTGTTGAACTTCATGAGGTTGGCATGAGCCCACCCCTCAAGCCTGTCAAGGTCCCTCTGGATGGCATCCCTTCCCTCCAGCATGTCAGCCACACCACACAGCTTGGTGTCATCAGTGAGCTTGGTGAGGATGCACTCAGTGCCACCGTCCGTGTCTCTGACAAAGATGTTAAACAGGACTGGTCCCAACACTGATCCTCATGGGACTCCTCTTGTCACTGGCCTCTGCTTGGACATGGACCTACTGACAGCCACATCATCATAGACACATAACTTTCTGCTGAGGAAAATAACTTGCACACCTACTTGGGTCCGTAGAGAAGACTATGTACTGAATATGAATGTACAAGAGATCTGAGTTTTTTTGAAATGGGTCATGTCTATCATATCAAAGTCATCATAATCAGCAGATTTTATGGTTTATTACCACTTTGTATTTCTTAACTCATCACCTAGCATCAAATTCTACTTTTATGTTTGAGTTAGTATGTTGGTTCAACCTGGTGGAAAGTCCTAAGCCTGGTGTCATGATTTTCAGACATTCCAATCCAAAATTTGATCATCTGTCTGTACCTTCATAGTCTGTATGTTGGGAGACTCAAAGTGATATTGTTGACTTACTTTTCATTACAGGTAGTAGACAGAAGATGAGACATTTATTTTAGAGGTATACTGATCAGATTTTTCCATCCAGAATACAGCTAGATCTATTTTAGAAACTTTTCTCCATTTGGTTCGATATTATATTATTCTATTTTAAATTCCTCAATGATTTGTGCCTTTCTGGTATAAATGTATATATTTTTGCTACCTCGCTGAACTAGAGGTTTTACAGAGGATTTTTACCTATATTAAACTCTTGACTTGCTTTCCCATGAGGAAAGCTTTTCAGTCTACTGGCATCTGCTCCATATGTACCTTTTAATGAAAATAGTGTTTTTTGACATCTGTTTGGTCTGCTAAAAATAGAAGAACTTGGGCAATTCAGACTCTCTCACTCTTGAATTACTCCTTTTTAGGAAAATACCACTGTCTAAATTTGACTCAGAGAAACAAAAGCTGTCTGTGTTCCATTCTGATCAAGATGTCAGCAAATCTAATTTTATTTTTTCAATAAGACAAAAAAATCACCTCTTTCTTTTCATGCTAGAACATACCTATCTGTGAATTTCAGCATGAAGACTGTAAACTCAGCTTTTTTTGACAGCTGTGTTGTAGTCCCAGTTGGCAATTTGGATATATTTCATAAGACAGGTCACTTCTTGAGTATTAGAAAGGAATTTCCCATCTTTGAGACCTGCAGACTGCCTTTTCCAGTCCATCTTTGTTGAACTTAATACCATCAAAAACATTACCAGGGATTTTATGCACTGTCCATCAGTACATTGTCATCCACAAGACAAGAAAGACTATCTTTATGCACCTAGGAGGTAACTGGTAGGTGATGTCCCTGTGTCACTTGCAGTACACGCCCTTCTCTTGTGTCCTGAATATCCTTTAGGATGATCTTGGACTTGCAAGAATTGAGTCAGTGGTTTAAATTCAAGCTATTTATCTTTAAAGATGGAGAAACAGAGTAGCAGGATATGCCATTTATTGGTGCTAGTATGACTAGCAAGTCATCAGTTCAATAGTTTGCATGTACACATTGTAAGTATAAAGAAATCTGAGTACTTGAAAGCAATCTTAATTGTGAGTTAGTTCTTGACTGTATTACAATTTATTTGGGAAAGAGAGTGTGTTGAAAGTGAAGAGGTACTATTCCCATATAGCCACAAAAACATTTGAACAAAAATCCTGCTTCATTATTGTGTATTGACTTCCAATACACTAAATAACATAAAGTCTTTCCAGAATTTTGGTGGTCTTGACTAAGATTTGGGCTCATGGACTGCCCATTTCAAAATGAGCAGGGAGTTCTTTTTTCTTCTTCAAATATGATAAAAGGTCTGTTAAGGTATCAGTTCTTTCTTAGTAGAATTTTTTTTTCTCTCCCTTTCAAATGTCTGAGTCTGAACAGAAGTGTTAGGAATTCACATTTTTTACCTATGAAATTTGTAGAATTCACTGTTGTTGCAGTGATGAAAACCATATATTTCCCACAGATGATGTCCATTCATTTTATTCTTTTAGACGGCTTGGCTGTAACTGATATTTTACTTTTTCAATGGCAACATCTTCAGGTGGTTTGACAGCCTTGGCACTGTTGATCCCTCAAGAAAGGTATATTGTGAAACTGGAACACTTGCCATGTTTTTCTCTATGAGCTTGTGGTAAGACTGAATCACATTCAGTGATCAAAATATAATGTCAGTGTAACTTCTGAGACATGTTCCTTTACTTGACATCAACAAAGAAGAAAGTGAAATGAAAGAGTACACATTTACCGGGTGGCATGCTCTTGCAGGTGCCTTCTGATTTATGCTGTATTTGAGGGAAAATCCTCTCTTTGCTGGAGGATAAAGGGCTGCGAGAGCTACTTCTGGGTAGCTCAACTCCTTTGTCAATCCTCATTTGGACTTAATGAGAATATTCTTGTGGACTATTTGAAAAATATTACAATTCATGAGCTCAATTCACTGAGTTCTCTGACGTGTCATCCGCTTACTAGCTTTCTATTTCAGCTTCCCTTTAAGTTATTTGGATTTTCTGTTCTCAAGACATTCTTTGCATTTCTTTTGAGAAGGGGTATGGGTTTTGCAGTTTTGAATGTATTTGTAGACCACGTCACAAAGATTGTTTTAGATGATATATTTCTGCATCTATTCTTAATATTTAGGTACAGAACTTAGTTTGTTGCACTTCAGCTGATAAAGTTTTGAAGAAAAGTTTGCACCTTTCAGGTTTATGTGCTTGCTCATGCTTTGGCAATACATATTAGTGATCTAACATACCTGATCATTTTAGTTTCAAAAATCTGTCTGTCTGTGAAACTGAGTCAATAAATGTTGCATTACCTGCTGGTTCTGTAGTTCAGAACCATTTAAAATCAATGCAATTTACATTTCATTTTGTCAGTTCCCGTGGTTTGAATCATTTCTGCTGCGCTCTGTGTAGGGGCAAATGTTAAAAATCTGGATAGTTTCAATGGAGTTTTGTGTTTTTCTTGTCTAGTCTCAATTTTTTCCTGAATGCAGAAAAAAAACCCCAACTTAATTAAGAACATTCTTAATACTGAGAAGTAACAGTAGACGTGTAAACGTAGTAAGTGAATTTTTTGATGAAAAGGAGTTAATACTGATTCTTCCTGTTAGAACTGAGAGAATGATTTTGTGACACTTACCTCTGTCCATTATCTTAATATTCTTTAAAGTATTTATTCCTACAAAAGATGTAAAGTTCTCAAGTCACAATGTTCATTTTAGTTGGATTTTAAGTATTTCCATTTCTATTTCACTGAGAAAGGCCCTTTTAAAATTCAAATTCAAATCCAATTATTCTTGCTTACCTGTACATTCCTTACCCAACACCTAGGGGTGCTGTTCAGTGTATGATGAGTACAGAGTACCTGACTGCAGTTGCTACTGAGCTAACATAGAAATTATATAGAATCATAGAATTTTTAGGCTTGGAAGGGACCTTTAAGATCATCTAGATCCAACCCCCCTGCCACAGACAGAGACATCTCCTACTAGATCAGGTTGCTCAGGCTCCCATCCAGCGTGGCCTTAAAAACTTCCATATACATTTTAGTGTTTTTATATACATTACATAAATTTTGATATGCATTTTGGTGTTTTACTTTAGGAGCAGGCTGGAGTCAGCCTGTGGACTAAAGCTTAGTAGTGGAGGTGATTTTCAGCCTAGTTTCATCTGAAAGACATCCTGTTTCTGTGTTCTGCTCTGTGATGCAAACTGAATTGTGGTTATTGGAAAGAATTGCTTGTTTTACTACAAGATTGCTTATCTGAACTAAAATGCAAATGGTATGTTTACTTCAGTGGGACATCATCCAGTGACTGCACTGCCAGGCAGGCATTGCAGAAGTAGCTTAATAGAATAAAATGTTAACTCTGCCTGATTTTATTTGCTTCTGCTGTTACAGCAAAACCAATAAAATAGATTGTAAATTCTATAGTCTTCTGCTTCTATATAAAATACTTTGGATTACACAGCCTTCTGTATCAGTTTAAGATACCTTGTGTGACGTTAGGCTGAAATGGATGGAAGTGTCTCCATTATCTTCTTCTTTGAGTCTATTGTGGGATAATCAGCACCAAGCCACCTGTGAGCATTGCACTGTCAGAGCTATTTTCACACTGACATACATACCAGTTGAGAAATATTCTGTAAAACCTTAGGTATCACTATTGTTTGGAGGGAGATATTTCATATTTAAAGACAAACTTTAAAGGCTGCTCTATGAAATCTCTTTGTAGGAGAAGTTCCAATGTTATTGCTTCTTTTCTTGCCTTGAAAAGTACTGATAGCTGGAAACCATGTGTATTTTTATTGTAAAAAACTAAACAAAACCTAGTTTAGGCTTTCAGGGATTGTCAAGGCATTGTTGGTTTGAACCTTGTCTTTAAAGGAAAAATACTAGTATGGGGAAAAAGGTCTTAGAGAACTCATCAGATTGGTGAGGAAACAGGGATAGAGAAGATACTCACAGAAGAATTTGAGACTTGTGTTTCTCAGGTGCAAACAGAACCACAGGGCAGGTAGGGAAAACAATTCCTGCTGTGGAAGAAGGAAAAGGCAAGGAACATGTAATGCCTGGTAGTGAGAAAAGGAACAAGAACTGAAGACAGAAAGCTACTGAGATTGTATGAATACCAAACCTAAAAAACTGTTTGAAGATTTCTGTGACAGAGTTGAAAGGATAAGTAGTACATTGTAAACCGGGGAGATTTAGAGATTTAATTTATTGGATGTTTCTTGACTTAAAGAAGCATTAAAATTTGGAGTCTTGTTTGGGTATAGTAAATAATGTGCAAAGTATCTCAGGTGGGAATATAGTGACCTAAGTTACAGGGGAAGATTATAACTTTTTTGGGATCCCTGATCAGTAAACCATTGAAAAAGCCAAGTCCTTTGCATGTGATCTACAGATGCTACTGTTTTCCTAGGATTCTGTATTGCCTCATTTATTGTAGATGGTCCAGTACCATACAGGGGTCTGAATAGTTATGTATATTAATGTATGCTATATTAAGTGTTTCATAGCTGTATTATGTTTTTCAAAGCTATAATTTTTTCTGCAAGTTTATAGTAACCTCTTAATGAATTCAGCTTTTGAATCTTTGCATCAGGAAATAAGATTTGCTTTGTTTTCGTACATCCTGAGTTATACAAAATTTGTGAACTACTTTTATTCCTTTGCAACTACTGGGTCATAAACTTAGATTAGTTTTATAGGATTTGGTATATGAGTTGACAGATGTGATATATGATGACACTTTATCTTTTATTGCTTACACATACTAGTTATTTGGAAAGGATGGGAGCAGTTCATATTAACCATAAGATGGGATTTCAGTTGCTTGCCCAAGTGTCTCTCATTCATTCGTTCATTTGCTATCAGTTATAGCAGATATATTGCTTCTTCAAGCCTGTCACACCAATAAATCATTACAGATTGTATGCATTTGTACAGTGCCAAAGTGTAGCATGAATTTTAAAGGAAATCTCCTATTTTCTTTTCAATCAGATGAGCAACGTGAAGAGACTACGGCCACGGCTGAGTGCTATTCTTTTTAAGATCCAGTTTGAGGAGCAGGTGAACAACATCAAACCTGACATCATGGCTGTCAGTGCTGCCTGTGAAGAGATAAAGAAGAGTAAAAGCTTTAGCAAACTGCTGGAACTGGTATTGTTAATGGGAAACTACATGAATGCAGGTTCTCGGAATGCACAAACCTTTGGATATAATCTCAGCTCTCTATGTAAAGTGAGTTTTGAAATGTTCATGTTGAATTTACATTAATTTTTCATTTGTTTTCATTAAATGACTTAAATACTTTGTTTTGATGTATTTCCTGCAGTTAATTCTTAGGTGGGTTTTTTTTTTTTTTTTCATAATATTTAACAGTAGTTGATGATTTGAACAATATAACTAGTCTGTGTACAATCATCTTGAGACTGGCTTAAATTTAAATTTTTCAAAGATTCCATATTGAGGGAATAATTAAAAAAACCCACGAATCACCAAACTACATAAGGTTATAGAAGGACCATATTACAGAGAGTGTTCAGAGAGCTGTAGTCTTACATGTATGAGAACTTCAAAGATACATCTTTGTCACATTTTAATCGTCTTAATACAGATATTTTTTCTGTTTTACATAAATATTTTCCTTATCTGATTCCCTTTTGTTTCATCAGTTCCCTGTTTCTTCTAATTTTCCTTACATTTCTACTCTTTCAGCTTTTGCAGAAGATACATACAAGAATTCATGTCTACTTTCCTAAGTGTTAATTTATCATCATTTCTAATCCTAGATGCTTCCCCTTAATAATGTTGTGGGGGTTTTTCCCCTTTCCCCTATGTGAGGCCACTGCAAAATTTGCACAGAGGCATGTGTATGTAATAGCTATTATGAGAAAGGAATTACTTGCAAGTCTGTACATCATCTTTGCATTCTCAGCTTCTTTTTTACACAATGGAGAAAGTACAATAGATAAACTACATTTTTAAAATGATCACCCTTACTCTGCCAAGTTTCAGAAGAATTCTGTCTCTATATTTCTTGAGTGTTGAATGCAATACCTACAGAATTATAGGATCACAGGATGTTTTGAGTTGGAAGGGACCTTAAACGTCATCTAGTTTCAACCCCCCCAGAATGGATTTGACATCTGGGTTTTAGAACTAACTGGACTCTCCAGTCCAGTGTGTAACAGGATACTGGTCACTAATTCCTAATTCACCTCATCCAATTGTGGCCTCATTTAGGAAGCTCGTGAGTGCCAGACCTTCAATGGTTATGAAATTGTGTCTTACACAGACAGATCACTTTGTCTGGAAACACAGAGGTAAAACTATGTATGTGTAGTTTTGGGAATTTTCTTAACTCTATGTTGTGTGTTGCTCAATGATTAATCTCCTCTGTTCTGAGAATAATCAACTGGTTCACCTATTAAAAATATTAATTCTAAAACAGGAAAAAAGCCATTCAAGGGCTCTTCAAAGCCCAAAATTAAAAAGCTGCAAATTGCAGACTCCTTGGTGGTCTGCACAGCAATTTTCACTAGGGGTTCTGAATAATTAAGAAATTTGCAGTGACTTCTGACCTTCAAAGTTGTTGGTTTCTGTACTATTTGAAGAATATATGATTTATCTGCTCTACTTCACTGGTGCCTACCTATGCACAGGGAACTATGTGAACTATTCACTTTTCAGAAAAGGATTACATATCTTGCCTTCTCCCTAAACCACCTAGAAATGAACTCTAATAGTTCAGCATCAGAGAAAATGCATGCATATTCTCAGAAGAGAGATACGATATTGGTATGCTAATACTCAGTCATTTATTAAATACTGATATATTAAAGTTAGTGCATGTTTTTTTATACTGCTTTATTTTTTAAACTAACTTCTGTTGACTACATATATTTTTAAGTGTCACATTGTAGAAATTTGGTGGAATGTTTCAATTATTGGGATATTTATCACTGACATTCCCAACACAGTAGAATTAACTTATTTGCATGCAGTTTATGACAGTAGAATATATTTTCTGCTATTTTTATACATTTTCTGTTTATTTTGAAAATTGTCTTGCATTATTATTAATCCACTTTCCTGAAGTAGAACATAAGAGCTTAGCATATTTCATAAGAGTTTAGTTCATCATATTTAGTAAGATTGTGTCATTTTGATCTTTGAAAATAATCACTGACTTTTGACACTATGGAAAAAGCAGACAGTATACTCTGATTTAATTTTTAAATTAAATCAATCAAATGCCCTTTATGTATTCTTTGAGGTTATTTGGAACCACGAGAGGTGTGAAAAAAAACATCTTTAAGAAGTTTGCAACCATGGGAAAACTGGTCATATATTTAAAACAAACAAACAAAAAAAATTTTTTTTAAAATGTGTGTGTATTTTTAAATTGAGATGGATCTTGCTCTCAGTGCTCTGTATAGCTCTGTGTCATGTCTTGAATCCTCTTTGGAAAGGAAGGTAACTTTTGTGGTTTTGCTTTGTTGCTTCAGCTATACCATTGAGCATTGCTGGTCACTTGTATTTTTCTTAGTAACCAAGCTAAGAATCAGTCTTGAAGATGAGACAAACTAACCTAACAAGTTTTCTACTTGTTTAGTGTTAATTTGGGGTTTTCTTTAAAAGACCTATACCAGTTCAACAGTTTATTCTTCCCTATCTTGGGTTCACAATGAGAAATATATATTAATTATCAAAATAGTCAGAAGTAATCTTAGTCTCAATGTTTTAACATGTCCTTTTTTCTCTCTAGCTGAAGGACACAAAGTCAGCAGATCAAAAGACAACTTTGCTCCATTTCCTTGTAGAAGTTTGTGAAGAAAGCTATCAGGATGTCCTGAATTTTATTGATGATTTTCAGCATTTAGATAAAGCTAGTAAAGGTTTGTATAACTAACTAAAAGTTTTCTGCATGCACTGCAGTGTATTTTATATGAGATTATGGGTTTTTTTATACTAACATTATTTTTTAAATGTACATTAATATTCTGTGTTTGAAGTATTGCAGGTGATCTTGGAGATAATATTTATTTTTCAGTTCTCTGCTATTTACTGCAGGATTCCTCATTACATTTCTTCTAACAGATCTTTAAGACTGACTGTCAAAAACACATTTCTTGTAGAAGTTCTTTTCTATGAACACATCTTAAAATTATTTCCATCTTTCAAACTTTTATATGGCAAGTAGAGTACGATCACTGTGTCTTGTAATCAGAAATGTAGACAGGCTGTCACGTAATTTTTAAACTTTTTTCTGAACATGAATCAGAACTGTTTTATCTTCCCCATATGTTTTTTTCATGCAACATTAGCATTTGAGGTCTGGAAAAATACATTCCTCTTTCTACCACTTCATCATGCAGCACAGGGTATGGTAAATCTCAGTATATGCAGCAGCAGATTTTTTGCAGTAAATTTCTTAATTAAGAGTTCCTTCTCCATATTTTATCACAGTTTAAGTAATTTAAACTGACTAAGCATGGAGTTATAAATTGATGCTGCCTCAGCACTGTCATACTCTTGCAGGAAAAGATTGGATGGGCTGTCTCCGTTAATCATTTTTTAGTTTATGTCAGTTTGGAAAATATCACTGTTTATCTATACTGCTTTGTACAGTGTCACTCTTCTGCCTCACTCACTCTCCCTGCCACAAACTACAGCTTTGCCAAACCTGCTTCTGATACAGAACCTGAGATAGTGGTCGCTCGCATAGAGTTCACTGTTATCATGGTTCTTAAAATTTCCAATTTTATTTGGTGTATTGTAACCACTTAGAAGCACAAGTATTTTTAAATAGCTGTCAGAAGCTTCAAGCTTTCCATCTAAGTGTTTGTGACAATAATAGAGGAGTTTCTGCTGTATATAAATTCAGTATTTTATGCATTATTTTCATAGAAACCGCAGAAAAAAGCTTAGGATGGCTTTAACAAGTTAGCGTGGCAGTGTGTTTGTTTATACTTGTTTACTACCTGCAAAATTCCATTTTGTTCTGAGAGATGAATCCTGTACTGGAAAGTCTGGAGATTCCAAACATTGCAGCACATGGCTTTTATTTATTTATTTATTTTAAAACCTTTTAGCATTTTTGCAGAAAGTGTATTTTTATGAAGCTTGTTGATTTAAAATGCACCAAATTATGCAAAGTAAATTTTTAATGAAGTGGGGTTTTTTGCTTGAGCTTACCAGAAGGTCATTTAAAAAAATCTGTGTTTGTGATCAGCCATATCCAACATACTGGACTCACCTCGTCTGGAGTATCTTGTTGATATGTTTAGGAAAGCAAGTTGACAAAGAGTGGCGGTGACTGAGGCTTCTACAGTGAGCTGAGAAACAAGGGATTTTACAAGGCATTATTATGGCTGATAAGGAGACTGATAGTAAAAAAAAATCTTCCCTCTTGATGATCATCTAGTCAAATATGCTTATTCCAGAAGCAATACTGGTTGTGGTAGAACAAAATTTGGATATTGAGGGCTTAGAGTCTCTGCTTCATTTGGCTGAGAGAGTTGGGGTTGTTCATGCTGAAGAAGAGAAGGCTCTGGGGAGACCTGATAGTGACCTTACAGTACCTGAAGAGGGCCTACAGGAAAGCTGGAGAGGGGCTTTTTACAAGGTATGTGGTGACAGGACAAGGGGTAATGGCTTTAAGCTGGAGAGGTATATTTAGATCAGCTACTAGCTACCTTATATATTTTGGTGTTTTATTTTGTACTTGCTCATTCCTGAGAGAGTAGTTTTAAGTTATTTCTGTTTCAAAATAGTGAACATTAAAACACTATCATAAGTAGCAAATGGCTTTCTTTATGTACGTTTTAGAAAAACCATTCTTATTCCTTTAATTTCAATAAATATTGTCCAGTAATTGTCACACAGTAAGATTCTAATATGAGTTCCAGGGCTAAAAGCAGTGACAAAGTCTGTTGTGAAGCTAACTTGTATAGTGTTTTATAAATGAGAAAGTAGTTACATTATGTGAATTAAGTATTGCGTTGGAAAAATAAATGTTCAGGTTTTTTAAATGTCACTTAGGAAGGCAACCAGCAAGGGGCATGCGACCTGTTCAGTTGTGGTTTACTTCAAGGTATTTAATTTGTTTTGGTTTTTTCTGTTATGTGCTGAAGTTTTCATTTCATTTCGTGATACTAGTAGTAGGCTTAATTCACTGTTACGTTACATGAATTAAAGATACCCTTTTTTGCTTTGAAGTATTAGAAATCCAGGTTTTTAAGTACACTTAGATCAGCAGGAGGAACTTTCATTATAGCTAATGAGCTTTCTGATATGACAGTTCCTGAAGACTCATGTAATTAAAGCTGTCTCTTCTTTTAAACATAATGACTTTCTCACTTTTCTATTAGTATTCCAGACAAGAAGTACTTTGGTAATTTAATACACTTTACTATTTTCTTATCTTATGGTATTCTAAAGATTGTATTTATCCTGGCTGCTGTTTTGTCCAATTGACTCTTATTTACACATGCCTTACAGGTAACGAAGTTTGGAGTCTACAATATATATTGTAATAATAATAATAATAATAATAATATAAAACTACAGGGTTTCCTTCTTCTGAAAGTGATTACTCCTTGTAGCTTTTTTTTTTTTTTTTTTTTTAAATTTTTGACTCTTTATTCAGTTTTTCATAAGTAACAGATTTTGCAGGGGAGGGGGGGGTGTGGTTTTTTTCTTGGGTTTGGTTTGGTTTTGTTTTTTTAAGCTAGGAACCAAATTGCAAATGTGACAATCTGTATGCATTAAAAACAACACCCATACACAATATTTAAAAACGTTAAGACAGCATGAGTACAATATTAATATATATTGTGTAAGCAATCTGTATGTCAAAAGTAAAGTCTTTTGGTTTTGTTTTTTCATCATGTCATTTTTGAAAGTTTGTGGCAAATTGCTCAGTACTTTTAAGTGACTTTCTTTCTCCTATGCATTATGTGGGCTTTTTGTTTTGTCTTAAATAGCAAATTCACAAGGCGTGTTTTCAGGTAGCCAGGATTGTTGGGTTGGGTTGGCCAGGACATTTTGTGCTTTCAGGAAACATCACAAACTTCATGAGTTATTCCATATTGTGTTAGACTCAGTCAGTACCAAAATCAATAGATGGTTCCATTATCTTGCAAATTACTCAACTTTCTAATTTTTTGTAGCAGGCTTATAGTGTGGACTGGTAGCCTATTCAGAGACTTACTTCGAAAAATGTTTGCAACTAATGTGGTAACAATTTTATCTTTATTGTCTTTTTTCCTGAAAATTAATTTTTATTAATGATAAAGTTTCTTTTATATTTTTAATGTTATACGTGGGATGTTTTTGCCTTAAACAATTGTTTTTGAGTTATGGCTATGAAAAATACCCAGGAGACTTGCTACCAACCTTTTTCAGAGGTCCATATTTTCAGTCTCTATCTTCTTTTGATGGCTTTTCAGAGAGTAAAGAGAGTTCTTTATACTATTGAAAAAGGAACACTACCCTTGAAAATTCTCATATGTTATTTTAAATAATTCAGCTATTAGGTATATAGCTTCACTTATGATATGCATTTTGTGGTTTTGTTAGGTTTTTGAAAGGTTTTTGTTAGATTTATTAAAATATAGTTGAAGCTAGCTTGCTGAGATTTCCATGAATAAGAGAAAAATGTGACAAATTACTTATGTTGCATTTTTTTGGTATATACAGATCTGTAACACAAAATTTTAGGAATCAACCTTACAGTGAAAATAGGGTTTATCCCATCTCAAGTACCCAGTTCAGCTCTGAAGCCCCCAGCATAAGAAAGACATGGAGCTCTTGGAGAAAGTACAGAGGAGGGCCATGAAGATGATCAGAGGGCTGGAGGATCTCTCCTATGAGGACAGGCTGAGACAGTTGGAGGTGTTCACCCTGGAGAAGAGAAGGCTCTGGGGAGACCTTACAGGAGTCTTACAATACCTGAAGGGGGCCTACAGGAAAGCTGGAGAGGGACTTAATGCTAGGACACATAGTGATAGGACAAGACATACTGGCTTTAAACTGGAAGATGGTGGATTTAGGTTAGATATTAGGAAGAAATTCTTTACTGTGCGGGTGGTGAGACACTGGAAGAGGTTGCCTATGGAGGTTGTGGGTGCCCCATTGCTGGCCATGTTGGACAGGGGTTTGAGCAACATGTTCTAGTGGGTAGTTGGAGGAGTCAGGGAGGCTGGAAATAGATGATCTTTAAGGTCCCTTCCAGCCCAAACCATTGCCTTAATTTATATAGAAAGGAGCCAATGTATACTTTAGAAGAGTTGAATACTCTTCTAAGTTTGTCTAGTGACAGTTGAAGGAACTAAGCATTCCATACATCAAGTGGAAAAAAAAATCTTGAAAAATGTGCACTTAAATTCAGCTACTACTTGTCATAGCCAGTAAAGAATTTAATTTTATGCTCCATGGGAAATTGCTATCAAAGTTGGATGAAATGCGAATTAGTGAAATAACTGTCTGAATAAGAATGTACTTCTTAATTTTCACAGAATCATAGAATAATTCCACTTAGCAAAGACCTTCAAGACTATCCAACCGTAACCTAACTCTACCAACCTTTAACCTAACTACCAAGTCCCATTCTTATTTTTCAGAGGAACTTGCTCATTTGGGCAGCAGTTTTCTAAGGATGATTTCTAGGGACTTACTGTTACTTCAGTAAAGATTTACTGTTACTAGGAGTAGAAATGTCCTAGAGAAATTAAGTGATAGGACAAAATTAAGAGTTGTTACTACAGAGGATATTTGTAATATCACAGTCTGGAAGACAATAAAAGGGTGGGTGTGGGGGTAATAAAGAAGACAAAAATTTTTCTCTTAATTACATTGCTGCAAGTACAAATTAGTTTAGAAATTAGATCTATGTGCCTAACAAAAAAGTAATTGCCTTCTTGAGAAATATTTTCTTTTGTAGAAAAAGCCAACTGTATGCTTTAAGGCTGAGCTAGATTTCTTATAAGAATGATTATATAAATGTGGTGCTCAGGATAGCAAATACTAAATTTTATTGGTTAAGAAATAAACAGTAATAGGAATTAAAAATTTGTTTGATTTGTATTTCACTCTCTAAAGTAATAGTGCTAGCCTTAAAATAAATATCTAAGTGTAGCAAAGTAATGACAGACAAAACATCCCACTTGGAAAAAGGGTGCTTGAGATACTGTTGTTTAAAAAGAATAAAAAATATTAAAAAGGCAATTCTTTTCTTTTTTTTGTCAAGACTGTGTCACGTTTTTAGCAATTAGTTTTACAGTATTTTAGTGCAATAAGCAATAGAGAAATTTATAAAGTAAATATTTAGGTTTTGGAGTTGTCTTCTTTGGAGACATTCAAAAGCTGCTTGGGCTCATTCCTGTGTGACCTACTTTTGGTGATCCTGCTCTGGCAGGGGGGTTGGACTCAATGGTATTTCTATGTTCCTTCCAACCCCTGCTACTCTGTGATTCTGTGTTTTTTCCATGAATGCAGTACTTAGACTAGAAAAGTATTTCATGCTCTAAACTGTGTGAGAGATTCTTTCACAAGACTAAAAAGGAAGCTATTTGGTGGCTACTGTTTTTTAAATTATTTGAAGAGGAGTTGGTTTCTTCATCTTGAAAATCTTAAAATTATGTCTATTTTACAGAATTGTACCATTTAAAATAAAAAAATATGCCACTGTACCATTATGCCACTACACCATTAAGATACAAGGGGTATTAAATATTTGCAAAGGGAAATTATTGGGAAATGGTGTGGCTTAAGTACACTTTTAATATTTTACAGTTTTGTGGTGGGTTTTTTTGTTGTTGTTGTTTGGTTCGTTTTATTTTGTTTTGTTTTTCCTTGTGCTCTTGTCTATACCTGTTATATTACCAATACTCTAGTGACAAAAGAAAAAAAGCAGAAAATCAAATAGATAGTTCAAGAATTAGTTGTGAGAGGAACCTTAAAATGACAGAAAGAAGAATGGAAGTGAAAATCTGTGTATTGTGCAGTTGGATAGACCCTTACAGAGCTTATTTTTAACGAATAGGGAAGTGTTTCAAGTTTATATATAAGTATGTGTGGTCTTGTGTATCTCACTACCTATATGTCTGTCTGAAGGGGTTAGAGACTGAAGGGATGAGATTTTTAGAAAAACTGATAAATCTGGCCAGTTTTAAACTTTTTTTTAAAAAAACTTTGCTAGAAGGATAGTAATTAACATTTTATGGTAATGGCACATTCTGAATTATTAATCACTATCCTTCATTTTCAAAGCAGGTAGTTATTTACATTCATATCCTAAATTAGCTGTGAATATACAATAAACTACAGTCAGCACAGTCCTTCATAGTCTGGGTCCCCAAGGGTTGAGGTGCTATATCTGTTGCTTGACTGATTTTGTCTTCTTGCCTTGCCAACCGCTTCTTTCTTTCAGTAGGAATCCAGCGATGAATAACGAACCATCAGTGAAATGTTTGTCATTTGGGGGCATCTGTTTTCAAGTTTGAAGGTTCTGAGCTTAAACTGTATGTTATAAAAAGAGACATATGTTATCAGGCTGCATTTGAAGACCACTCAAGCACACATGCATTGTATTCAATGAACAATTTGGTCGAGGGCTCACTAGCATTCAGAAACTCAGCCTTTGTTTCCCATCTGTGATATGAGTTGATTAGTTCAATTTGGTTTGGGTTTATACCTGAATCCTCCCAGGATTAAGGGTCAGAGTTAGGGAATATTTTTTTCCCCTCTTCTGCCATTCTTCTGTGTCCCTTCATATTTTATATCATGTCTTCCAGAGGGGCACAGGGGAAGGTTGACAGATACTTCATGTGATATTTTTGTCAGAAAGCTCCTTATTTGATTTTTTTCCATCTACTTTCACAAATGACAGATGCAAAGACAATAGTAACAAACTAATGCCAGCATATTTGTTTTAAGTCAGAGCATTCTGACATTTTATGAGTATGTAATTTGAATTTTATGCTCTTTTATGTCTTTTTATGAAAGACAAACTATACTGTGAAGAGTCCTATTGTTCAACAAAGCACAAGTTGTTACTTCTGTGTCTCTTAGCAGCTTTCTAAGGAAACGCATGTCTTAAAATTGTGTATTCCTACCCTTAAAGACTTCTTAGGGCAGCAGAAGTATGACTTTATATTAAAATCTGGTTTGTTTCTGGAACCTGGGAATACTGAAACACATCTGTAGTTGACATTTTCAGCTTCTAATTTTAGCTATGCTTCTCAAACAAGGCAGTTTCCTAAGTACTGAAGCCAGCAAGCCTACGTGGTGATGGTTTGGATTTATAAATTGCTGAATGAAAATGTGCCAAATTTAACATACAATTGGCTAATAGTGTTTTTAACTCAACAGAGGGAATTAAAAATTGTGATTATAAACCAAATCAAGTTATAAATGATAATATGAACATATTTCATAGAATCATAGAATGGCTAGGGTTGGAAGGGGCCTTAAAGATCATGTAGTTTCAACTCCCCTGCCATGGGCAGTACACCTTCCACTAGGTCAGGTTGCTCAAGGCCCCATCCAACCTGGCCTTGAACACCTCCGGGGAGGGCACATCCGTAACTTCCCTGGGCAACCTGTTCCAGCATCTCACCACCCTCACAGAATAAAATTTCTTCCTCATGTCTAACCTTATTTCCCCTCTTCCAGTTTTAATCATTGCCCCATGTCCTCTCACTGTGCACCCATGCAAAAAGTCCTATCCTATTTCTCTTGTAGGTCCCCTTCAGATATTGGAAGGTTGCTATAAGGTCACCTCAGAATTTCCTTTCCTCCAGGCTGAACAACCACAATGTCTTTAGTCTGTCTTCATAGGGGAGGTGCTCCAGCCTTCTGATAAT
Organism: Florisuga fusca; assembly: GCA_038090715.1. Classification (NCBI taxonomy): domain Eukaryota; kingdom Metazoa; phylum Chordata; class Aves; order Apodiformes; family Trochilidae; genus Florisuga; species Florisuga fusca. Next base: position 46,344,093 of record JAAWXA010000003.1, on the reverse strand, counting down.
TTTTGTGGCTCTCCTCCGGGCACGCTCAAGGAGCACTATGTCCTTCTTATGTTGGGGACTCCAGAACTGGACACAGTACTCCAGATGGGGTCTCACAAGAGCAGAGGGGGAGAATCGCCTTCCTCAACTGACTTTCTTTAGATGCAGCCCAGAACACAGTTGGCTTTCTGGGCTGCAAGCACACGTTGATGTTATGCTTCTGGTCCACTATCACCCCCAAGTCCTTCTCCTCAGGGCTGTCCTCAATCCTTTCTCTTCCCCACCTGTATTTGTGCATGGGATTGCCTCAACCCAGGTGCAGAACCTTGCATTTAGCCTCATTGAACTTCATGCAGTTTGCATGAGTCACTTCTTCCCAAGCCTGTCAAGGTCCCTCTGGATGGCATCCTTTCCCTCCAGTGTGTTGACTTCACCACACAATTTGATGTTGTCAGCAAACTATTTCTCTGTACTTCTTCCAGGTTATCTGTCCTTGCTTCCACCCTCTGTAAACTTAGTTTTTAACTCAATCCTAAGTGTGTGCAGTAATTCCTTGCTCAGCCACTGGCCCTCCTGCCTGCCTTCCTCTTCACTGGGACACATTGGTCCTGAGCATGCAGGAGGTGATCCTTAAATATATATGAGCTTTCCTGTCTTGCTTCCCATCCGGGGCTTTGTCCCATTCTACCCTACCAAGCAGATCCTTGGAGACCAAAGTCTGCCCTTTTAAATATTAAGGGCCATCAACTTACTTTGCACTTTTCTCACTGCCCTAAGGATCATGAATTCTACAGGGTCAATTTATATTCCCTCATTGTCTCTGAATTGTTTGGTTTGGTTTTTTTGGAGGTTTTGAGGTTACAGTAGCATTTTAGCAAGTTACCATGGATCGTGTTATAGTTGTGTTAACCTTTTTGCTGTGAATGGGATTGCAGTTGCTATGCAACATTTTTTGCTAGTTCTTTGTGAACTCTGTCAGGCATTTATGGGAGAAAGATTTGTTCAGTGTGTGTATTCTATGTTTTCGATCCAGATCTCTTATTTAGAGGATGAACTCATGGATCCACTGCAGATCTTAGTAGCATCATAGGGCCACAAACTTTCTCCAGCATTTTTTAGATGAAGTTTACGGTAGCTTTACCTTTATTAGTACAGTATATTATGAATTAAATAAACAATGAGAGTAAAAGAAAATAAAAACAAGTCATGAGACTAAAGTTCACAATATGTTCTTATCTAGCCATGTTGTTCCTGGGAAACATATTTAAATGTTACATTTACTTCATAACAATGAAGAAATAGATTTTGACTGATTTCAACAATATAAATCCAAGACAGAATATATGCCAATAGGAGCTCTCCTTAGGTTACTCTTATGGTCTTGATATTTTAATAATTTATCAATCAACTGTTGGATGTACATGCATTGCTTCAAATGGTTGAAAGTCATATTTTTCTGATAAAGAGAATTCGCAGGTTTTCTACATCCTTCTGTAAATCCCTGATGTTTCCCATCTACTTTTTTTTTCTAAGTCACTGTTTTGCTCTGCTGCACCCTCTCCAGTGCTTGCGCTTCCCTCCAGCTTAGCAAGCACTTTCACTCTGGCACATTCCATTGTATTCTTTACCAGGCATCATGCTTTCACACAAGGGAATTGAGTCTCGGGTTTCATACATAGCTGTTTAATAGACCCATTTTCTCCGTTTCGAGAGTCTAATTTTCTTCATGATCATCCATACAAATGTTCAAATTTTCTAACAGAATGAGATTGAAGAAACCTTTGTGGTTCTTGGAGTAGCTTCAAAACTTGTTCTTTGGTTAATCAGAAGAGACAAACTTGCATATGTACACCTCAGGTTATGTAAAAAAGACTTCTAATTGCAGTGCAGAACCTTGGGCATAAAAATAAAACAAAATGCAGTGTTCAAACAGCATACCACTAATTGAGAATAAGGCCTACTGCATGAGTGAGGGGAAGTGAACATTGTTGAGTGAACCCCTCATCTTGTATCCTAATTCGTTCAGAATGCTTTTATTTCAGAATTAAAAACACAGTATACTTATTTGGTAAGGCTTTAACTGATGTATTTTACAGACAGTATTTCTTGTTTAAGGTGTTAATGAAATGAATATTCTGTGTTTTAGTCTCAGCAGAAAACCTGGAGAAGAGCCTGAAGCAGATGGAGAGGCAACTCCAACAGCTTGAGAAGGATTTGCAGACTTTTCCAGTTCCTGAAGATAATCACGATAAGTTTGTAGCAAAAATGTCAATATCCTTTAGAGTATTTTTAAAAGAAAACAAACAAACAAACATGCAAACCCCCCCCAGAAGTAATTTGACTGCATTACCTTAAACTTTAAATGTCTTTGAATAATTTTTGTCTAGTGTGTGTAATTTTTTTTTTAAATGCAATCCATATTTTCTTCCTCATGAACTAAATACACAAAGTCCAACTAAAGGATTCATCTGTAGTGGACAGAATGAGGAAAAAAATGCCTACTGTCAGGTTTTACACCATATATAGGTTTCTTAGTGAAAAGTAGTTATAGCAGGAATGTTAAGCACTTCACTTAAAACTATTTTTCACATGAGACTGTCTTAGAAAAAGGTGTCTGTCACCCTGTATTTATTTGTTATGCAGTATTTATATTACGACTGTTAATATTTCTGTACATGTAACTGTAGAACCAAAAAAATGCTTTTATTTCAGAAATGAGATTCATACCAAATGACAATTTGCTTCTGGTCTTATTTTTGCCAAAATTACTTTTTTGGCAAATTACAAAACCTGCAACCAACTTCACTGCCTGTCTCCCTCATTGTGACATGAAGATATTTAATTAAAACAGAAGAAAGCATCATTTCACTTAAACTTTCCTGCCAGATGATGGTCATACATGCTTGGCACCGAGACTAGTCTGGAAGCAGAAATATCATCTGATAAAAAGACAATTTGAAATTTCTTGAGCAGGCATGGCTTGGTTATTATTTAGCTGGAAGACTCCTTTGCTATGTATAAAGCCAGGGGGGCTCAGGAGACAGTCCTCTTGATTAATCTCATGCTATTAAATAAAAGATGGCAAGAGACCCTGAAGCCAAGTGAACACACTGGGGGTTGCTGCATTAGGACCAGTTTACTTCTCAGTAGTCTAGCTGCAACCAAAGCATCTGCAACTTAGCTTTAGGCTTTCTCTGGACAATGTGGGTTATCTGTAACCTTTCAGTGTCACTACTGATTTTTTGTATGGTCAGGCATTTTTTGGTGAGATTATTCTATTTGTCGTTATTGCTGGCTTTCTTTTCCAGATGAATGTGTTTTTGAGATATGTTGCATCCCGCCGGCATGGTGTCTCTATAGTATGAAACATAAATTTTGTCTCTGAAGAAGCCAGTAGCATAGTAGGAGAACTAGGAGAGGCATCCTGAAGGCAAGATAAACTATTCCTAGGAAGTTGGAGAAAAATAAATTCATGATAGCTTTCTCAGAAACAGTGCTAGGACAATGCAAAGCCTGTGCTTGGCTAAGAAAATTAGGTCTAGTCTAGAAATTTAGAAATGGGAAGTAGCTGTTACGAAATCTAACTTATAAAAAGGACAGATTCTTCTAAATCCAACAGAATAGAATAAGCTATTGCAGTTGGAAGGAACCTACGATGATCATCTTGTCCAAAATAATCCTGATGTTGGCAGTTAAAATACCCTATATCATTTTGTGTTTTTAAGATGATGACTGGCGTTTGAGGAAATAGATAATTTAATAAACATCTTTCTTTGGAGATGTAGTTATAAGACTTCCATACCTCTCAAACAGTTATAGAAGAAATTAGCAAAATTCAATTTGAGAAAGAGAGAACAGAAACGGTAAGTTCAGGAATAAATATGTACTTCTATGCTAATATGAACATCTAAAATAAATTTTAAAAAAATACTATGCAAGATGATTTTTTTCAAGTGTTATTGATGTATTGGGCATCTCAGAAACTGGATGGCAGGTTGTGAGTGGAATGCTGTGAAATTGTATTTAAGATGGAATAAGTCACAGTTGTAGAGAATTAGTGTGAAAAGGTAAAATATGATAACGGTTAGAGTAATTTAGCAGACCTTGTCAATAAATACCTTAACTTTTCTAAGGACTGAAATTCCATCCCTGTATATGAAGAACATTAAAGCAGTTAACTGGTCTCCTAAAAAGGATAATTATCGTCTTAGGAATTTCAAAGGAGGATCTGTATTTTGTCTTTTTCAAACATCTCAGAAGTTATAACTCTGCCATAAAAGATGTAGGTAGCCAAGGTAATCTTTACCCATAAAGCTAAATTTGTTCTTTGCATCAGTTTTGTCTAGGAAGAACTTCAGCTGACCACACTGTGCAATATTGTGAATGGAAGGTTGATCTCAGATGAAGGAGTCAGTGGAATATTTTTAAGGGAAAATACAAAAATAAACAGCAATAAATGCCTAGATGTAACTAGTGATCAGAAAAGTCATTAAAGTATTTTAAAATTGTCTCAGATATAAACCTATTGGACTACTCATTCTTACATGAAGTTAGCCCAAGACACCAGAGGAAACAAAGATGAAAAGAAGCATCTAAATTTTTTAAAAGGGCTGCAAGGAGGATCTGCAAGTCTGGCCTCTCTATGCGTAGAAATTATGAAAACTAAATAAAAATAGAACCAATATGTGTATATGGAAGATATAATATGATGGGGTGTGTTTTTTAAAGAGAAAACATTCCTTGCAGATCCATTTCTGTATGCTGATAAACGTAGGAGAGCTAGCAGAACTTAACTGATTTTCTATGCACCTTTCAAGAACGGGTATTAACAAAGACTTCCAAGGAAATAAATTTCTTGGGCAAAAGTAGAATGATTTTTTTTTTCCTGGATTAATATCTTTACAAAAAAACTCATGTCAAACGGGAGAAACTGGAAGATGCTGACAAAAGAGCAAGCAAACTTTCATGGTCATGGAGTAATAGATCTGGAGAAAAAATAGAACAACTGAGAACAAATGTAGTTAAGAGAAGAAGAGAACAAAAAGTTGCTGTAAAAATCAGTATACTCGTATCTGGAGTGCTTCCACCATCCCATCTCAAAAATGTAATCTATATCTAGTGAGATGGCAGAGAACAGTAACAATCAGCAGTAGGCAACAGTTTCTGCCTAAGGGATGTTTTAAAAGATTAGGACTCTGTAGGTGGAAAATCAAGTCTTATAAACCCAGGATTTATCCCAGGTGAAATACTGTCCAGCAGGCTAAAGCATACTATTGGAAATGTTTTCTTACACAGCAGACAATTAAACTGTAGCATTTACTTCCAAGATGTTGTAAGGGCTGAAATTGTAAATGAATTTCATGTAAGGCTTAGATAGTACATCTGGAGCTATTAAATGCAGTAGTCCAGGAGTAGCTCTAGCTCAGAAAGACCACTAACATGCATGCTGTTAGAAACTTAATACTCTAAATACTACCTGTCTNCTACGATGATCATCTTGTCCAAAATAATCCTGATGTTGGCAGCTAAAATACCCTATAACGTTTTGCATTTTTAAGCTGATGACTGGCATTTGAGGAAATAGATAATTTAATAAACATCTTTCTTTGGAGATGTAGTTATAAGACTTCCATACCTCTCAAACAGTTATAGAAGAAATTAGCAAAATTCAATTTGAGAAAGAGTGAACAGTACCCTGAAAATATTAGCTTCACTTAAGAAGCAGAGCACAGAAACGGTAAGTTCAGGAATAAATATGTTCTTCTATGCTAATATGAACATCTAAAATAAATTTTAAAAAAATACTATGCAAGATGATTTTTTTCCAGTGTTATTGATGTATTGGGCATCTCCGAAACTGGATGGCACGTTGTGAGTGGAATGCTGTGAAATTGTATTTAAGATGGAATAAGTCACAGTTGTAGAGAATTAGTGTGAAAAGATAAAATATGATACCGGTTAGATAGGGTAATTTGGCAGACCTTGTCAATAAATACCTTAACTTTTCTAAGGATTAAAATTCCATCCCTGTATATGAAGAGCATTAAAGCAGTTAATTGGTCTCCTAAAAAGGATCATTATCATCTTAGGAATTTCAAAGGAGGATCTATATTTTGTCTTCTTCAAACATCTCAGAAGTTATAACTCTTCCATAAGAGATGTAGGTAGCCAAGGTAATCTTTACCCATAAAGCTAAATTTGTTCTTTGCATCAGTTTTGTCTAGGAAGAACTTCAGCTGACCACACTGTGCAATAT